>CM062297.1:46117414-46627541 GCA_031216915.1 Pictodentalium vernedei | reverse complement strand
AATTCACGCATCCCCATGGGAACCCTGGGAGCTAAAAATAGAAATATTTTCAAACGCCCATATTTCCCAAACCCCACGGAACAGAGAGCTTTTATTTGGTATGAAGTATCCTTATGACCAGTAGAATTGAATGGTAAAAAAAAAATTGCCATCGGTTATGTTAGGGTGTTCTGTAATGGGCATCGAAAAAATGCTGAGTCAGCATATTTGCAAAAAATTTTAAAAATCTTTTCTCCAGAACCAATCATCAGAATCTTTGGATATTTGGTATACAGCATTCATAGGGGGGGGGGGGGGGGGGGGGGGGGAGAGGGGGGGGAGGGTCAGATAGAAGTTTGTTGAAATAAAGCTCATTGGTTCATATTTGGGCTCTCTACAGGAGCCCGAAGTTTTAACATAGGGTAATATGGGGAATATTTCTTCAAAAATCTTCTTCTTCAGATTCACTTGTCAGAATGCTTTCACATTGGGTATACAACATCTCTAGGGGGGGGGGGGGGGGTCAGATTCAAGTTTGTTCAAATCGGATCCATAGGTCAATATTTGGGCTCGCTATGGTAGCCCAAATTTGAACTTAGTGCAATTCGAAGAAATTTCTTTACAATTTCTCTTCTTCAGATCCAACAGTCAGAATGCTTTCATATTCGGTACACAACATCTCTAGGGAAGTCAGATTTAACTGTGTTCAAATCAAGAGCCTGGGTTAATATTTGGGCTCTCTATGGGAGCCGAAATTGGCCATTTTGCTGAAGAATTAAAAATTTTGTATTCAGTACCCTCTAGAGGTACTAAGATTAATCCACATAGGTTGTATCAAGGGGCTTCATAGGGGAGCTCTACATTTTACTTATGATCAACTGAAGAAAAGGCATGATGCCTAGATTATTTTTGTCACTCCTGAGGGACTCAAGGATTGACAGTGTAGCCTATGGAGATGGCTTGCTTAATGTAGAATCATTCTTGGACTCTGTTTAAATTGTGTTCTGTACAAGATGAGCGCTTCAGGCCCCGTGGGGCCTCTTGTTAAATTTGTAATTGGTGAATGAACATTTAGAATCTGAAGAGTTTGAGCAAATTCTAGCTCTGAAGTTTAACTCCTTAATTGCTCCTGGCGTGGTTTCCTGCCTGGGACAAGAAACCTTTTGCATCTGAAATGAGTAATATTTGAGCATATTTAACTGCAAATTGTGATGACTTTTTGACCAATTATTTCTTGAGTCAACTTTCTGTGAAGCAACCATGACTCGATTTGATAAAAAATATTTAAAACATACTCGCTAATCAGGGACCGATCAGGACTATTTAAAATACGCTCTAGCCTCGGAGCCTATTTTTTAAATTCATGCACCAGATTTCAATTTACGGAGTCACACTGCTGTTTGTAACACACACTGCAAGTATGTAATAGCTCTCATCATTTTCATTTAGTACACTATAGCAAACATTAATCTTCACTGTGGTTTCTGATCAAGTCTTGGCTGCCTATTTAGGCAGCCAAGACTTGATCAGAAACCACAGTGAAGATTAATGCTTGGTAATTAAGACTTGAAGTATTAACTTAAGCACTCTACAACAATGATAAATGATAATCATATATATAATACATGTAAGAGTGTCTCTCTCGATTATCCATCGAAAGAATATCAAAATATGATCTGAGAAGTTACGCGCCAACTGAGAAGCCTATTTCTGAGATTTAAGAGCCAGGTCCTGATGTTTCAGAACCAAATACGCACTGGCGCATGCACAGGTCGGTCCCTGTCGCTAATTCTCCACTAATCTCTGTATGTGGTTGATTGATAAAGTAGCAACTACGTTTTAATTGCCAGAAGATAATGTTATATTTTGATTAGATGTGCAACAGTCACATTTTTTTTTTATAGTTTGCTCCAAGAATGAATAGTTAACTGTATTCTCTTTTTTTATTTTGTTAAAGCGTGCCAATAAAGAAGAAATAGATAAACTAAAAACACTCACAGATAATCTTAGAGAACAAGAACGGGGTTATTTGGGACTGTTGCAAAGAATACTTGTAAGTCTTGTTTGAAATAATTTTTCTCTTTATAATTTACAGGGTTCCAGCGCCTCCTTGAATTCCTTGAAAATCCTTGAATTTCAAAACCCCCTCCCAAGGACCTGGAAACTCCTTTTATTTTGAAGCACCTCCTGGAAACTCCTGGAATTTTGGAAAAATCAAGTCGGTTGCTCACTGGATTAATTCAACTCCTAACATTTTTCCTTCTTTCCAACACATGGTCACTTTATACTCCTTAAAAACCCTTGAATTTCATGCAGCTGACTCTTGGAAACTCCTTGAAAAATTGATCTGAACCTCCTGGAATCTCTGGGAATTCACTTCTTAATTTGGTGCAGGAACCCTGGCTTGGTAATATTTACATTACATTAGACTTTGAAAACAAAATTTCTGCATAAGTCCTATTAAAAAAAATTCTTGTTTCTCAGGTAGTTTTCCCTCAATTCTATGATGAGGAAGGGAGGCTTTTATTTATTTGTTTATTTTGCTTGTTAATCGACAAAATAATCCTGAAATAGTTGGAGAAACCTCTGTCAAACAAGATATAGTTGTCTAAATTTTTAGCTGCGACTAGCAGCTCTATAAGTAGCAATGTCGGTCTGTCTGTCAGTCTGTCTGTGACCAACGAGTTTCAAAACTCAGTAACTTTTGAAATACTTGATGGAATGACTCTATATTTGGCATGTAAGTGTATCTTATTGATGTCTAGCCACTGTTAATGCATGTGTTGTTCCAAATATTTTTCTTGGAGTTATGGCCCTTGATGAACTTAGAATTTTGTGACTAATGAGTTTCTAAAAGAATAACTTTCAAACTACCTGGTGGAATGACTTCATATTTGATATGCAAGTGTATCTCATTCATGTCTAGCCCATGTCCGATGCAAATGTTGTTCCAAATATTTTTCTTGTTTTTTTTTTCACCATCACCTGTAAATTTCCCCTGAGAATATTTTTTGGACTTGCAGATTGCACCACCTGTCGCAGCTACGGTGTCGATGTCGCGATTTTTATTCTTATAAGTGCAAAATAGTATCATTGAAGAGATTGCCAGCGTGGAAGGATAGAACGAGAGGCCACAGGCCTCGAGTTTTATCCTGCCATGGCACAAGTGCCATATCAATTAACCCATTCACACTCGTGTCATTCTGTGTTTATTACATGCCTTCACATCAATAAATAGACAAAACTACATGTATGTTTCAATGAGTCATTTTGTATTCAATGAGTCAGATGTGCGTAGGAAGAAAACGTCGAGACCGAAGGTCGAGACGTTTTCTTTCTACACACATCTGACGAATTGAATACAAAACGACTCATTGAAACATACATGTGGTTTTGTATTTATTACATGACCCAAGCACCTACTGACCTAATTTTCTTTTCTATCAACGGTGGTAAACACCATGCACTTTATGCAGTCGCATTGCATAAAAAAAGTCCCGGTTGGAACAGGTTGGTGTGCAATACGGAATTCCGTATTGCACAGCCGTATTGCACGCCGTATTGCATAAGAGAGACTGCATGGGCAGGTAATAAAATAATTATTACAACACTCAGCAATTCATTTGACAACAGTTACTACCAACCAAAAAACCCCACATTTTTCACCCCAAAAATTTTTGGGGGAAACCCATGTTTCTATTTTGTCCCCTAGGCTCCAATGTGTTCTGTGTGCCTACTGGCACATAGAACATATTGGAACTCAGGGGACGATTTTTAGCTATCGCTAGCAATTCAAATTGTAATTGCGGTGCACGATTTGTGGAAAATTCCAGTGAAATTTTGCTTCCTTATAAAAATAGTCTGTCAACGATTTCCGTATCGCACATATGTGCAGAACAGATTCTCATTTTCTGCATAGTTTAGTGTCTCTGTAGGTGGTGGATATCATAGAAGAGGTATGTAATAAAAAAGCGTGATGAGATTTTCAAAGACGAGGGAGGTGCCTGAGAAACTAGAATTTTTTTTTATTAGCCTTATCAAGAAAATACTGAATAAGGGAGCAAGAAATAAATAGAACTATCCAGGCCTTTAACTCTCAGAGGCTTGTTTCCGACTTTTCCGACATTAGACAGGTACCCTTAACATACCATCATGAGGTGGTTCTGACAATAGACCAATTACCTAAGCGGGGGCGCGGTGGCTCAGTTGGTAGAGGTGCAGGCTGCAAGCCGAGAGGTCCTCGGTTCGAATCCCACCCGCGGCAACTGCGTTGTGTCCTTGGGCAAGACACTTCACCCCGATTGCCTACATGGGGGCACGATGACGCTGTGTACTGAGGCGTACTGCACGTCGATGGTGCGCATGTCTTCAACCAATCTAACCCTGCCTGTGCTGCGGTGCAGAGTTACGATGTTGGGGAGCTGACAGCTGCTCGTCGTTGCTTGGTGGTTCTCCCCGGGTACTCCGGCTTCCTCCACCCGTAAAACTGTCACGGTCACGATTAGCCATTGTGCATAGGTATGTGACCTTAAACACCAATAAATAAATAAATAATTACCTAAGCTCTGACAATAGACCAATTACCTAAGCAGTGGTTTCAAAGCAAGTCTTGTCTGCCTTAACAGCCGCCAAGACTTAACAAGAAATCACTGCTAGGCCATTAGATATACAGATACAGAGACTGGAATTGTGGGAATTCAAGACAATTGTCCAGGCCCTTAAGGGTTAAGGGCACTTTCCAAAACTATGATGAAAATCGAGAAAACATTTTGTGAGAATTAAAGTTGATTCGCATTGTATTTCTTGCAAGAATCATTTGCATGAATCGACGCTTATTCTCACATGAATTTTAAACCCTGACATGGCACTGTCTCTTATTAATACAATATACCCTTTTCAAATACAGTGGAGCCCACTTAACTCTTAGAAGCCGGGAGTCGAGTTTTGTTGGCTGTGATGTAAAGCGGCAGGTAATCTGGCTGTGACGGTTCAGCTGTCTTTGGGCTGGGAGAGAATTAAACACTGAGCAGGTGCTTCTAGTCAAGTGTCGTCTGCCTGAATAGGCAGACAACACTTGACTAGAAGCACCTGCTTTACTGTAAGTTTTTCATGGTTTGTTATGTTCAATAAATTTATTCCGATTCCCCGGATTCTAAGAGTTAACTGGATATCTATTAACTAAATAACCCTGTTAAATGAATGTAATTTCCCAACACAAAATCATTTACCATACCTCCAGTACAAATTTGACCTGTTGAAAAAAGGTTATAGAGTAAACTCCTGTTAATTGAATAAATGATCTTGTAATCTGTAGAGAAATTACCCTGACTCTCCCCAGTTTTTCTTTGTTTATAGACCTATTTGGCCTCAGTACATCCAATACAGGCATTTAATCTATTATATCTTGTTTGACAGAGCTCAGGGAATAAATGACATTTAGGAATTATATGTGAATGTTTTGGACCAAAGAAACACAATTTGCCATAAATAAGTGCTTATGTTTTTGTACATCTTACTGTTTTTCGATTTTGAGGCAAGCTGTTGCTCTAAAGAGCCTTCTGTGAGTAGACAGCAGTGTGCCTCGGTTCCGCATAGCCAGCGATTAACCCTTACTTAAATTGTGAAGAAGAAAATTAAAAAAAAAAAATTCATCAAAAACCATGTCGTGTGGCCCCTCATTGGAAGGAGCTAGGCTTGCTTGTCCTAATGAGTGGGTCACATGATACGGTGTTGTAAAAATATTTTTAAGAATTGAGGAAAAAAATTAAAATTAACAAATGTGATTTTTGCAAAGGATTCCTCCTATTTTCAAAATTGAAAGTCTGACATCTTATATAATTGGACCAGAACTGCCAAATTTGTAAAAAAAAAGTTTGAGCTACAACCTTTTGGAAGCCTACTGTTGATATTATTTTTGATTCTTTAAGTAGTGTGTGAAATAATATTCTGTATTTGTTTTTTTTTTGTTGCAGGCATCAAGAGAAGACACTGCACTAGAAAATGAGTTTGCTCAGTTAACCAATATGCGGTTAGACCCATTTAGAACAGAAGAACCTGATGATACAACATCTGTAGATTTAGAGATTGCCTCTGAGGCATCAGATGCAAATACTGTAAGAGTTATATGTAGCATGCAAATTAGTTACGTCTGAAAGTCACTACAATCACAAAATGTAATCTTCTGGAAAAATGTCGTCAAGATATTACCAAAACATACACAGTAGATAATCTGTAGATGTAGATGTAGAAAGAAATGTGGATGTGAACTTTCTTTCTCACTGGAGTGGATGATATACATACATCAGGAGTTTAAAAGACTGGTGAAATAATAATGTGATGTCAATAAAAACTGCGAGTCTTTAGGCCCCTCATCTATTTCCATTAGGAATCTGTTGCAGGGCTGTTTGTTGAGCTTTGTGGAGCTACCATTGATTTAACCCTTAAGGGCATGGACAAAACCATATCATGTGACCCCTCATTGGAACGAGCTCAATGAGCTCGTTCCAATGAGAGGTCACATGATATGGTTTTGTTGAAATATTTTGAAAAATTTAATTTTTTCAACTGCTTATTTTGCATATTACGCGGGCGGATGCGGGCGATTCGTTAGGTAAAGGGTTAAACTCCTTTAAATAAATAACTAAATAGTATTGTAATGTCATTAACCCTTTACCCAACGAATTGCCTGCATCCGCCCGCGTAATATGCAAATTCAGCAGCTGAAAAAAATATTATTTTTCGAAAAATTTCAACAAAACCATATCATGTGACCCCTCTTTGGAGCGAGCATGTCGAGCTCGTTCCAAAGAGGGGTCACATGATATGGTTTTGTTGAATTTTTTGGTTAACGATTTGGTCAAATCAATTCTCAATAAAGAAACATTTCTTGCATTGAATGAAAGGAAATGAATGTTTATGGTACTTTTTGATTCAGTTGTGTGTAATATATCAGTTGGTCGCTATTTTGGTTGGGAATGCACTTTTCCAATCTGCTGAACTGTTTCAGACTCTCAAAACACAGGCAACAGACTATTTAAGGGCTGGTCTGGTCAGGTTCAGGCCATAACAGCATTCAATTTGTTACAAAATTTGACTGCTGGCTTGGGAGCTTGTGGAAACTGTTTTGTACAATGATAGCACTTGCGAGCACCACATGTTTTTCCACTGAAATTTGAATTTGTTCGTTTGAACCTAAAATATGAGTGACATTTTTCGGAATAAGTCAAATATGCCAAGCAAGAGAATCTTTCCGTTATTCAAAAGTTTATCCGATTGTTTAGCAGCCTCTATGTTATAACCATCTCGAAATGGATGGTCATTACATTCATGATAGGTTAACATAATGAGTGGCACTGACTTTATGTTTTAAATAAGCATTTTTATGCTTGACCGTAGGGTCATTTTATTATACAGAACTAATGATAAGTTTGTGTTCCCAATTTTCTTGAACAGGGTAGTGCATAGGCTACCAAAAAACATTTCAAATTAAATGGTTCATTGCCCTTCAATACTGTCAAAGAGTCCTTCACAACACTGTGTTACATAAATTCACTGAAATTCTATGGATGGATCAGATAGGCCAAAATCCAGGCCCCTAAAACTGTTTAAAACCTGTCATATTTCAGAACTCCAGATAAGACTTGTGTTGGTGTTAAAACTTCTGGATTCATTAAAAGAAAACAATTTAATTTTTATACCCCCTCTTTAGCATGGTTATATAAGGATCCTTGTGTACAATTGTCCATTTGAATCATTTAATCATACTTGTGTCTGTTTATCCATCAACTTTCATCCCTAACTGGTCTCACTTTCCATTGGATATTTTTTTATTTGAAGAATGAATAACTGTGATATGAACTTGTGTGTATTGTCAGGCTATGTTCCTGCACCATTTTTTCCCAAGAGTTATTGCTCCTTTTTACTTACATTATTGAACAAGTCTATTATGACACTCTCTCCGAAACTAGTCTCAAAATTTTAATCTGATTGATTTGATATTTTGAATACTGAAAACCATTATTAGCACATTCATGCATTATTGTTGCCATTTGCAGATTTGTGGGGACTGGGGTGCAGCAGTGGAGGTTGCCGCATGCGGGGGTATCTTTTTGTGTCATGATGAAATGACACTTTCTTCAGTTAAAAATTGAGCTGGGAGGTTTTTGATTTTTCAGATTTGGTTTGGGTTTGGGTTTCAGAAAAAAACCTTCGTTTCAGTTCAGTTTTTCTATGCGTAAAGAACATCCAGTTCGTAACACTTCAGGCTCCTCAACTTGGAAAAATGTAGTGCTGCACGATATTCAAAACAGAATACCAGTATCGGTATTAAAAAAAATACTGCGGTATACCAGTATATCGAAAACTATTCAGAAATTTGAACATAAGTACTACAATCGAGACTTGAGGCATCACAGTCGGAAAGAATCAGCTTGCCTTGATGATGCGGTTCGAAAAACCTTTACCCAACGCAGACGATATCAAAATTTATTATTTTAAATATTAGTTTAGCAAATTTTTCCAAAAATTTCTACTAAACAATATCATGTGACCTCTCATTGGAACGAGCTCAACGAGCTCGTTCCAATGAGGGGTCACATGATAGAGTTTTATTGAAATTTTTGAAAATTATTATTTCAACTGCTGAAATTGTATATTACGTGGGCGTATTCCTTGGGTAAAGTGATAATATTATTCATTCGGAGCTACAGTTAAAAACTCAAGACATCTTGAAAATGAAATTATGAGTAAATGTGCAGAAATATGTGTCCTTAAACACCAATAAATAAATATATTGTGGGTAAATAAATAATGACGATAAACCAATATTTTTGTAATTACCCCGGTATTCAATCGATATTGGTTTGAATACCGGTATTTATCGGTTTATCGATATACCATGTAGGCCTAGAAAAATCTCCCAATAGTTTGTACAACACCACTCACCATTGGCTTCAACCTAACTTCCCTGTGATCAGTCTTAGGAGATCCATGGCTAATCCTACTGAGGAAAAAACATAAATTAGTGTACAAAATGAATACAGTTTATCTACAGTTAAAACTAGAAGTCCTGTCACGAAATGTGCGCGAATCTAGGCTTAATAGCGCATTGGGATTGCACGCAGTTGCCATATCGAATGTCATCCAAAGCCCGACTGGTTCTCCTGGTTACTCATAGCAAACACAAGCAATGTTTCTGCCAATGGACCTCCCGGTTACCCGGAGGTCCATTGGCTGAAACATTGCTTGTGCACAGGCCACATGTACAGAATTTGATAGCCTTATTATGGTCATAACGCATGGATTAACGCGCAAATCTACGCGCTATCTGTGCGCATTTCATGACAGGACTTCTAGTTTTAACTGTACTCTATGTTGCATTTTCAGTTGTAACATTTTCTCCCTTATTGACTTGACTTGTGGACAGGTCAATAAGGGAGAAAACGTGACAGAATAATTTCTTTGAAGTAACCGATGACGGCACTTCCAGTGTCTTTAATGCGACATATGAAAAGTCAAAACAGTCGGCTTTATCGAGTTGAGGTGCAGACAGAACATGCACCTGTAGAGTGTTTTGGTATGTTCATTCACAAATAAGTTAAAAGCATGTGTGCCATACATGATTATCAGCCTGTTTACTCTCTTTCAATTAGGAATTTCCCCATAAAATAATTTTGTCCCGGTCCCGTCGGGACAAAAGCTTAAGTACCGGTACCGGTTGGAGCATGAGGGAACTGGCAGTACAGGTACCAGTTGACTTGCCTGGTGTGAATTAACTGGTAGAGTGCTAACTTATTTTTCAAAGCTGATTTGTATCGTGAGTATTTTTATTCCCCCGAAAAAAAAATTCGGGGGAATCTAACCGTGACGTCGTCCGTCTGTCCGTCCGGGCATAGACGGAATTCGTGTCCGCTCCATAACTTCTTACAGCCTTCAAGGATATTAATGATACTTGGTATTATTATTGCCCACAACCAGGAGGGTGTGTCGCGAATAAGGTTGGAATGGCTATCAAGGCTTTTTTGGGGGGACTCAGCCACCCTTTGGTGGCCATCCTCTAGTTTTTTTTAAAGATAGCATGCCACCATCATGGGGAAGCATAGTACTGCAAGATTTTGTTCATAAATAATTGTTCTGTTACAATCTATTGGAAAGTGCCTGCTGGCAGTTTAGATAAAAAAAAGTTTCTCACTGCTACCTAACAAACAAGCTAATTCATAAGGTGTAAAGCCTCTAAAGTGACTTGTAGCACTTTTCAAGAGAACCATAATAATGGCTTCTAGCTTGGGCTGCACGGTATATCGATAAACCGATATATACTGGTATTCAAACCAATAACGATTGAATACCGGTGTAATTACAAAAATATCGGTTTATCATTATTTATTTACCCTCAATTTAATTTTCAAGATGTCTTGAGTTTTTTAACTGTAGCTCCGAATGAATAATATTATCCCTTTATCCAAGGAATCATCTGCTTGAGCCCTCGTAATATTTGAAAATAATAAATTTTGATATAGTCTGCGTTGGGTAAAGGTTTTTCGAACTGCATCATCAAGGCATGCTAATTTGATCCGACTGTGATGCCTCGAGTCTCGATTGTGGTACTTGTGTTCATATATCTGCACACTTTTCGATATACCGGTATACCGCGGTATTTTTTCGAATACCGATACTGGTATTCAGTTTTGAATATCGTGCAGCCCTACTTCTAGCACTCAACCAGTTAACAAATGTTCACAAATTAATTTCATGTTGAAACATACACATAACTCCCATTGTGTTTTTGTAACTTTTGTTTTACTGTGAAGACACTTCTGTTTGTGTTATCGGATGTGGGTGTGGGGGCATGAATATTTTATTGCTAACTTATTATTTGAATATTATTTACCAGGAACAGATTTTCAAATATTTGTTTTTGCACAAGAAATGGATAATGTACTCTTTTAAAATTATTCAACACTATTTGAAAAGGTTTTCAAAGATGAAATATGCATTGCAGAAATTGTTGACCAGTAAATATTTTCTTTTCCAAAATTTGGCCTGTATCTCAGAATTATTTAATCCTTAACTGGTAGAGTGCTAAATTATTTTTGATCACCAAAATTTGTTCCTGTGTCTTTGCCTTGTTACAGTTTATGGGAGAGTGCAAATTGTAACAAGGAAAATCCATACAGATAAAATAATTTCACTTCAAAGTTAACATGAAGCATATTCACTGAATATGGGCTTTTAAGTTATGGTACCTTCACTTCAGAGTAAAGCCCAAATCTGGGCTTCTAGCACTCTACCAGTTAAAGAACTATGCAATTCATATTGTTATCAACAAGACTTGTCAGCTGGCGGGTCAATGGGTTCTGTTAAAATTTTGTATGGTTGTATAGTCTGGCAGGAATTACTTTTGTCTCAAAACACATCTAAATATAGAATTTCGAAATACTTGTTTCAGAATAGAAAGTATTTCAGGATAGTGAACAAACTTTTGAACCTTTTACACCTTGCTAAAGTAAGAATTAGAATCGTTTAAAGATTTTCGAAAGAACTTTCTAAGTTGATTTTCATTTTACCAACACTTAATGTGATATTCCATCAGCTTGTTCTCATACAACATGTTCAAAAATCTAAGAGGAAAGCTTCTCTCCTGCAGAAAATTGAATTCCAAAAATGTTGAATGTGGCTGTTTTCTAACATGGAGAGGTAAATGGTTAACATGGTTGATATTTAGTTGTATGGTATTGAATTGAAACTTGCTACTGTCTCCATTGTTTCAAGTTTGACTTGATTCTGTAATCAAATTGGACCTCATAACTCTAAATAATTTTTCAAGGTGTGCCAGGGCTTGTAGGGTACTCCTTTTACTTTTTTTTAACCCTTTACCCAACGTAACGGCCAAAACCGGCCAGCGCTATTCTCAAAAATCGCCAATTGATTTTCATTATTTTTTTCATTTTTTGTCTCAAAAACATAGGTTATGACCCCTCATTGGAACGAGCTCGTTGAGCTCGTTCCAATGAGGGGTCATAACCTATGTTTTTGAGACAAAAAATGAAAAAAATTAGTTATTCGAGAATTTTTTTTGCATGTGTCGTCTGCTTTTCATGTTAGGTAAAGGGTTAAGTAGTTTTGTTTTTTAATCATCTTTTCAAATTCTTCCTGCCCTTTTCATAATTGTTGAATTATTTTTTTCATTTATTTGTCGGTTTCTTTTTTGGTATTTGATATTTGTATTTTCTTTATGCAGTTTATTTCCTTTTTTAACATTTTATAAACAGATATTCTTTAGTTTTTACCCTTTACACAGCTTAAGATGTCTTTTGCTACCACTGATAATATTGGAGCAGGAGCAAACGTGTACATCTGTTGCAATTGATGCCCATCGTATGTGCTCGAGCGCAACATCGCACCTCAAAAATGAATAGTATGACAGGCCTAATGTAATACAATATGAGGCATCATGTACTGAGAAAAATAGAGTCCGTAATTCCTGCAAATGCTTGGAATATATGAAAAAGAATTATTAAATGAAGTCAAATGATGGAGATGATTGGAATAATGATAACAATATTAGGCTACACAAAATAAATTAATACAATTCTTTAGCAATCAAATCAGTGAGGGAGGAGGGTTTTATTTTTAATTTTTCTTTTCTTCTTGCATGTAGTGGTGAGCTTGGATTGAGAGACTTTCTTCTATCAATTTACACACAGAAAATATTATATAGAGAGCGCATAATTACACAAATAATCTCATTTAACTTTAAAAATAAAACTGTTTAGCATCTTTAGTTATGGGCTTCAAATATCAGTTTCCGAGTCCCTTCCTTGTAAATGTTGAACCCTGGTCTCTGAATCATCTGATTTTGTAGGAATATTGGAAGGAAGACACTGCAAGGCAATAAAAACCTTTTCAGTGGGGGATTGCTTGAGAATCAAAACATTTAAAAAAAATTTTTTTCATTACTAAGAAAGTGGAAGTAACTTTCAAAAATGTGTCAGATATTGTCCTGTGGCTTCAAGGGAGTATATTGCAGATTTAATATATCTTGGTATGGCCTGGTTGATTCCCTTAAGTGTTCAAGGATGACTCGCCTGGAAGTAAATATGCTACCGCCATAAAAAAAATGAAACACAACCTTCGATGATCACTATTATGCTGTTTTAAGACTTGAAAAACACCCTCTTATGACAAATAAAATGAAAGCTCTCATCCTAGGAGAATTACTTTCAATTATTGCTTTACTTTGATTTTCATGAGAAAACAAATGATTTGTTTCTCTATTTTGTGTTTTTCTAAATATTGATGATGACTTAAAAGGTTTTTGTTGGGTAAAGAAGACTTGTCTGTCCAATCACTAAGAGGTTGAACCTTAAACCTTTGAACCCTAGCGGCCGTTTTTCCAGCCAGGAACATGATATCTCGTAATTTCATTAAATAGGATGGATGCTAAGTGCATGTGTGTGGTAGACCAATCAATATTTTCAACGTGCAGCCCCAAGGCTGCACGTTGAAAATATTAATTGGTCTACCCCTAAATAATGAACATGGACTCTTCCAGTTGCTGTCATTGAACCAATATGGAAGATACCACCAGGGTTCAAAGGATTAAGGGCCTAATTCCGAACAGGTGCCCCTACATGCAGTCTTTGGGTTAACTCACAAGTTATATTCTAAGCACCTTCGTAGTTGTTTTTAGGCAAAAAAACAGCAGCACAGGATGTAGACTGTGAAAGTGTGGCAAAAATATGTAAAAATCTGTAGGCTGTTAAGAGTTAAACAGTGCTTGTCCTAAACTGAGCAACACACACCACACACAGGCACTCTCTCAGTACACATGGTAACTTACACACATGCTTGCATGCATGTGCAGATACACAAACATGCACATGAATGCACATACACACTCATTTTAGTGCACATAGCACCACATAGTGTGATAAAGTTCTTAGAACAAGATGAATCCATTATTGCCAGTCCATAGTGTAAAAGAAGATGTCAGCAGTTGAATAGTTTGTCAAAACTAGAAATCATCCAAATGTCATACTTGTAAGAAAGTGCATCAGTGTGTGTGTACATTTGTTGATGCTATGCGGGATCAGTCATTTACTCATTTCTGATGTTTTGCAGTTCTGTATCGGTGTGTAGACTTAGTTTTATACGTAAATGTAAACATTTTTTTGTTTTGTCCTTTATCATTAGTATTGTGACATTATGTGTATACATATTATCGGCATCTTTATTTAAGATCTACCCTTCCACCTCAGCAGCTCTGATGCTTTTATGAATGAACTTTTTCTTTGACATTTTATTGTGTATGTTTGTTTTTGCTTTTTTCGCTGTTCAAAAGGAGGGAACTAAGAGTTCTTCATCCCGTCCAAGAATTGAAGATAAACTTGGCATGGATTCAGACGTAGAAAGTGCTGATGACTATTATGATATGGATGAGACAGTTGTAAATAGATGTGGTACGAGAGCACTTGAATTTGACTTTGAAATTCCATCTAGTCAGGTACTTGCATTTTGCTTGTTGAATATGTTTTGTTCAAAGACCTTGTATTCTGTGTGCTTGAGTTTCTTGTATTTATTAAAGCATGAAATAACATTTTATGCAAACATACTGTTGATAATTACTGCTAATTATCATCTCAAGCATGGCAGGTTACTGGATACCTAGGTCTTAAAATTTTAAAGATTTTTGATTCTCATCAACTCCTGCTGCAGGAATCGGTTTTCAGTACTTAATTAGAAGAGTGCTGGATGCCCTTATATGGGCTTTACTCTGAAGCGTAGGTACAGTTTGGCCGCCGTGGACTGGTACTTTCCACAACTGGGCAATATTTTCATGAACGCAATAATATTAGCTTCCAAACACTAAGTATAGGAATAATCATGAAAAATTTAATGGTAAAGGCCAAGAATACAAAAATAGAAGGCCGCGCATTTTTTAAGAAGATAAAACATTTTTTACAACTCTTTTGGAGTTTCTTATCATTCTAAGACATGTTTTACACAAAATTAGCCCAAAACGCTGATACCTACTGACAAATATCATCACTTTTAACCCTTTTTATACTCCGTTAACTTTATTCTCCAAACAATTTCAACAACAAAACCTGCAGTAAACAGGTACGCGATTCTTTTTTTTTTTCCGCTATAGTGTATACTCCATTTGATCGGAGTATACGAGGGTGTAATTACAAAGGTAGAACGAATTAGGGTCAGTTTGGGATGGATACAGGTTTGCTAACCCGTACCCATCCTAAACTGATCCTAGTACGCAAAGAAGGCAATGATTAGAATTTGTTAGGGTCAGTTTAGGATGGATATGGGTTAGCTAACCCGTACCCATCCTAAACTGATCCTAGGATGCAATAAAGGTAATGCTTGCTCCCCTGTGACGTCACAACGAAACATCCGCAGCTCCATCTCAGAACGCAATCAGAAATTCATTTTGTTTCAAAAACCCGTCTCAGAGAAAAGGGTTAAAAGTGATGATTTTTTTGTGAGCGGGTATCGGTGTTTTGGGCTAATTTTGTGTAAAACATGTCTAAGAATGATAAGAAACTCAAAAAAGTTGTGAAATATGTTTCATTTTCTTAAAAAAACGCGTGGTCCTCTATTCTTGGCCTTCACCAATTTAATTAATGAAGCATCGGTTACAACCGATGCTTCATTAATTAAAATTTTGCTCATGCTAATTTTAATTACCTGGTAAATGCATACATTGACATCACTGTCCACATGCGTATTATGACCAGTCCACGGTGACTGTACTGTATTGTAACTTAATCCTTTACCCAACACAGAAGATTTCAAAATTTATTATTTTAAATATCATTCTTTAACGCTTTACCTAACGTAACAGCCAAAACCGGCCAGTGCTATTCTGAAAAATGGCCAATTAATTTTCATTATTTTTATCATTTTTGGTCTCAAAAACATATGTTATGACCCCTCGTTGGAACGAGCTCGACGAGCTCGTTCCAACGAGGGGTCATAACCTATGTTTTTGAGACAAAAAATGAAAAAAATTAGTTATTCAAGAATTATTTTTGCAAGTGTCGTCTGCTTTTCAGATTAGGTAAAGGGTTAAATTTTTTCAAACAATTTCAACAAAACCATATCATGTGACCCCTCTTTGGAGCGAGCTCAACGAGCTCATTCCAAAGAGGGGTCACATGATATGGTTTTGTTGAAATTTTTCGAAAAATAATATTTTTTCAGCTGCTGAATTTGCATATTATGCGGGCAATTCGTTGGGTAAAGGGTTAAAGGCCTCTTATTCAGTGGATACATTTCATGTTATGTTTGAAGTGAAATTATTTAGTCTATAGGCACTCTCCCATAAATTGTAACTAGTTAAAGACGTGAACAAATAGTGCTGACTAAAAATAATTTAGCACTCTGCCAGTTAAATAATTTAGATTTTGGAAGGAG
This sequence comes from Pictodentalium vernedei, assembly GCA_031216915.1. Taxonomy (NCBI): domain Eukaryota; kingdom Metazoa; phylum Mollusca; class Scaphopoda; order Dentaliida; family Dentaliidae; genus Pictodentalium; species Pictodentalium vernedei. The sequence continues at coordinate 46,611,131 of CM062297.1, read as the reverse complement.
TGTGATACCCTTGTGAGTGCAACCAATACATATTACACAATACAAAACAAACTGTATTTATTTATTACATGCCTGTTCTATGTAATCCCCATCTACAGCAACACAACCATGCAGAAAATAAAAAAAAACTATTCCACACATAAGTGCGAAATGGAAATCTTTGATGGACTATTTTTAAATTGAAGCAAAATTTTACTGCAATTTTCTACAAATCGTACACTGCAATTACAATTTGAATCACTGGTGATAGCTAAAAAGTGTCCCCAGAGTTCCATTGGAACTCAGGGGACAAAATAGTAACATGGGTTCCCCTCGCAAATTTGGTTGGCGATAAAATGTGTTCTTTTTGTCCCCCGACCCTTCGGGGGACTATTGTAATCAGCAGTGTCTGTCCGTGCGTCCGTCCATCCGTCCGTCACACCCTTGTCCGGATGATAACTTTAGTTTGGATGATTTTACTGAAACTAAATTTTGTATGTGTCTTACTTGGGTGGAAATGCAGGTCAAGTTCGAAAATGGGCACGCTCCACTGATTTCTACTGGATTTATTCCCCTTTTTCGACTTAAAAAATACAGTTTTTGTGTTGTCTGGATGATAACTTTAGTTAGGATCATTTTATTTTTACTGGATTTATTCCCCTTTTTCAACTTAGAAAATACTGTTTTTGTGTTGTCCGGATGATAACTTCACTTTGGATCATTTGATTGAAACGAAACTAAGTATGTGGTTTAATTGGTTGGAAATACAGGTCAGGTTAAAAAATGGCCATGCTCTGCGAACAAATTGCATCCTAACTGCTCCCTTGAATTTGCCATCTTGGTCGGGGGACCGGGGGCGTTGCCCTTGTTGTTGATAGCTGTCAAATGAATTACTGAGTGTCCTTCATGAAGGCATGTAATAAACACAATGACACACTTGTGTCATTCTGTGTATATGTTTACTAGAGTTTAACCCTTAAGGAATTATTTCCAATTTTGGTGAGTTTATTGTACATGTAAAACATATTTTCCAAGATAAATGCTTTTTGTGGTCTTGCAGATGGAAGTTACAGTACCAAGGCAGTGGTTTCTAGTGAAGTTTTTGCTGCATGTATAGGCGATCGAAGCAGTGCCTGTTCACTGCTGTAAACAGGCTCTGTTTTACTGGTAAAATAGGACCCAGTCACCAATGCTTGGGAAGTGCAAACCCTCTCTTAAATGGGCAACATGGCTTATTAACGCTCATCCCTGGTCTTGAGTTGATACTCATGTTGTGGTCACGATTAGGCATTGTGCAAAAATATGCGATCTTAAACACCAATAAATAATAATAAATAAATAAATAGGCGATCAAGACTTCACTATACACCACTGGCAATTCAAAGTTTTACCTTATGGTGAGGGTGCAAAAAATAACTAGGATTTACTATGTCTTTTAACCCTTTACCCAACGCAGACGATATCAAAATTTATTATTTTAAGTATATTTTTTTCAAATTTTTCAAAAAATTTCATCAAAACCATATCATGTGACTCCTCGTTAGAACGAGCTCGACAGCTCATTCCAACAAGGGGTCACATGATGTGGTTTTGTTGAAACTTTTTGAAAAATAATATTCTTTCAACTACTGAATTTGCATATTACGTGGGCGGATGTGGCCGATTCGTTGGGTAAAGGGTTAAGACACTTCTGTAATCTTATGAAAATCAAATGAACATTTTACGAGAATCTTAAGTTTATTCTTATTGTTTTCCTTGCAAGAATCAATCGATTCTCACATGAATTTTAGGACCCGTTTTCTTGCAAGTTTAAGAAATCAACTAGAGTTGCACAGTATATCAATAAACCGATACATACCGGTATTCAAACCAGTATCGATCGAATACCGGTGTAATTACAAAAATATTGGTTTATCGTCTTTATTTATTTACCCACAGTTTAATTTTCAAGATGTCTTGATTTTTTTAACTGAATTCCTGAAAGAATAATATTATCCCTGTACCTAACGAATTGGATGCATTGTCCCTAGTAATACACTAGTTGTGCAGTTGAACAAATATTTTTCAAAACATTTCAACAAAACCATATGATGTGACCCCTATTTGGAACGACCTTGACGAGCTCGTTCCAATGAGGGGTCACTTGATATGGTTTTGTTGAGCATGTTTTGAAAAATTTAATAAACTAATATTTAAAAAAATGAATTTTAATATCGTCTGCATCGGGTAAAGAGTCATTTGAACTGCATCATCAAAGCATGCTGATTTGTTCCGAGTGTGAAGGTTCAAGTCCTGATTATGGTACATATATATACGTCTGTTCAGATATTTGAACAATCTTTTGATATACCAGTATACCGCGGTATTTTTTTGAATACCGATACTGGTATTCAGTTTCAAATATCGTGCAGCCCTAAAATTGACCTAGTGAGGTATCAGAATAACTCCATTGTATTTCTGTCTGATGCGATCAGAAAGTCTGGTAATGCAGTAATGCTCCACTTAAAATTTGTTTGCATCACGCAAAATCTGAGCTTGCTATAACTTGACAGCATCACATATTTTTCTAATCTTTCAAAATAGTAATATATTTGAGATTTTTGTTGTTGAAATATACCATACTGGTGCCAGAGAATCTCTAAGGTTGGAACCTTTACACTGAACATGTATGATTTATTAGGTATCTTAACAGAGTGATCATCCATGGCTCCGTCGTTGGTCACACCTTTTAGCTAAACTCAAAAAATTTAAATTAACCCTTTACCTAACCAATTGGCCACATCCACCTGCATAATTAAAAAATTGAGCAGTTGAAAAAAGAAAAAAATTTAAAAAGATTTCAGCAAACCACATCATGTGACCCCCTTATTGGAATGGGCTCATTGAGCCCATTCCAATAAGGGGGTCACATGATATGTCTTTTCTCAAAAAAATTGAAAAAAAAATAACAAATGTTAATATCATGAGCATAGTTAATGGGTTAATACATACTGTTTCCATAAATTTCTAGAGTACAAGGATACATATGTTAATCAGTTTTAATTGTTTAATAGACTTGGTGCGGTGGCATTGCAGTAACCCGTTCTTGTCAGATCACCGAAGTTAAGCAACGTCAAGCCCGGTTAGTCTTTGGATGGGTGACCATCTGAGCGATAGATTTGGACTCCCGCATTGTGTCCTTGGACAAGGCACTTAACCCCGATTGTCCACATGGGGCACGATGACGCCATTTGCTAAGGCATACTGCACGTTGATGGTACGCTTGTCTTCAACCAATCTAACCCAGCCTGTGCTGCAGTGCAGAGTTACGATGTTGGGGAGTCTGGCAGCTGCTCGGTGGTTCTCTCCAGGTACTCCGGCTTCCTCCACCCGTAAAACTGTCATGGTCATGATTAGCCATTGTGCATAAGTATATGACCTTAAACACCAATAAAATAAAATAATATATAAATCTATCAAAATTGTAATATATTTGAGATTTTTGTTGTTGAAATATACCATACTGGTGTCGGAGAATCTATATAATGTTAGAACCTTTACAGTGAACATGTATGATTTATTTGGTATCTAAACAGAGTGATCCATGGATCCGTCGTTGGTCACACCTTTTAGCTAAACTCATATAATTTAAAGTAACCCTTTACCTAACCAATTGGCCACATCAACCTGCATAATTTAAAAATTGAGCAGTTGAAAAAAGAAAAAAAATTCAAAAGATTTCAGCAAACCACATCATGTGACCCCCCCCTTATGTTCTCACATCATAAATGAAGTCAACTGAAACTTGTATGTCTCTTTTCGGTTCCAATCCTTCCAATTTTATTAGGAATTAGCAGGAAAGAGGGTGCACTTTCTCTTGACTCCCAAGGTGTGACTGAAGATTTCCTGACATGATTTGTCTTTTCTAAAGCCTTTAAAGTATAGAAAAATGCTTATTTTTGGCCCTGTAATTAACAACTTGCACATTTCATCAATGGGCCGAAACATCGAATTTGTTTAAAATGCTCAGAAAATTGAATTGAAAATGTTTTTTTGTCCGAATAGCACTTCATGTCAATATTGTATTCATACCAATCCTCTAATGCACATGCAGTGATATATACCATATATATCAGTGTGTGGGTGCTCACCTATGACCGTGACCAATCCCACCCCTCTCTTCAACCACTCACAAAAGGCTTCCTATGACTACTGCCTATAAAATCATCTGCCTACTTTTTGGAATCGGTCAAGTGTAATCTCATTGCAAATTGCCAATGATGTATTTAGTGGTTAGGTTACATTAACAGATCAAGTTCTAAACATCATATTCAGTATAGACTAGGGATGTGAATTTACAAAGGAATTTCTCCTTTTTTGTGGTAATTGGAAGAAAAGCTATCCTCTCGAAAGAAACAGTATCACTTTCAACTTGTTATGCAGAAGATTGAACCAATCACGTCTTGTTCAACAGAGCGAAAAAAAAACAAACTTTTGTTGCACAAGATGTAATTGGTTAACCCTTTACATTTTGAATAATTTTTTTTAAAAAAAAGTTTTCAAAGAATTTCAACAGAACAATATCACGTGACCCCTCATTGGAACGAGCTTGACAAGCTCGTTCCAAAGAGGGGTCACATGATGTGGTTTTGTTGAAATGTTTTGAAAAATACTATTTTTCAACAGCAGAATTTGTATATTATGTGGGCAGATATGGCCGATTCGATGGGTAAAGGGTTAAATCCTAACTGTTATAGGAAAATGATGCCATTGAAGAGTAACCAACATTTGAATACATGATCTTCATATATTTTGTAAAACTTGTCACTCGTTTGAAAATAAGTAAATATTAATAATTGTTAGTGAATGTACTGAATTTCCTGTTCTGAGAATGAAGCCAGAACATGAACTAGTTTCATACACACCATTTTACTCACCAGCTAAGATCCAAGAATCGGTACTTTGACTGAAATAACGGTAATGACACTCATTGTTCCAGTTGCTGAAAATTTAGAATTTTGTTGTATCTCTTTTTATATGCCCGTTTTAAAAAACAGGTGTATTATGTTTTGGCAGCATCTGGGTATTCGTCTGTTAACTTATTCGTGTCCAGGCTATAACTTTTTACTGGAAAGAGATATCACGATGAAACTTAAGCAACATATGTATCACCATTCGACGGTGTGTTGCATTGCTTAGACGGTGTGTTGCATTACAAAATTCCTGATCAGCCTGTCAAGGTCAAAGATGGAGGTCAACACATGGAATCAGCATGCACATCAACTTTTTTGTGTCCGGGACATAACTTGTAGTGGAAGGACCTATCACAATGAAACTTAAAACAACATATGTATCAGCACTGGATTGTGTGTAGTGTACAAAATTCATAACTGTCTAACTAAGGTGAAGGTCACCTCACAGGTGGAGGTCAGTACAACATCAACAAACCCATCAAACAGCGTGAACATCAATTTTTTCGTGTCCAGAACACCAATTTTTTAGTTGAAGTACATATCATGATGTAACCTACACAGCCTATCAACCAACACTAGATGGAGTGTCGCATTCAAATGTCATGACTGTCCAACTGAGTTGAAGGTCACTTATCACTTATGGAGGTCAACAGATGGAATCAGCATACCCATCACCATTTTTGTGCCCAGAACTCAACCTTTTTTAGAGGAAGTAGATATCACAAGATAACTTGAACAACACATATTTCACCCCTAGATGGTGTGTCATGTGCAAAAATTCTCGATCTGCCAACTAAGGTCAAAGTCCCAGATAGAGGTCAAGACATTAAATCAGCAGGGCCTCTCACCAAGTGATATATAACAGAGATATGATGCCCTGCTGCAGTTAAAACTAGAAGTCCTGTTATGAAATGTGCACAAATAGCATGTCGATCTTCACGTTAATCTGCACGTTATGACCATAGTAAGGCTATCAAATTTTGAACATATGGCCTGTGCACAGGCAATGTTTCAGTCAATGGAGGTCCATTGGCAGAAATATTGCCTGTGTTTGATATGAGTAACCAGGAGAACCTGCCATGCTTTGGATGCCATTCGATATGGCGATTGCACACAATTCCTACGCATAATTAAGTCTAGATAAGTGCAGTTCATGACAGGACTTCTAGTTTAACTGTAGGTGGTGCTTTTCAACATGTCGTTACATAAAATGTCTGACAAGAATGTGAATTTTCCTCTTTTCAGAGAAATTCTGCTTTTTTTGTTGCCAGGAAGCAAAGCTTACCTCTTTTACTATATTCTACTATATAAAATAGCTTGAAAAGTCTAATAAATATTTTTAGCTCCTTGTGACGTTTCAGCAGATCTTTTCTGGTAATGATTTGTCTGTCTGTCATCAACATTTTGTTTGGGTCAAAACTTCTTAACCACTGAATATTTTTTGTCAACACTTTTTAACAATATGAATTATCAAAAGACAGTGTGTTGTGAATTATAATATGGTATTTGCCCCTCAAGGTCACAGGCCCTGTGTTAACATGACAAGTCAGAAAAACTTTTGACATTTCACTCACTTTTGTCGGTCCATATAACTTGGTATGATTGTCGGATCTTATTCATACTTGGTACAATTATTGTTCGTGACTCAAAGGTGTGTCATGACTTTGATCCTAGGTCATTTTATCAAGGTCAAGGTCACAGACATCAAAACTTTGATATTATTATACCTTGTCTGATCTATATAATTGAATCTTATGTGACAGATTTTGTTTCTATTATATCTTGTCAGGACAGAACCCAGTGCATCGAAAAATCAGTAACCTTAACTATAAAGGTTACCGTAAAAAGTTCACGTAACCCACAAAAGGATTGCTTTGAACTTCAAAGTGTGTAAGTCTTATGTACACTGGAGCCCACTTAATTGGATATTTCTTTATTGAATAACCCTGTTAATTGAATATAATTTCTCAACACAAAACCATTTACCATACCTCCAGTAAAAATTTGACCTGTTAATTAAATATGGGTTATAGAATAAACTCCTGTTAATTGAATAAAAAATCTTGTAACCTGTTGAGAAATTACCCTGCCTCTCCATAGCTTTTTTGTTTATAGATCTATTTGGCCTCAGTACATCCAATACATGCAATTATTCTATTATATCTTGCATGTGCTGGAGCTCACGGAGTTCTATCAAACAAGTTATAATAGAATAAATGCTAAGTTAATCTCTAGAATACAGGAGAGTGACAACAATCCCTGTTAATTGAATACTCCTGTTAATTGAATAATTTTCAATGGCAAAATGGCTATTCAATTAACATGGTCCCACTGTATCACAATAATGTCTGTTCCCCCAAGTAAAAGCCCCAGTACAATAGTCATTGAAGTTGAATCCCCATGGGAATCCAGAAACTGAAGCAGTGTTTCTTTACTGTGGTAAACACTCTATTTTACTGGTAAAATAGTACCAAACAACCAATGCTAGGGCTGGAAGTCCTGTAAAATGGGCAGTGTAGGTGTAAATGTTTTGTTGCACTAGACGTCATATCCATGTTGCAGTCACGATTAGCCATTGTGCACAAATATGTGATCTTAAACACCAATTAATAAATAAATTGAAGGTGAAGCTGCCACTACAAACTATGCACCTTGGCAGAGCTAGACAGGCTGAGAGGCCTCTTGTTTTAAATCTATTGTCACAAGTGAACATATTGTGTAAAAGTTTAAAACATGTTAAATTGCAATTAAAACATCACAGTACATATACCAGCGGAAAAAAGAAATGCAAATTGTTTTTCTGTGGTAAATACTTCAAATGTGTTATGGATGATTATATCATTGTTTGGATTTTGAGGTTATTTCTTCATTATTGATTAAATTTTGGCAAGTTTTGTTGTTGTTAACACAGATGGCGTTTGCATTGATAATATTCAAACATGGGTACCTTACACCATTTTCTGATTGAAATCAATAGTGGGTGAACCCACACCAGGCTTCAGTCGCTTTTCTGACTCTCCTTACCATTGAACTCATCAATTTGTTTATGGTCCTTTGTGGGGTGTTATTCCATTCGTGATTAAGAGCCTGCATGAACTGCGCGACGTTTGGGACGTTGACATGCTTACTGACCCTCCTGTCCAGCTCGTCCCACAAATGCTCGATGGGATACAAATCTGGACTTGAGGGTGGCCAATTGAGAACTGGGACGTTTTGGTTGAGGAAGTCATGACAAACCCTAGCAACATGTGGCCTCGCCTTATCCTGCTGAAACGTAAGGCTGCAAGATTGCCCTGGATGACCACAAGAGGTGTTTTCACACCATGAGAAACCCACCCCCTAACCATAACAGACCCTCCTCCGAATCTCTTGTTAATGCATGCGTCTGCATATTGCCCATCTCAACATTGATAGCAAAGTTGTTGTCCATCTGACCTGTAAAGCGTGAACAGTGACTCATCAGTGAATAATGCATGTCTAGAGTGGACCATGTGAAACTGATTTGGTGCAGCCTTTTCAATCGATGTTGACATCGCCTGGGTGTAAGTTGCGGATCAACATAGGGATGTTGTTGCCTTAAATTGAACTCTCGCAACCAATTCCTAACCGTTCTTGGACACACTCGCCGACCATGAGTGCCTACAACCTGACTCGCCATCTCCGTCACCATCTGAAATTGGTTACGGGGGTGTGATAGACATATGCCTCTATCTTGACTTGGTGACGTAATGCACAGACGTCTTCTCCTGGGTCGGTCAACTAATCTTCCTTTGGTTTGCGATGCCCAACTAAACGAGCTATGATTGACTCATGGACCCCAAATTGCTGAGCGATGATTTGCGCTGCATAACTGGAGCAATAGCCTACCCCTTTCAACTTGGTCATTCGTGGCATTTTGCTTTTCAATCGAGTTGAAATGAAATGTTGTGCAATTGATGTGTACTGTTCATAACTTCGATTTGGTATGATTTTCAAGCCCATAGCACATTGGAGTGCCCCAGATGCACGCTTTGTAAAAAAATCTCTTGAAAGCTTGCAGTGTCGCAAGTGGTCATGGTTGACTGAATTTTAATCAAAGTGTCTTTAGACAGTACACTGAGGTGTCTATGTGTCAAATTTTACTACATTGGTCTATGGATAAAAAAATTATATTACCAAAACTGAACTTACGTTTCTTTTTTCCGTCCGTATATAATAAAAATAGTACATACTATTTTTGAGTAGGTATGGGAATGAGCTTATCCATGACTGCAAGGAAGTCTCAGTTTTCATTTGTGGTTTTCAGCGACTCATGAAAATTTAAATTTCCTTAAACTTTTATTTCCTTATAATCACTCATGAGATATAGAGGATATCTATGCTGTTTTAGTTAATATTGGGAATTATCTCATGAGTGTGGACCGGAAAGTTTTATTTTTCACGAGCGCAAGCACTCAGGAAAAAGAGAAATATCGGGAATTATCTCATGAGTGTGGACCTGAAAGTTTTATTTTTCACGAGTGCAAGCTCTCATGAAAAAAAAAAAAATATCTGGAATTATCTCATGAGTGTGGACCTGAAAGTTTTATTTTTCATGAGCGCAAAAATTCAGGTCCACACTCATGAGATAATTCCCGATATTCATTAAAACAGAGTACATTTTATTGACTATTGTGCAATATTCAGCCCAAATTCGACTGCAAACAGTTTGAAGACAATAACAAAAAAGCTACTGATCGTTCCCTCAAGGCGACGTTCAAGGCGATGTCATGCACCGAAGCATAACTTCATTTAGAAAGCTACTGAAAAAATATGTGTGGACCTGAAAGTATTATTTTTCACTCGCGCCAACACTCGCGAAAAAGAAAACTTTCTGGTCCACACTCATGAGATAATTCCCAACACTGACTAAAATAGAGTAGATTTGCTTTTTTATTATATGCTATGAAACATTTTATTGCACAATATTCAGCCCAATTTGACCCCAAATGCGTACGTTTCAAAACAATAACAAAGATCAGCTGATTGTTCCTTTAAGCCAATGTTATGCGGCGTAGCGTGATGTCATTTAAGAAGCTACTGAGGAATATTTCTCTATATCTATCGAGTTGATAGATATCGAGAAATATCTTTTAGATAATTTGCGATAATTCACAGGCTAGAATATAATAAAATTCTGTTACCTATTCAAAAACAGTAAATATCCTCTATATTTTCTCCGATAGTGTGGAAGTGTGGGATCGAATGAGAATGGTTTCTGCATGTTAAAGTATATTTTTTGTAGTATTTTTTCGATGCTCTTTCCGAATATGCAAGTCATTTTGCTCCAAGATCAATCAGTAGAACAGTATATTTTCATCACAACAGCAGTATTTTGATTTCAGGTGACGTCATGTGGGCTCATGTCAGGCCTGGCGTTTTCAGGCGCGCGATTTTTTCGCGTGCCTTAACGTGCACCTAGAATCATTAAGGTCCGCGAAATTTCGCTCTCCTGGGTGCACAAAGATAAGTACCATATATGTCCGTGTATAAGTCACCCCTGTGTATAAGTTGCACCCCAAACTCACACTTGGAATTCCTCCCTTTTGCCTAAAGCCCATGTATAAGTCTCACCCCCATTTTTAAATATACGCAGTCAAAAAGAATTAGTTGCAAGTTACGTTTTGCCAATTTGGGGCAGTTTGGGATGCAACGGAAATAGGTAAGTTTTCACGAGTTACCACGTGGTGAAAAAGATAAAAGAATAAAGGAAAATTATTATTAAAGATTTAAAAAATACTCGCATTTATTTGTTTTTCGTTGTTTGTTTATCACCCCGATGTCTTCCTCCCTGTCAAGAAAATCCAACGCTCGTTTCTGACTGAAACTTCATAGTTTCAGAATCAGAGCACCATTTGCGCCGGAACCTGCGCAGTTGTTGTGATTAAGTTGGTTTTTCCGGAACGTGAGAACGTTCCGGAAAAAACAAAAATACAACAAATGCGCAGATTACAGCGCAAATTGTTTTCAAATTGTTGTCCCACTTAAGCATTGTTGGTGCTGTTGAAACTAACTTTACCTCGTGCACTTGTGCGTAATTTATAACCGGACATTACACATCAGTGAATTGGAATTTGTGGAATAAATAAATCCTTCTCTCCAGGTATTGCTGGCATACATTTAATGTGTTATTATTTATTTTTTTGTTGTTATTTTGATGATTTTGTATTTTTATGGTTTCATCCATATTGGCCTCACAAACCTGTTGATTTCTGGTACACGCACTGATGTAAACACATGGGCCGATTGAACAACGACTAAATAGAATACTTCTTTATTATTATTTATGGATAAAAGTAACAGAAAACACACATAGTATTTTATTGACAATTTATTTTCTGAAGAATTTAAACTGAAATAAAATGAAAAGAAAATAATTTTGGTGAATCTGCACTCAGTCAAAACCACACGATTGTACTGTCTGTTATACAATTGACAAACGGTAGGATACCAGGAACAATGTTTGTCTGAAGAAGTCAGTGCCCTGAAAATTCTCTGAAACAAGTCGTACCCATGTATAAGACGCACCCCCGATTTTGACATGACATTTCAGGTAAAAAAGTGCGACTTATACATGGACATATACGTATGTTATGTACTGAACTGCTGGCTCAGGCGCAAGGAACTGAAATCCAAAATTTATCTGATGGGATGAACTTGAGGGGGATGAAGTTGAACCATGATTGGCTTGTGACAGTTATGAGTTTTCATGACCGACGACTTCAACACAGTATTGAGTAACTTTAGAAGTAACATGTATTACAACTATCCAAATTACGCAATGCAATGCATTCATATGATACATCATGGTTCAACTTCACTGCGGTAAACAGGCTCTGTTTTACTGGTAAAATAGGACCCAGTCACCAATGCTTGGGAGGTGCAAACCCTCTCTAAAATGGGCAACATGGCTTATTAATGCTCACCCCCGGACTTGAGTTGATAGTCATGTTGTGGTCATGATTAGCCATTGTGCAAAAATATGTGACCTTAAACACCAATAAATAAATACAATAAATATATGGTTCAACTGCCTTCTATGTCAAAAAAAATTAGGAGAGCCATTGGCTCTCCTAGATCATTTCAGGTGAGCGATTTTTAGCCACCCAAAATTTTTCAGACTGCCAGACCTGTCATGTGGGAGAAAAAAACATCCTTGGGTGGTGTAGTGGTAGGATGGGTAAATCTCACCCTCGAGGAAAGATATTCAGCTCCAAAATGTTTGCCCCATCCCATCCAACACCACTCTTGGATAATAAAAATCTTTTTCCTAACAGCAAGGAGTTCCAGTTTTCAGACACCCATGAAAATTGGAAATTCATTGTCACAGATAATCCTGGTACCTACTTAACCCTTTTCCTAACATGAAGGCAGATAACACTTGGAAACAAAATATTTGAACTAATTTTTAGCTTAACTTGACAAATCAAGATAAGCTATTGCCATCACGCATGTGGAAGTCTGTTAGTCTCTCAGTCTGTGAGTCTCTTCACGTTTTCCTTTAGCACAGGATTGGCTGAGAGACAAGAATTTTTATTTGATAGCCTAACCCTGGATTGGAATGAGTTCAACAAGATGAGCTCATTCCTAAGAGGGGTCACATGATATGGTTTTGTAGAAATTTTTTGAAAAATAATTTTTTTTTCAGCTGCTGAATTTGCATATTATGCAGAAGGATATGGCCGATTCATTGGGTAAAGGGTTAAAGTGTCCGTATTTTGTATGTAATTTCCACTTTGCCATAGTCTAAGTCTAGTGGCGTGGCATTCGTTTCTAGTCCAGTCTTAGCTGTCTATGTAATTTACTAAGATTTGAATTCACAGCCAGTAAAATCAACAACACTTTATCATGATTGCACAATAGAGAACCTGTTCTGAGGGCAGAATTGCCCCGGTACTTTAAGGGTTAGATTTTATTTTAATTTTTGGCTTCAGTAAATAGTTTACAACAACTCATTGGAATATCTTGTTGAACTCATTCCAATCCAGAGTTAGGCTATCAAATAAAAATTCTTGTTTCTCAGGCAATCCCTCGTCATAGAAAATCTGCCTCATCACCTTCTTTTCACCTGGAAATCTCAAGAACAAATATTTAACCAACTATACCTTCTTTAACAGAGCTCACAGAGCTCTGTCAAACAGGATATAGTTCGTTAATTTTTCAACTCCATAAAGGGAAATTTTCACTGCTGAAAACATTGGTTTGCCACATAATAGTTAAGTTGTTAAATTTCTGATTCCAACTATTTTTTTCATAACTGTCTTGTGCATAAACAAAAAAAAGCCCCCTCCCTCAAAATTGAGGAAGAAATTGCCTGAGAATCAAGAAATATTTTCTATAGGTCTTAAAAGCAATATTTTGAAAAGCAAAAATAACCAAGGAGGTTCTAAGATATACTGTTACAGGTTTTGTCTTTGAGAAATTGCTTGAGAGAAAAGTTCAAGTGTTAAATATTTCAAGTGGTGATGAAATGTTTACCCAGTTAATTGACTATGAACAGAATATTGCTGTAACTGGTTAGAAATATGGATTATCGCTTAATGGCATAATGATTGACCCAAGTATTGCTACCTAAAAACTCAACCAGCATCAACCAAAATTCTTACTTGATTACCGAGGTAAATGCGGCACTGCATGTATGTTCGTAATATTGTCAATTTGCCAATGATAAACGATATGTCAGTAATATCACTGCATCCTATTTCTCCAAAAATTGTTAACCTCTTTATACCCCCCGTAAACAAAGTTTGGGGGGGTATATAGGAATCACCCTGTCCGTCCGTCTGTCCATCCATCGTAAGTGCAACTCCTCCTAAACCGTTTGAAGAATTTTCATGAAACTTTACACAATGGAAGAACTCCATATGGGGATGTGCATGAAGCAATATAATTCCGTTCTGACATTTCCGAGGTGGGGAAATAATCTGTCTGTCTGACCATCCTTGTAAGCGCAACTCCTCCTAAACCGTTTGAAGAATTTTCATGAAACTTTACACAATGGAAGAACTCCATATGAAGATGTGCATGAAGTAATATAATTCCGTTCTGACATTTCCAACGGGATATAATCTAACTTATACCGTCTGTCCATCCTTGTAAGCACAACTCCTCCTAAACCATTTGAAGAATTTTCATGAAACTTTACACAATGGTAGAACTCCATATGAAGATGTGCATGAAGCAATATAATTCCGTTCTGACATTTCCTATACCCCCCGCAAACAAAGTTTGGGGGGGGTATATAGGAATCACCCTGTCCGTCCGTCTGTCCATCTGTCCATCTGTCCATCCATCGTAAGCGCAACTCCTCCTAAACCGTTTGAAGAATTTTCATGAAACTTTACACAATGGAAAAACTCCATATGGGGATGTGCATGAAGCAATATAATTCTGTTCTGACATTTCCAAGGGGAGATAATCTGTCCGTCTGACCATCCTTGTAAGCGCAACTCCTCCTAAACCATTTGAAGAATTTTCATGAAACTTTACACAATGGAAGAACTCCATATGAAGATGTGCATGAAGCAATATAATTCCGTTCTGACATTTCCAACGGGAGATAATCTAACTTATACATTTCAGGCGCAGGGGGGTATCACTTTGTGAGTTTGCTCACAGTACCTCTAGTTAAGATTTATTGAACCTTGCATTAGTTCCTGAAAGTTCCCTGTCACATTGATGAAAAGTCTTGCCGGCCTGCACACATTGATGTAGAGATTGGTGATATTAAAATTTTGAGTTCGGTCTTGGTTTCGGTACTTTTAGGGGGTTATACCACAGTATCAGTTCAGTGTTTGGTATCTGACTTGACTTGGGGCGCGGTGACTCAGTGGTAGACTGTTGCACTTCTATGCTAGAGGTTCCGAATTCGGTCCCCGTCCGGGACGACACATGTTGTGTTCTTGGGCAAGGCTCTTTATTCCGGTTGCCTACATGGGGTCACGATTATGCCGTGCCGTGTACTAAGGCATTCTGCACGTCGATGGTGCACATGTCTTGGTGTAACCCTGCTTGAGCAGAGCTTGAACAGTTAGAATTTTGAGGAGCTGACAATTGCTTGTCAATGCTCGGTGGTTCTTTCAGGGTACTCCGGCTTCCTCCATCCGTAAAACTGTCACGTTCATGATTAGCCATTGTGCATAAGTATGTGACATTAAACACCAATAAATAAATAATAAATAAATCTGACTTGACTGAGATTTGTGGATAGTACCAAAGAAGAATTCACATCATTATAATACAGAATAAGTTGTTCTTGTACCATTGTACCACAATGCCACAAATGCCACTGCCAATCAGGCCTGAAAATAAGCAGTCTGACATTTGCAGAATGAGGTCCCCAGAGGGTGAATTTGATGATGCTTTCCCACACAGTGGGCCTATTTATCCTCTGGGTACTTCTTTCTGTTTAGTTTTGAGACCCTGATTCAGATTGAGGTTCACAGAGGGTAAATTTAGTGATGCTACCCTGCTGTGCAGTGTAGTATCACTAAATTCACCCTCTGGGGACTTCATTTTGCAGATGACAGTCTGCTTATTTTCTGGCTTGCTGCCAATGACCTTAATACTGGTTTTCTTTTGTCAACACAAATCATATCTACAGTAATTTTGCTGTAACACACCTTAACCTTAAAGGTCTATTTCAGTGTTTTGCTATCTCTCAGCATGTGCCCTTAACTTGCCATCTGACAAGAGACAATTCACCTGGGCAGTGATTTCTAGTTAATCCAAGACTTGACTAGAAATCACTGCTTAGCAACTTGACATGTACAGGTTGTAGTCTAGTGGTAATTCGGGATGATTACCCAGGCCTCTATTGGTTAACAATACTGAAAAGAAAATCTGTCACTTGTTTCATAAAAATGAATACTTCAGATGCTATTAACTCCCTTCACTCTGATGTCAAAATAAGTAAATTTCAAGTAGCCATTTTTCCCATAATGCAACTGGGAATTTAACCAATTCAATCTTGTTTGGCAGAGCTCAGTGAGCTCTGTCAAACAAGAATGAATTGGTTAAATTTCTAGTTGCATTATGGGAAAAATTTGCACCTTGAACTTTAGATATTTCGACATCAGTGTACAGGGGGTTAAGCCTCAGCAAGGTCAAAAATTTGAAAATAGCTGTGACAGCTGCCCAAGCCCAAAACCCGAAAAACTTTAGCACAGTATACACCTCGTATGTATGGAGGGATTTCATTGTAACTTTGCAGGTTGATTCCATATAATGTCTAGATGATAACGTCCCCTTTTGGTCACGATAGGTCAACTGTGATGGCTACAGGGGCCCGGAGCCCAAAAACCTTTAGCGCAGTCTGCAGGCCTTATTTATTAAGGGATTTCATTGTAACTTGATAGGATGACTCATTTTGGAATAATTTCACTGTAAATTGGTAACTTTCGTTGATATACATTAACTGTGAGGGCCAGATACATTAACTGGTAGAGTGCTGAAAGCCCATATATGGGCTTTACTCTGATGGGCAGATACCACAACTTAAAGACTTTTTAATTGGTGGATATCCTTCATATTATCATCAAAGTGAAATTACTTGGTCTGTATGGATTTGCCTTATTAGAATTTATGAGAGAGTGCCTGTAGGCACTCACCCATAAATTGTAACAAGGCAAAGCATGTTAACAAATTTTGTTGTCCCAAAATAATTTAGCACTTCACCAGTTAACTGTGAGAGCCACATACATTAACTGTGAGGGCCACATTAACCCACCCCTCAGTTCTTTAGTAGTCTACACCTCATATTATTTTTATTGAGAACAGAAATGAACATATTCCCAATTATCACAATTCTTGTCTTATTTCATAATCCTTTCATAAGCATTGAACATTATCCTTTTCATCAAACATAACACATAGATAAGTTAAGCTACAGTGCCATTGACACTTTCATTTTGGTATCCCATGGTTTCAGTATCGGTTTGGTTTTTCGGTATATTGTCTATCTCTACATGGATGTTCCCAACTTATCACTTTGTGACATTGGAAATGTGAGTTATGTCATTGCATCTTGTTTTTCTGACGATTGATGTATATTAATTTGAATATCACAATTTATTATATGACTATAAGTTTTCTCTTCCAAATACCACCACTGAATCGTGACCATTTCCTCACCACTGGTAAACACCACAGTATGTAATCTTATGTCATCTTACTGCAGTTCCCCGCAGGAACTCCGGGAAGTGAAGCAGTGCCTGTTCACTGCGGTAAACAGGCTCTGTTTTACTGGTAAAATAGGACACAGTCACCAATGCTTGGGAGGTGCAAACCCTCTCTAAAATGGACAACATGGCTTATTATTAGTTGATACTCATGTTGTGGTCATGATTAGCCATTGTGCAGAAATATGTGACCTTAAACACCAATAAATAAATAAATAAATAATACTACTACAGTATGAGAATGAGGCTTCAGAATGTGTTGACTGAATACAGACTATTTATTTACACCATATGTTCGTTGGGTGTTGGTTGGTATTTCATTGGGAATGGGAATTATTTAATTAACAATAATGCACCTTGCAGTTAAAACTAAAAGTCCTGTCATGAAATGCGCACAAATAGCACGTCGATCTGTGCGTTAATCTACGCATTATGACCATAGTAAGGCTATCCAACTCTGTACATATGGCCTGTGCACAAGCAAAATTTCTGCCAATGGACCTCTGGGTAATCCGGAGGTCCATTGGCAGAAACATTGCCTGTGTTTACTCTAAGTAAACAGGATAACCTGCTGTGCTTTGGATGCTTTGCTTTGGATGCCATTCGATATGGCAATTGCACATAATTCCTACACGCAATTGAGCCAAGATAAGCACACAGTTTGTGACAGGACTTCTAGTTTTAACTGTAACATTGTGGAAAGATGCTCATTTGATCCAGCTATCTCACCTCGTTAACTTGATTTGATACTACAACCAGATCAGTCCACTGTAGTGCTGATATGTGTTTATTATATGACTATGTAATTTAACCGCTAAATATCACTACTGTTCGACGATCTTTTCCTGGTCCACAGAAAATTCACAGTGTGGAATCCGATTCCGTATTACTATAGTATGACAGACTATTTACAGGTGAGTTTGAATTCGCATAATTAGCTGTTCCGGTCACAGAGAGTACTTCACTCTGAGCTGGAATGGGTGCACTCGAATGGTGGTCCGGGTTTTTTTTTTATCGAATTTATATGTTTTTATTGTATTCATGAACATTGGGGGATTCCCAAGAAGTGTACATCGGTTACAAAAATAAGTAAGCAAAAATAATTCTTTTTTACTTCGATCCAATTTACCAAAAAAAGGTTCGAGGAATTGGCATGCGATGTTGAACTCTAAGTCATGTAATAAACCTTTTATGCAACAGTGAAGTGATCTGGGTCATCACATCACGGCTTGTTGAGGAGGTCAAATCGCCAGATCAAACTCGCTGCCTGTGGCAGCTCGTTTGATCTGGCAATCTGACCTCAACTCGACATGATACTACGACCCAGATCACTTCACAGTAGCGATAATATGTATGTATCTTCTGCAAATTCATCTGCATGAAAGTTTTTTTTACAGATGTTTTTCGCAGATTGAAATTATTTATTGTTGCTTCTGATGCCAAACACTTTGCACATTTGATTTTTTTTCCATGCTCTTTGACACACATGCAAAATCTGTGAGTCGATTTTTAAAACAAATTGCGCCTTATTTTCCCTTTAAATGATTTAATGACACCAAGCATTTGAGCCTTCATTGTTTGTATGGGTCCTTGAAAGTGCTTGAATTTTAATACTGTATTTCCAAACTTTCAAATGTACTTGGTAACAGGACTTTACTGGACGTGTCATGAAAAACCCGAGAAGTGTTTATGTTAGCACTTGCTTGGATAATTTGGGTCAGAATGAAAATGAGCTGTGATCTTCATGTGTTTTTGTTGCAAAAATTTTTATTCCATGAAAGTTTTTCGCAGTATATGATAGTCTTTTATATCCATCTGTTTGTCTTCTGAAACTTTGGTCCCCCCAAAATTATATAATGAAACAATCTTGTTACAAATTCACACAATCGTTGCTTATGACTGAAGATTGTTTCATGATCTTGTCCCATGATCAAAGCTCCAAAGTCAAGGTCCAAGACCATTCCTGTGCTGTAACTTTGTCTGGTCCTCAAAAATTTGTTCAGTGCATGTTTTGTTCATATTTTATATAATGATGCTCATGACTTTAGAGGATGAACTTGTCATGAACTTGAGCCAAGTTCATAACTGGAAGGTCAAGGTGACAGGCCCATTCATCTTTTAGTCTGTTCATAAGTTGTAACTTTGTGTGGTTCATCAAAAATTATTCAGTGGACTGATCTTGTTCACACTGTAGACAACAAATGGTTATGACCTGAGGGTGTATGATGATCTTGATCTAAGTGTTTAGCTATAGAGTCATTGCTGCAGACCATTTGTATGTTCTTACATTGTCTTATCCATAATAATTGATTCAAGACAGATCTTGTCATACTTCAAATAATGGTTGCCTTTTCTCAAGGGTGTATCGACCTTGACCCAAGATCTTAACTCCCAAGGTCAAGGTCAAAAACTGTTCATCAGTTGGGACATTTGTCTGTTCTAACTTGTCTGGGTCATAAAAAGTATTAAATTAACCAATTTGTTCATACTTCACACAATCTTTGCTTATGACCTTGACCAAAGGTCATAACTCCAAGGACAAGGTCGCAAGCCATTTGTGTGTTCCAACTAAGTTCGATTAATAAAAATTCATTCAGTGGACATTTCTGGTTCATACCTCACAGGCCGGTACGGTAAATCGGTATTGACTCGATACTGATACAGAATGATATTTACGATATACCTCCCACCTCTAGTTCTAGCTTTGTCTGGTCCTTGAAGAATGGTTCACTTTAAACATCGGTACATAAATAGAGAATGGTTCCACAGACAGGTGTTGTTTATACTTCACACAATACTTGCTTTAGTGAGTGTTTTGACCTTGAAGGCCGAAACATGATCTATTTTCACTGAAATTTTGTCAGCTGTGCTTGTTTGAATGAGGACCTCCCCTTTTTAGGACAAACTATCATTGTAATGCCTTCTCTTTTGGGCTTATATTCAGGGAGCATCTGTTAGCTCTGCTAATAGTTTGTTTTTTGCTGTAGAAATCCTGTCCTTTAACTCTTAATCCACTGAGTAATTTTTAAATATTTTTCGTCAGATTTAGTCATCACTGGTGTGTGGCAGCCATGACTGGATTTGATGAAAAATTCATGCGGATTTGATGAAAAATTCATGCAAATTTGATGCAAGAAATCTTTGGTTAAAAAATCTAGACAACTTACAGGGGAAAATTTTGTTAAAATTGATTTATTTTAATCGCAAGAGATTTCTTGTCTGGGGCAGGATTATCTTATCAAGTTCAGGCCTGAAAATAAGCAGTCTGACATTTGCAGAATGAGGTAGAGGGAATGAGGCAGAATGAGGTCCCCAGAGGGTGAATTTGATGACGCTATCCCATACAGTGGGCCAATGTATCCTCTGGGTACCTCTTTCTGTTTAGTTTTGAGACCCTGATTCAGATTGAGGTTCACAGAGGGTAAATTTAGTGATGCCACCCTGCTGTGCAGGGTTGCATCACAAAATTCACTCTCTGGGGACCTCGTTTTGCAGATGACAGTCTGCTTATTTTCTGGCGTGCATAAGTTGTGTATGTACTAGTTCCAAACTGTTTGTAAGATTGACACTTGACAGTATATTCCATAGCTACAGTTACTCAAAACACCAGTTTTCATCTGAATCATTGTTACTTTCTTGTGCATCTGACTGTTCCAGTCTGTCAGGCACATCGTTTCCACATGGTAAGGTTTGGAAAAAATGGTGGAGTTCTTCAGGTATAATGTTGCATTTACACAAAGATACCAAATCTTAACTTTTTTGGTTCTGAAATGGGTAATTTATTATCATAACATGCTGTCAACGTGCATTCTATTGATGTCTTACCCATTTTCCTGATCTTAAGTTTTAGTCTTGAGATGTCTCTTGATCAATACTGTACTTGAAGTATATGAACTCAGGCGGGGGCGCGGTGGCTCAGTAGGTAGAGGTGCAGGCTGCAAGCCGAGAGGTCCTCGGTTCGAATCCCACCTGCGGCAACCGCGTTGTGTCCTTGGGCAAGACACTTCACCCCCCTTGCCCATGTGGGGGGCACGATGACGCCGTGTACTAAGGCGTAGTGCACGTCGATGGTACGCATGTCTTCAACCAATCTAACCCCGCCTGTGCTGCAGTGCGGAATTACGATGTTGGGGAGCTGGCAGCTGCTCGTCGTTGCTCGGTGGTTCTCTCCGGCTTCCTCCACCTGTAAAACTGTCACGGTCATGATTAGCCATTGTGCATAAATATGTGACCTTAAACATCAATAAATAAATAAATAAATATGAACTCAGGCTCTTGAACCCACACCACTTTCAACTATTTGACCTTCTTACCATTCTTGTCTATAGATGAAGCTAGAGGCATGATCTCATTGGCAAGTGGTGTTAAATTTTGATTGGCAGGGTAGCATCACTAAATTTACCCTCTGTGAGCCTCAATCTGAATCAGGGTCTCAAAACAGAACAGAAAGAGGTACCGAGAGGATAAATTGGCCAACTGTATGGGATAGCATCATCAAATTCATCTTCTGGGGATCTCATTCTGCAAATGTCAGACAGCTTATTTTCAGGCCTGTGGTTAGGATTTGTTGACATCACTATAGAGAACATGCAAGCTTTCAAAACATGTTTGCAAGGAACACTGTACATTTTTTTATTATTTATATGAAAAGAGAAAGGAAAACTTTTCTCAAAAGTATAATAATTAAATTATGAAACCACATTGATAGTGTGTCTGAATCACTGATATTCCGTACAAGTATTCCGGCTTCAGCAACATAACAGTTGTACTGTTGAAGTTTGAACTGAAACAACAAGCGTTTTTATGAGTCTGAAAATTAAATCTGAAACTGAAATGCAAGCTAACCTTTTACTCAACGCACACCATATCACAATTTAGTACATTAGCCCTTTACCCAACGAATCGCCCACATCTGCCCGCATAATATGCAAATTTAGCATCTGAAAAAATATTATTTTTCAAAAACTTTCAAGAAAACCATATCCTGTGACCCCTCTTTGGAACGAGCTCAATGAGCACGTTCCAATGATGGGTCACATGTTATGGCTTTGTTGAAATTTTTTGGAAAATGTTTAAAAATGATTTTTCAAATAATACATTTTGATATTGTCTGCGTTGGGTAAAGGGTTAATTATTTTTGTATAACAATATTTTCCAAAAATTTCAACAAAACCATTTCATGTGAACACCCCCCTCCCCCCCCTCCCCCTCCCTCCAGTGGAACAAGCTCATTCAGATTGTTCCAATAAGGGGTTACACATTCTGGTTTTGTTGGAACTTTTTTCAAAAATGTTTTTTTCAACAGCTCAGTCTGTAAATTATGTGGTAGGATGCCTCTAATTCATTACATAAAGTGTTAAGTTACAGTTAAAACTAGAAGTCCTGTCATGAAATGCGCACAAATAGCACGTCGATCTGTGCGTTAATGAACGCATTATGACCATAGTAAGGCTATCAAATTTTGTGCATATGACCTGAGCACAAGCAATGTTTCAGCCAATGGACCTCCGGGTAACCCGGAGGTCCATTGGCAGAAACATTGCCTGTGTTTGCGACGAGTAACCAGGAGAACCTGCCATGTTTTGGATGCCATTCAATATGGCAGTTGTGCGCAATCCCTACGCACCATTAAGCCCAGATAAGCGCACAGTTCGTGACAGGACTTCTAGTTTTAACTGTATTACAGTTGAGAATTATAAGATGAATCATCATCACCATTACGTTTATGTACAAAATGTTGTACCAGAGTCTCACTCTTGTTTCTAAGGCTATCTCGACTCATTGAGATATGGTCTTAGAATAAGCTAAAGTCTGATACATTTTGTACAGAAACATAATGGTGATAAGGCCACACAAAGTAGATGTTCTGTTTCTCAGGCCAAGTTTTGTAAAATTGCATGCGGGCGGGCGGTTTTTTATTTTATATTTTTTTTTGTAATTATGTTTTGCCATCAGAAGTTCATATTCTTGGTTTACTTTATGTTTTAGGCCTCATAATCTACAGAATAGCATGGGTGGTGGTGTATTTCGTTCCTTGGGTGCAACAAGGCTTTGCATTGCAAAGCCTTGTTGCACTCAAGGGACTAATTGATCAATTTTATTAACTTGTGTAAAATATCAGACATAAACCATTTAATTTTTATTTTTTCAAGTTTGCATTGGTCATAAAAAGAGAGCATGCGGCAGCCAAAAGGACCTTACGGGAGGGCCTGAGAAACAGATTTTTAATTTTATTAAGCCTAATGTGTATATATAGAATATACCCATAGTAGCTTGGTGTACCAAATGTTCACCACGAGTGGTCAAGTGGTGTTAACTGCGAGCCTTCAGCAAGCAGTTAACACCACTCCACACGAGTGGTGAACATTTGGTACACCAAGCTACTTTGGGTATATTTTATTAAAACCATAATCGTCAGATTATTAAGAGTCGCTTTTAGTTTTTCTCAATTTTACTGAGCAGCAGACGTACACACATGCGAATATGTTTTTGTTTACATGAGCACAGGTGGGGGGCACTCCTGCCTTCAATTTTATCACCGAAATGAAATGGAAAAAGAAACTCAAAAATCTCAGTAACATCCTATTTTAAGTTATGGATGCTTTATTAACATGAGACAATGTTTGTTTGTTCATTTTTGGTATCTTATGAGGTAAACTCATTTAAAAAACATGATAAATAATTGCCACTTTCATTTCTCTCTTCACGAGGCGGCGAGTAATAAATCTAGACAAGTTTGCATTCAAGCCGAGGTCACCAAAGGTCAACTTGGATGTAGTTCCACTGTTGGTGTAAATTTTAACTATTGAAATCCCATTGCTGGCGTGTTCACCACGGTTGGGGTATCAAGCTAAAATTTATTTCATAGGCTTTTTATATATAGTAGAATTGGTAATCATGGTATATATGTAATTTCTAGTTTTTTTGTTTGATGTGAACTGTTTATAAATTAAGCATATTAACACTTGGTGCTGAACGTAGTTTTCAGGGCTTTGATGAATTGTGCTGAATGTTTCATATCCACAATTAAGCCAAAAAGAAAACGAGTTTATCTTTTTTGTTTTATTTTGTTACAGTTCATTGGTGAGTCTATGTGTACACTCTCCAATAAATTGTATTGGATCATTGATGGGAAAACCAATTTTGTCTACCCAAATTAATCTTGCTCTACCAGCTTAGTGTAACTTCAGAGTTGAACATGAGTAACAGTTAGGATAAAATGTTTAATGTTACAGTAGAAAAACATGTAATCCTTTGTTGGCGATTCTCTTTAGTTTCAATATTTCGCTTCTGTAACAGAATTGGGTAATATATTTTTGAATTTACAGACAGAAAAAAATGGTTTTCTCATTAGTTTTTGAATTGAAGAATATTTTCTGTAAGTTTTTTGTGCGTGTGTGCTGGCTATTTTTGTTGCAAGTTGACTGGATCCGCTATCATGACTTCAATTGAAAAGTGCTGAAAGTGCATTGTTGATTCACTCTCTATGCATTAACTTGTTTTCTGCTCAGAAATAGAGAAAACAAGTTTGTATAAAAATATTTTGCTATTTCTGGCGAGGGCCAACAAACACTCAATAAATTGTTAAAAAACAATGATATTTTAACAGAATCTTGTTGAACTAAGATTCCACTTCCTGGCTATGTGGTACCTGAAAACTGTTATAATTCACCTTTGAACATAATTCAGTACTCGACCAGTTTATACCCATTTGTATTGTCAATGGTGTTGAATCTTATACTGGCTGTAATACAGTGAAACCCTGTTAATTGAATAGCCACTTTGCTAATGAAAATTATTCAATTTACAGGTGTATTCAGTTAGCAGGAATTGTGTCACTTTCCTGTATTCTAGAGATAAACTGAGCATTTATTCTATTATAACTTGTTTGACAGAGCTCCAGGAGCTCTGTCAAACAAGATATAATAGATTAAATGCTTGTATTGGATGTACTAAGGCCAAATAGGTCTATAAACAAAAGAAAACTCGGGAGATTCAGGGTAATTTCTCTACAGGTTAGAAGATTTTTATTCAATTTGTAGGAGTTTACTCTGTAACCTATATTCAATTAACAGGTCAAATTTGTACTGGAGGTATGGTAAATGGTTTTGTGTTGGAAAATTATATTCAATTAACAGGGATATACAATTAAGAGATATCCAAATAAGTGGTCTCCACTGTACTACCGAACACTAATTTCTAAGGCTGAACAAGCATCGTTTTGAATAGGAAATTTGACTGCAGTGTTGGGATTAATTTGCTCTCAAACTGCGGGAAATTGTTCTTCATTTTCTTCATGGAACTTCTGGGAGGTAGAGCTGCATTGTTTATTTCCTGTGGTAGAAACGTTTTACTGGTATTATAAATAGACGGAATGCGATGTGTGTTTGAATCGGTGGGTGTTTTACATAACTCGTTGGAATCATATTTCGCTCGAGCCGTCAAACACGCATCGCATTCTGTGTTTATTACACAACTCATGTATTAAAATTCATTTAAATAAACAAATTTTAATTCCGATGTTTAAACCCAAAGGAGAAGAGTCCGTTTGTTTTGACTGAAGCTGTACTGATCAAATGGATCGATAAAAAATCAAAACCACCTTTTCGGAACCAGTGTTTGTTGAAATTCATATCGCTGTTTCTCTTCAACTGGTGCCCATTCACGCCTAACCATTTGGTGGCTATTTCTGTTAGTAAAAATATAAGTACAAATTTGCAAAACAGGTGGGAGAAACATTTTTAAAAGAAGTTCGAAGCATGTCAAGATGTACCAAGATTTACCGAAATGAAGTTGACCAATTTAGATATAGCGGGATCTACAAAACAAGATGGCCATGGTCTGGGTTAATGTTCTTGTTGATGATTGGGTTTTTACAAAATGCTATCTTATTTTGGGTTAACTAATTTTTTGTGAACCGACTTCATTTTGCTTTGGACGTTTTCATTTTCACACTATGCGACAGATGGTCTATAATTGTATAATGGAATTTGGAAACTTATTGAAGCGTAACTAATGACTCGATGGGAAAGGAACTAGTATGAACGGTGCTGGGAAAAATGTTCTGGCTTGTACATCACCCACTGAATACAGAATCATTTATGTCATAGCGGCTATTCCGTAAAATCCAAGGGTTTAAAGTTGAATAGTTGTGTAATAAAATGGGGTAATGGATGCACAAAGTTTCAGTTTTCTACAATATAATTACAAATGATAGGACTCCAAACTTGAGTCAATATTTCCCTTTGGCACACCCTACAGGTCACATTTATGATTGGATCACTTTGAAACTTGGTATGCTTGTTTGGGGCGACCTCTAGATGGGAGCTATCGATTTTCTTCAATTTCCGTCAAAAAGTGTTGCCGCGGCCAACGTTCTTAGAATTTGGCTTAGTCAAACCTCCATATTTCTCTTTGGCACACCCTATAGGGCACATTTATGATTGGATCGCTTTGAAACATGGTATGCTTGTTTGGGGTGTCCTCTAGATGGGAGCTATCGATATTCTTCAATTTCCGTCAAAAAATGTTGCCGCGGCCAACATTCTTAGAACTTAGTTTAGTCAAACCTCAATATTTCCCTTTGGCACACCCTACAGGTCACATTTATGATTGGATCACTTTGAAACTTGGTATGCTTGTTTGGGGTGACCTCTAGATGGGAGCTATCGATTTTCTTCAATTTCCGTCAAAAAATGTTGCCGTGGCCAACGTTCTTAGAATTTAGTTTAGTCAAACCTCAATATTTCCCTTTGGCACACCCTACAGGGCACATTTATGATTGGATCGCTTTGAAACTTGGTATGCTTGTTTGGGGTGTCCTCTAGATGGGAGCTATCGATTTTCTTCAATTTTCGTCAAAAAATGTTGCCGCGGCCAACGTTCTTAGAACTTAGTTTAGTCAAACCTCAATATTTCTCTTTGGCACACCCTACAGGGCACATTTATGATTGGATTGCTTTGAAACCTGGCATGCTTATTTGGGGTGACCTCTAGATGGGAGCTATCGATTTTCTTCCATTTCCGTAAATAATTGTTGCCGCAGCCAATGTTCTTAGAACTGAGTTTAGTCAGACCTCAATATTTCCCTTTGGCACACCCTACAGCGCACATTTATGATTGGATTGCTTTGAAACGTGGCATGCTTATTTGGGGTGACCTCTAGATGGGAGCTATCGATTTTCTTCCATTTCCGTAAATAATTGTTGCCGCAGCCAATGTTCTTAGAACTGAGTTTAGTCAGACCTCAATATTTCCCTTTGGCACACCCTACAGCGCACATTTATGATTGGATTGCTTTGAAACGTGGCATGCTTGTTTGGGGTGACCTCTAGATGGGAGCTATCGATTTTCTTCCATTTCCGTCAGTCAAAAAATGTTGCCGCTGGCAATGATCTTTGAACTTAGTTTAGTCAGGTATCAATATATTCCTCTGGCTTGCCCTACAGGACACATTTATAATCAGATCGGTTTGAAACTTTGTATGCTTGTTTGGGGTTTCCTCTAGATGGGGGCTATTGATTTCTTCGATTTCTGTCAAAAAATGTTGCCACTGGCAATGACCTTCGATGAACTTAGTAAAAACTTAGTGCAGTTAAGCATCAATATTTCCCTTTGACACACCCTGCAGGGCACATTTATGATTGGATCACTTGCAGACTTGGTGTGCTTGTGTTGGGTGACATCTATATGGGAGCTGTTGATTTTCTTCCATTTCTGTCAAAAAATGTTGCCGCTGATCTTGGAACTTAGTTTAGTTAGGCCTCAATATTTCCCTTTAGCACACCCTTCAGGGCACATTTATGATTGGATCACTTTGAAACTTGGTATGTGTGTTCGGGTTGACCTCTAGATGTGAGCTATTGCTTTTTTTCATTTCCATAATACATTATTGTCGTTATCACCAGCCTTTGAACTTACTGTACTTGTGCATCAACTTATCCCTTTTGAACTCAGCAGGGTATATTTATGAATTTCCATAACCCCTCCACCCTCCCCTCCCCAAAAAAAAAAACATTGCCACAAGCAATGACCTTCTACTTAGTGCATTTGTGCATTAACATCTTCCTTTGGCATGCCTCAGAGAGCACATTCATTATCAGGTTGTTTTGAACCTTTTTTGCTTATGCAGGGTGACAAAAGGAGCTATTGATTTTCTTTTCATTTCCATCAAAAACTGTTGCTGTTAGAAACAATCTTTGAATTTATTGCATTTGTGCATCAACATTCTTTGACTTGGCCTAGAGGCCACATTTATCATAGGATTGTTTTTGAACTTGGTGTGCTCATTAGGCAAGACCTTTAGATAAGAGCCATTGATTAGCATTCATTTCTGTGAAAAAAGTTGCCATTTACAATAAGCTCTGAACATACTGCATTTGTGTATCAACATTCTTTTTTTAACCAGTCTTACTGTTTACATTTAAAAATTGCATGGATTACTCTGACGTTGTGCACACACAATGCTGTTATGTTGAAATTTTATCAAATGACATTTGTACCAATGATCTTCACTTTTGACGTTTCATTTATAACTTACCAAGTTCAAGTTTGTCAAGTTGAGCTACAGTGTCATTGACGCTTTCATT
The DNA here is from genome assembly GCA_031216915.1 of Pictodentalium vernedei. NCBI lineage: Eukaryota > Metazoa > Mollusca > Scaphopoda > Dentaliida > Dentaliidae > Pictodentalium > Pictodentalium vernedei. The sequence continues at coordinate 46,582,415 of CM062297.1, read as the reverse complement.
GTATTTTGAGGTAGAACAATACAAAATGGCTAAAGGGTGTGTTTAGCCATGCCTGGTGGTGTTTTCAGCAGGGAAGTGCTTTGAGTCTGATATACTTCCCATTCTAATTGTCAGTGTAAAATTTTAGACAAGAAACTCAGAATTCAGCATTTTATTCTTTTGTGTTCCTTTCATTAAGCCAATATGCTGTGTTGTAATACTCCATTGGAAAGGGCTTAACTCCTTGCATGCCGCTGGCGGATATTCGTGCCCAGGACATAAAATCTCTTGCCACTGAAATAAGAAGAATTTTGGCACGTTTAATCAAATTTCCCCTGGTAAATCGAATGGACTTTTTGTCTACTGATTTCTACAGTTAAATTTAGATGAATCTTTCGTCAAATCTAGTTATGGCCACTTAACAGCAGCCATGACTAGGCTTAGTGAAAAATAATTTTAAAATACTCAGTAGGTTAAGAGTTAAGGAACCTTTTCCAGCAGTGCATAACATCTCAGCATTGTGCAATCAAGAGATTTATCATCATCATGAAAAAGACCTTATTTTGGGAAGTGTTAACAAATGAAATCCCAGCGTGATCCAATTAAATTTTCCTACGGTCCATGAGGTTTCGTAATTTTTTCTTCTGAAGTGAATGAAACAATTATTTGCCAGATTTTTGGCTTCATATTCTTTAACCCTTTACCCAACGTAACGGCCAAAACCGGCTAGCGCGATTCTCAAAAATCGCCAATTAATTTTAATTATTTTTTCATTTTTTGTCCTAAAAACATAGGTTATGACCCCTCATTGGAACGGGCTCGTCGAGCTCGTTCCAATGAGGGGTCATAACCTATGTTTTTGAGACAAAAAATGGAAAAAAAATTAGTTATTCAAGAATTTTTTTGGCAAGTGTCGTCTGCTTTTCATGTTAGGTAAAGGGTTAAATGTGTTTTATAATCAGGAACATCCCTGTGGAAACCCCGGGACTTGAAGCATTGCTTGTTTACTGTTATAAACAGCTCTGTTTTACTGGTAAAATATGACCCGGTCACCAATGCCTTGGGTGGAAGTCCTCTAAAATGGCCTTCATAGTTATAAACGATTGCTGGACTTGACTTTATACCCATGTTATCGTCACGATTAGCCATTATGCAGAAATATGGGACCTTAAACATCACTGAAATACATAACTATTCAGGTACAAGCAGATGTTATTTTGTTCAAAAGGTTCTGTTTTATTATTTTATGTTCACTTGATATTATTGATGAACAAATTGACAAATAGAGAGTTATCGTTTGACTGGACTGGTTACGTGAAATAATTCATGAGAGGCAGAGACCAGCCGACCAGGCAACTGGGGCGAAAAAGTCGCCTTGGATTGCGTTAGTTCGCTCAGACATCACTAAAAAGTGACATCGTGTCGCCCTGTAATTTGTAAATTCCCAGTTGACCTACCTTGAAATTAGGTGAATTCACGTAGAATTTACAAAGTAATTTCCATCTGAAAAGAGTATTATTGCTAGGGTTAATTGTTATTGTGATTAATTTTCATAGTAACTAAAACTAAAATCAGCATCTAAAAACAATGCCCGATTAATAATGTAATCGCGAACCGTCTTGGCTGCATTGAAATTAGGTGACAAGTCATCAAGTTAAGACAACATTTTCTATTTAAGTTATCTTTAAAATAAGTATTTTTCACACTTTTTCTGGGGAGCAGTTTTTCATAAAACAACACTTTTGTCTAAAAGCTGAAGTTTTAATTCCAATCTGGATTTTATTTTTGTGCAAGACGTTTTGAAAACCAAAATAGTATATTGACCTACTTTTTACTCACTCTGGACCAAGAAATGGACACACTTGAATTGTTTAATTCAAGGCTGATCTGTCTCTTCTAAAAAGTAAATGCCCATTTGAATTTGAATTGTAAACTTTTCTTTTTATAAATAAATTAATACAGAGAGGCATGTTTTTTTTCTCGTAAACAATTCTTTGTACAAATAAATTTACACATAGAGATGTGTTATTGACCAATAGTAGTGATTTATTTTTGTGAGAAATGAAAATATAATATACCGGTAGATCATGCGAATGCAGAATCATCGCTTTACATTTTCTTCTCACTTCTCCCTGTTTCATCTGACTTCTCCCTAAAGTCAGTGGAGGGAGAAGTGACTTCTCCCTCAAATAACCCTCTAGGCTGGTCCCTGATGAGAGGTGAGGGACGTTGTACAAACACGAGTGCGCGAATGTGCATGAGTGTTTTACAATATAGTACCTTGCCTCAAATGAATTATTTCACTTAACCAGTCCAATCAAGTGGTTACTCTGTTTATTACTTTTCAGTAGTAACGATAATTATATTATTTAACCCTTTACCTTATAATCTTGTAGCCGGATCTATGTAATGTTTTTCTGTTGTATTTATGGAGAGGAGTTAACATAAGTTGTATAACTTGTTCTCCAATCCTTTTTGCAAATTTATTGCAAATAAAATATGTTTAAACTAAAAAAAACTAACCCTTTACCTGATGTAATGGCCAAAACCGGCCAGCGCTATTTTAAAAAATTGCCAATTAATTTTCATTTTTTGCTTCTAAAACATATGTTATGACCCCTCATTGGAACGTGCGCATTGAGCTCGTTCCAATGAGGGGTCATAACCTATGTTTTTGAGAAAAAAAATGAAAATAATAGTTATTCAAGAATTTGTTTTTGCAAGTGTCATCTGCTTTTCATGTTAGGTAAAGGGTTAAAAAAACAAAAAACAATGAAGTCCCCATTTCACCCACAGCAAAGCATCTTCGTTTGCTCACACGGATACATCACGCAATTGTTGATTGCATAATTCACTTGTGCAGTTATCATTTATAATCAAACTCGGAATTGTCGGAAATCCCAGTAAATCACACTTTGGAAAGTAATAAACAGCATTAATGTTATATTCTACTGGTTAACTACCTTTGTATTGAAAGACATCAGTGCTGCTAGGGGCATTTAAAAGCGTGTTTTGTTATCTTTTAGTAGCAATTTTCCATCATTGATTTTTTAACCCTCTGCACTCTGATGTCAAAATGGCAAATTTTTCAGCCACAAACATTTCCCATAATGCAGTCGATATTTAACCAAATGTACCTTGTTTGATAGATCTCAGTCAGCTCTGTCAAACAAGATATAATGGATAAATTCATAGTTAAACTAGATGAAGTGATTGTGCCCGCACAATACCCAGGATTTTCCTCGTATTTTCAGTTCCTGAGCGTTTTCGTCTCAAAATTGAGAAGAACGCAGAAAAACGGATTTTTGATGAGCCTATCAACATACTGACGGTAGAAGATATAATTGCAAGACCTCTATGCAGTATGCCAGCTCCCAGAGGTCACATCTAATGATATTCTGTACTGACCGCCAAGGCTCCATACATTGGAACAACCATAGCCATTCCAAACTGCGCATTATTACTATGTCGACCTCATTAAATGTCAACGAGTGGACGACATTTGCCAGTAAATCCATGTCAGTTGTAATTCCCATTCAGAAGTCCAAAACAACTGCTACCATAAATGTTTCAATGAAGGTTACTTTTGAAGATTTCCAAATGCTTTTGCATCCGATTCTTATGCGTGGAGGCGGAAACACTACATGATGGGCAGTGATGTCATGGTTCCTCACGATTGCAGAAGAAATATCTAGAGTTCAGAAATAAAAAACGAGCGCGTAATTGGGTGGGAGTGGGGGGGGGGGGGGGGGGGCTGGTTCGGGTGGGAGCTGACAAATCAGTATGAGGAGTGTTAGTTTATGTCATTTCTTAATAAGTTCTACTTCTCCTTCAATAAACCTGATGGATTTGATTTGTACGACCACAACAAGTACAGGCCGAAAGTCAAGATTAAACACTTATGTATACTGTTATCCGCTTTAGAGGAATTCCACCAGGTATTGGTCATATTGCCACAACCCTTCCTGTTGCTTCTTATCTACATGTACGTTGCAGGGTCTTCGGGTAGATGAATAATTCTCAGTTATTTATCTATGCCATGAGCTCTTATGGTGAAAGCCTGAAATTGAAACGCGGGTACCAGAAGGCAACTTCCCAGGCTCGAAGTCAGCAGTATTTAAAAATTTGACGTGTGTGGGGTGAGGGGGGGGGCATATGTATACCTAAAGCTAATTCAAACTTGGATCCAAAGTCCGTAACATATTAGGCATATCCAAAGTGCATAGCCGCGAGATGTGGGAGGGTATTTGAGGGAGGGGGGAGGCTCCCCTTCCCGACTTTTTTTTAAATAAGAGGCACTGATAACAATTCTCATTTGAGGCTTGTCATGGCTCTGCGTAATGGCGTGTGACATTTCTAAATCCCGCACTTTCCGGTCTCGGTTCTGGTCTGGTGTTGGGAAATCTCCTTGCCGACTTGAATAATGAGTTCTTTGACAATCATGATATTCTAAAAGTTATATAGGAGGTCATTTCCCCGTGGGAACCCCGGGAAGTAAGCAGCACTTGTTTACTGTGGTAAACCAGTTCCGCTTTACTAGTAAAATAGGACCCAGTCACCAATGCTTGGGGTGAAAGTCCTCTAAAATGGGCAACATGTTGATCAACGATTGACTAAACTTGACTTCATCTCCATGTTGTGTCACGATTAGCCATAGTGCATAAATATGTGACGTTAACCGCCAACAAACAAACAATAGGAGGTCATTGGACAATTGTTAGCTTCGTCGGCTGCTGGCTCTGAGTCTATGCCACACTGGTCAGAAATTATTTTCCGACAGAATGTGTAAATTTTCGACAGAGATGTTTATTGGGGTCGCGGTTCGCCACTTTCGCACACCCACCTTTTTTTTTTTTGGGGGGGGGGGGGGGGGGGGGCAGAGTTTCCCAGTCCTCAATTTGGCTACAGCAACTAATTCCAGGCCTTCGTGGTGCTCTATTACTTTTGGCTTCCATGTCAGAATGTTAGGAAGCAAATGGATAATTGCAGGTAGGTAATTGTCGGGTTATTTCTTATAATTAGACACTCTTAGTGTTTCAATGATTTTTCACTCAAAACGTAAAATGACACTTAACGCCTACACTATACAATCTAAAAGCGCATATTTTTTTGAATATATTACAAATTACAACAAATCATTTGAATTGGTGTTCTATCTGCAAGGACTGATTAAGTAATACTAAATATTTAAAAGAAACGCGAATACCAATGTTTGTGGGTTTTACTGAAAATTTTGATTTCAAATTATGTACAGCGTTCACTGAAGTTGAGGTCGCCGGGTGCAAAATGATCAGTGTTTTTCAGACGTGTTTCCTGGCATGGACGCCCGAGATGTAGAGTCCAACTAATGGGTGTTTGTGTTGGGTGGGGGTTGGGCAGTCGCGTCTGATAGTTTTACAGGTGGAGGAAGAGCCTCAACATCCAAATTCTGAATTACGGCCACTTTAACCCGTCTCGTAGTACAGTTTCGTCAGATCAAAGTGGCGATCGAAAGAAAGAAGTTTGGTTTTTGATCAAACATTTTCAGTCCCAACCGGACCAAAAAATTTCCAGATAACAAAAAATATTTTTTTGTCTCAAAATTTACCAAAACGCATAGAAAACCGAAAAAAAAAATCTGATTTTTGTTCAAAAGTTTCCAAGTCCGAACCGGAGTGGTAGTTCTCCAGCCATCAGAAGCCAAGTGGAATAAAACCCTATTCCCATGGGATGGGGAAGGTTTAAAGAGACCGCGAATGTTGCCATTTCAACCACGGAAGCCTTATACGATTCAAGAACGTCGATTATTCTCATGCCAAAATGAGGGTGTACGGACCGTTGGGAGGCCGAGAGTGTACATTTGGCGACCACCCGAAGCCAAATGCAACAGGATTGTGCTTCCACACTCCGGGGAATCTTTTTATCTATATACGGGCTACAGATTTTCAATCACCACCGCTTTTAACCCACTCCGGTAGCAAAGTATAATGAGGTCATAGTACCTGTCCGAAGACCCGACCAAAAACTTCCAGGTAAAAAAACAATTTTTTTCGTCTCAAACTTGACCAAAACGCGTAGAAAACCAAAAAAAAAAAAAATCCCATTTTTGTTGAAAATTTTCCAAGTCCGAACCGGAGTGGTAGTTTTCCAGCCATCAGAACCCAAGTGAAATAAAATCCTATTCCCGTGGGGTGGGGGAACGGTTTAAAGAGGCGGTGAATGTTGCCATTTCAACCACGGAAGCCTTATATGATTCAAGAACGTCGAGTATTTTCATGCCAAAAAGAGGGTGTTCGCATGGTTGAGAGGCCGAGAGTGTACATTTGGTGACCGCCCGAATCCAAATGCAACAAGGTTGTGCTTCCACACTATGGGGAATCTTCTTGTCTATATACGGGCTACACATTTTTCAATCACCACCGCTTTTAACCCACTCCGGTAGTAAAGTATAATCAGGTCGTAGTAGCTGACCGAAGACCGGACCAAAAACTACCAGGTAAAGAATTTTTTTTCGTTTCAAAATTGACCAAAACGCACAGAAAACCGAAAAAAAATTCCGATTTTGGTTCAAAATTTTTCAAGTCCGAACCGGAGCGGTAGTTCTCCAGCCATCAGAAGCCAAGTGAAATAAAACCCTATTCCTCTGGGGAGGGGAAAGGTTTAAAGAGACCGTGAATGTTGCCATTTCAATCACAGAAACCTTATACGATTCAAGAACGTCGAGTATTCTCATGCCGAAAGGAGGGTGTACGTACCGTTGAGAGGCCGAGAGTGTATTTTGGCGACCTCCCTAAGCCAAACTCAACACAATTGTGCTTCCAAACTACGGGGAATCTTTTTACCTATATATGGGCTACACATTCTCAATCACCGCCGCTTTTAACCCACTCCGGTAGTACAGTATAATTAGGTCAAAGTACCAGTCTGAAGACCGATTTTTTGTTTTTTTGGTGTAGTGTAAAAAAAAAAAAAAAAATTTTTTCGTCTCAAAATTGAACAAAACACATAAAAAACAAAAACAAAAATTTCCGAATTTTGGTCGAAAATTTCGGAAGTCTGAACCGGACCGAAAATTTTCAGTGTAAAAAAAAAATGTTTTTTCGTCTCAAAATTGAACAAAACGCATAAAAAACGAAAAAAATTTTTTCGATTTTTTGGCCGCCATTTTGCATTGACGAAAAATCGAAACGAAATTCTTTCGATTTTTTTTATAAAGCGGTATTACTGCCTTCAATTTGGAACTCTTTTAGAGGGCTCATTATATTTAAATCTCGATATTTCAATCCAAAATGGCCGATTTTTTAGATAACTTTCCGTTTTGTGAAAAATTTTGACAGAAAACATTAAAAATGGAAAAAAATACCGATGATATTTGTTTTAGACAAGAGTAATTCTGACAAGTCTGTGAAAAAATTAAGTCGATAGCTTTTTTCTTTCATGAGATATTGGCCTACGAAGCTTTGGGCGTTTTTGGGCGTTTTTGCCCACCAAGAAACATTTTCCCCCAAATACTGATGGTTTTATTTATTAGGACTCATGGCCGTCATTGATAGTTTTTATTTATGAGAAATAATGAATCTAGACATAATAAAGTAAAAAAAAAACAAGAAATTTTTTTTCAATTTTTGGTCACAGTGTCCCGAAGCCATGTTTGACTGCTAGCGGAAGCCAAATTAAGAACAACTCCATTTCCAAAAGATGATAACTGTTTATGTACACTGTGACTTCAACATTTCTACCCTTAGAAGCTTTCAAATCGTCCCACTTGTTGAGTACTGTGACGGCAAAGTAGCCCGGTGGAAACAAAAAATTCCGACTTTTGGTCGAAAATTTCTAAGTCCAAACCGAAAATTTTTCTGGTGCAAAAAAATTTTTTTTTTCGTCTCCAAATGGCCTGAAACACATAAATAACCGAAAATAAAAATTCGATTTTTTGGCCGCCATTTTGGATTACCGAAAAATCGAAACGAAATTCTTTCGATTTTTTTTATAAAGCGGTATTACTTCCTTCAATTTGGAACCCTTTTAGAGGGCTCGTTATATTTAAATCTCGATATTTCAATCCAAAATGGCCGATTTTTGAGATAACTTTCCGTTTTGTGAAAAATTTTGGCAGAAAACATAAAAAATGGAAAAAAATACCGATTATATTTGTTTTAGACAAGAGTAATTCTGACAAGTCTGTCAAAAATTAAGTCGATAGCTTTTTTCTTTCATGAGATATTGGCCTACGAAGCTTTGTGCGTTTTTGGGCGTTTTTGCCCACCAAGAAACATTTTCCCCCAAATACTGATGGTTTTATTTATTAGAACTCATGGCCGTCATTGATCGTAAAAAAAGAATAATAATCTTGGCAATAACAAATAGATTTTCCTTTCAGGAAAATCCAAACAAAAAAAAAACAGTGATTGGAGAAAATTCTGTTGCTCTACCAGAGTGCTAGGAGTTAACTAATTGTCTGAAAGTTGCTGTCAGCTTTGGGGTAAATCTATTCCCTGTTTCAGGGGTACCTGTATTGGGAATGAAAATACCATCAGAACCAGAAATTCCTGGTTCTATTATACAACCTCTAAGCAATATTTAAGTATGTTCAGTATGTCCTCGGACTGAGAAACACATCAATTAAATTCCCTAAATCAGAAACGATGACTTGTACAATTGCCTCCAGAAAAAACAAACATAAAACAAGTCTACACCAATACAAAGTTTTAAATGTTACAAAACTGCTCCAAACTGAAAGTAGAGGTGCTCCACATGTGAATTGTAGATTAGTTAGAAGCATTCATGTCTAGATATTCTCACTATATTCACACGTTAACCCTTTACCCAACGAATCGGCCACATCCGCGTTAACCCTTTACCCAATGAATTGGCCACATCCACCTGCGTAATATGCAAATTCAGCAGCTGAAAAAATATTATTTTTCAAAAAATTTCTACAAAACCATATCATGTGACCCCTGTTAGAAATGAGCTCATCGAGCTCATTCCAAAGGTTTTGTTGATTTTTTTTTTAAAAAAATAAAAAAATGATATTTAAAATAATAAAATTTGATATTGTCAGCATTGGGTAAAGGGTTAAACGGTATAACGCAAAGCTGTTATGAGAATACCAAGATTATGATCCCATGATTGTTTCCATAAAAAGCAACAGATGCTTTCATTGGTTTGGCATTTTACCTGCCTGATGCAGTGTAAAATGATTGGTTTATTAGAAAACGTAATATTGATCACAAAGTGAATGTTTACTTTGATTTAAGAGATTTAAGAAAAGAAGATAAAACAAACTCTGCCTTGAACAACAAGTTCAGATTTAGGGTTCTCTGTCTGTCAGCTTCGAATAACTTGAACATAATTTACATTTATTTTTGTCTCAGCTTCTTTGGATGTAGCTACAGATCTGTCTTGTAGTTCTTCTCATGTGTTGGCTGTTGCGGCAATTGGCTTCCCAGTAGAGATGTGCGGTTAACCGAAAATTCGGGTCGGTTTCAGTTTTGTTATCAAACCGGAACCCAAACCGAAACAATTACAGAAAATACATCAACTCGTTTTCTAATTTCAATGCTGAAAAACTCGAATCGGGTCTTCACCTCTCTGAATAATGAGATAAACAACCCAAAGTTAGCTTTGTTTTCAAATTTTAGAGTCGCGATACCCTTTTTTCAGAACAGTTGCATACAGTCTGGAATAAGCTTCATCTAAGGGGGAAAATATTCCCAAAATTAATAAACGTGCATCTACGTACCTTCCAGACACAAGGTTACACATATAATTTTGCAACAGACTCGAGGCAAAAATCATTTTGTCAAACTTGAAACTCTTCAAGCAATTCGATAGAGTGCCTCTATAAAAGATTGACTTTGACTTGGATATCTCAACAGTGTCATGTTCTGTTTTTATTTTATAAATGAAATGCATGTACTGCCAAATACATCTTCCTGTATGCAAATGCAATGTATGCATTGTTATGTTTGTGCAATGAAAACAGAAAACGAAAACCCGACTCTTTTAATGAAAGCAAATCTGATACCAGAACCGACATGAAATTTGAAAACTGCTTCTCTCTATCTACTTCCCAGCATGGCTATTACTGGTCTCTGCTGATTCTTCACTTTTCAAATCAAGGATTGAAACTGAACTGGTTGATGCATTGAGTCTGGGTAGTTCTGATTTAGCCAATCGTATCAGCGAATCATTAGGAGAATGCTCAAAGAACGAACTACCACTGCAAATAATTAAGTAAAAATACTGTCCCTACATTTAGATGGCCTCTCAAACAACTGTTTGTGGAACTTCAGTTTGATGGATTTTGACTATCGTTCACCTCATACTTTGGTTGTGAAGCATAACCTTGAACAAATAATCATCTGGTCTGGTTATTTTGAGGACCCTATTGTAGTTTAGCATGTTTGAATCACACCAAATTGTCATATGGCATCAAAAGGGTCAACTGCAGACTCGGGGAACATGGTATGGTGCAGTGGAACCTTGTTAATGGTATAGCTACTTCAATAGCTTTGATGTAATGGCTAAAACCGGCCAACGCTATTCACAAAATCGCCAATTAATTTTCCTTATTTTTTCATGTTTTGTCTCAAAAACATAGGTTATGACCCCTCTTTGGAACAAGCTCATAGAGCTCATTCCAACGAGGGGTCATAACCCATGTTTTTTAGACAAAAAATGAAAAAAATAGTAATTCAAGAATGTTGTTTGCAAGTGTCGTCTGCTTTTCATGTTGGGTAAAGGGTTAAACCTTTTTCCAGTGCACACAGTATCAAAATTTATTATTTTAAATGTTATTTTTTCACAAAAAAAATTCAACATTGGATTTTGTAAACTCAACAGATACATGAACCTGAGGAATTCAATGATTGGTTGTCAGCAAGCCTCAAAATAAGCAATCTGTCATTTGCATAATGAGGTCCCTAGAGGGTGAATTAGCTGATGTTAACCCATACAGTGGGATAGAGTCCTGAACTTTATCTTCTGGGTACCTCTTTCTTTTTAGAACAGGGACCTTGATTCAGACTGAGGTTCACAGAGGGTGAATTTGGTAATGCTACCCTGCAGTGCAGCACCAAATTCACCCTCTGGGTTCCTCATTTTCAAGATGACAGTTTGCTTATTTTCAGGTTTGGTTGTCAGAGTAATCACTTGTTTTAATATAATGGACATGCATTTTATTGTAGTCCCATAAAAATAGCAACATAACTACCAATTGTTAGAATGTGCGTCTGTGCATGTGTCCATCCGCCCATCAGTCCGTGTGTGAGTCCGTCTGAGAATATTCATAACTTGAATAAATTATTATGGAACTTGGTATGTAATTAAATTGTAACATTTCCCAAGACTAGAATGATTTTCGATGTTGTCAGATTATTTTTAACTCACCGAAGGGAGCTTAATTTATCACTTGCCGTCTGTTGTCGTCCGTCGTTAACTTTACATGATCGACTTCTCCTCACAAACTACTCGACCAAATTGAACCAAATTTTGTGTGCTTGTTCCTTATCATATGTCAATTCAAGTTTGTACAAATAAACTTGCTGTGCCCACAGGGGGCACCAAAAGGGGCATAACTCTGATAGCACCTATAATTTTTTTCAAAAATTCAAAAAAATCTTTTTCAGATCCAACAGTCAGAATCTTTTCATATTTATTATACAACATCTCTAAGGGGGTCAGATTCAAGTGTGTTCAAATCGAGTCCCTGGGTTAAGATTTGGGCTCTATTGGAGCCCAAAATTTAACTTAGTGCAATTTGAGGAAATTTCTTTAAAAATCTTCTTCAGTTCCACCACTCAGAATCCTTTCATGTTTGGTATACAACATCTGTAAGGGGGTCAGATTCAAGTTTGTTCAAATCCAGTCCCTGGGTTAATAATTGGGCTCCCTGTAGAAGCCCAAATTTCAACTTACTGATATGAGGAAATTTATTTAAAAATCATCTACTTCAGAAGCACCAGTCAGAATGCTTTCATATTTGGTATACAACATCTCTAGGGGGTCAGATTCAAGTTTGTTCAAAACGGGTCCCTGAATTGGTATTTGGGCTCTGGTATTTGGGCTCTCTATTGGAGCCCAAAGTGAAACTTGGTGCAATTTGAGGAAATTTCTTTAAAAATCTTCTTCTTCAGATCGGCCACTCAGAATCTTTTCATGTTTGGTATACAACATCAATAGGGTGGGGGCAGATTCAAGTTTGTTCAAATTGAGTCGCTGGGTCAATATTTGGGCTCCCTATGGGAGTCCAAATTTCAACTTTGTGCAATGCGTGGAATATTCTTCAAAAATCTTCTTCAGATTCACCAGTCAGAATCCTCTCATATTTGGTATACATCATCTCTAGAGGGGGCCAGATTCAAGTTTGTTCAAATCGAGTTTCTCGGTTAATATTTGGGTTCCCTATGGGAACCTGAATTTTAACTTAGTACAATATGAAAAAATTTCTTTAAAAATCTTCTTCAGATCCAATCAGAGTCCTTTCATATTTGGTATACAACATCTCTAGGTGGGTCAGATTCAAGTTTGTTCAAATTGGGTCCTGGGTTAATATTTGGGGCCGCTTTTTTTATTACTTGTTTATTTATGCTTCATCAGTCCAGCACTGCAGTGGAGGTATAAATTGCCATCAGCAATATCTCTTGTTTTTTCAGCTAACAGAAGTTTACTCTACAATCTGTATACTACTGTACTAAACCAGGAATAAGCCCAGGGGGTGCATGACATAAAAGAGGGCAAAAGTATATAGATGGGCTTATTTTTGAGAAGTCAAGCCTGCAGGAAAATTCAGATGCAAAGTTGAGTTAGGTGTCTCGATCAGTCCTATAACAAAGATGCATTAACCCTTTACCTAATGAACGGACTACAATGTGTCCATGTAATTTAATATTGAACAGTTGAAAAACATTTGGGAAGAATTTCATCAAGACCATTTCATGTGAGCCCTTATATTTAGCAGGACCATACCTTGTGACCCCTCATTGGAATGAGCTCAGCAAGATCAATCCAATGAGATGTCACATAACATGGTTTTGTGAAATCTTGTGAAAGATTGGAAAGAAAAATAAAATAAATTTTGATATCGTGCATTGGACAAGAGGTTCCTTTTCATTTTATCAACTTACCAGCATTGCTGTCATCGATGGTGTCTTTCTAAAGTCACGGACTGGGCCATTTACAAGGAGGTGACTTTGAAACTGGAATCTGAAAAGTTGCTAAGTGGACTTATTTTTAGCTTAACTTGTCAAAGTCAAGATAAGCTATTGCGATCACACGTGCAGAAGTCTGTGAGTCTGTTAGTCATTAAGTATATTAGTCTGTTCCCGTTTTATTTTAGCACAGGCTACACCCCACAGTTCTTGTTTAATCGTCACAAAATTTCATATGCTGGTTCGAGGTCATTTCTAGATGAGAACGTTCCATTTTGGTCGCGATCGGTCAGCTATGATGGCTGTGTAGGCCAAAACCTTTAGCACAGTCTACAGGTTGTATTTACGAAGTGATTTCATTGTAACTTGGTAGGATGATTCTGTATAATGTCTAGATGAGAACATCCTATTTTGCGCGGGTTCAGTCAGTCATGATAGCTGTGGGGGCACATTACCTAGATTTCTTTAGCACTGTCTTCAGGTTGCATTTATGAAGGGATTTCATTGTAAATTGGTAGGATGACTTGGTAGAATGTCAAGATGAGAACATCCTATTTTTGGTCGTAATCAGTCAACCGTGATAGCCGCACAGGCACATGAACTAGATTTGTTTACCACAGTGTACAGTTCATATTTATGAAGCATTTTCATTGTAACTTTGTAGTATAACTCAGTATGATGTCTAGATGAGATTTCCTATTTTGGTCACGATTGGTCAGCCATTACCGCTGCTTGGACATGTGACCTAGATTCCTTTAGCACTGTCTACAGGTTGTTTTTATGAAGGGATTTCATTGTAACTTGGTAGGATAACTCAGTATGATATCTAGATGAGACTGTCATATTTTCATCACTATCGATCAACTGTGACCGCTGGACTGTCACAGGACCTACATTCCTTTAGCAAAGTGTACAAGTCATATTTATGAAAGGATTTCATTGTAACTTGGTAGAACTCGTTTTGGAATGATTTTACTGTAACTTCGTAACTTTGGTTGACACATATTAACTGTGAGGGCCACATCAACCCCCCCTCTGTTCTTTTTTACAGTCTACATGACAAATTATTCATATTGAAAACAACATACAGGGTACAGAACTTAACATATTCTCAATCATCACAATTCTTGTCTTATTTCATTATCCTTTCATAAACATTGAACATTATCCTTTTCAAGAGGGGTTCTCGATTTGCCGGCTTCTATTGTTTTCTAAGTAGGAGTCCGTGATGCATGTTGATTGCTAAAACAACACTTGTAGTGGAAGTTTAAGACGGATTACTGTTATAGCCTAGGTTTAATAAGGACATTAAATTATACGAAGAAAGTTCATTAATAAAGGTTTCATTAAAATATACAGACATAAGGCCATTAAAAATCAATTCCTAGATTATCATCGGAATTTATTTTTTAGCTCACCTGACTTTCAGTCAGGAGAGCTATAGTGATCACTCACCGTCCGTCGTCCGTCGTCCTGCGTCCGTCGTCCGTCGTCCGTGAACATGGTGTTTGCGTCTTCTCCTCCCAAACCGCTGAACCAATTTAATTGATATTTGAGATAATAGTTTGTTATGACATCGCAATTTGATTTTGTTCAAATCAAGTTGCCCCGCCCGTGGGTAGGGCCACACCCAAAAAGTGTGCTGAAATCTTAAAAAATCTTCTTCTCATGAACCAGCAGTAGCAGAGACTTGATATTTGGTGTGCAGCTTTCTTTTGAGGTGTAGACTCAGATTTGTTCAAGAGAAGTTTGTGGGGCTATACTTGGCGTCGTTATGGGAGGGGCAAAATTTTTGGCCCCGCCCAAAATTTCTATTTTCCAAACCGAGAGGCTGATTTGAACCAAATTTTATGTGAGGGCTTATTGGGTCATAAGTAACTAATTTATGCTGATTTTTTTTTTCCCGTAGCCCCATGGGAACCACAGGAGCTAAAAATAGAAAAAAATTAAAACGCCCATATCTCCAAAACTGCACGGCACCGAGAATTTTTATTTGGTGTGAAGCTTCCTTAGGACCAACAGAAAGAATTGGTAAAAAAAAATTGCTATCGGTTTTATCATAGGGTACAGTTTCGGGACATTGAAAAAGTGCTGAGTCAGCACTTTTTAACACTGTAGGCAATGGGAAAAACATTAAAAAATCTTCTTCTCCAGATCCAGCAGGCAGAATCTTTTGATATTTGGTATGCAACATTGGAGGGTGGATCTGATTCAGGTTTGTTCAAACCGGCCCCCTGGGTTCATATTTGGGCTCAGTATAGGAGCCCGATTTCGAACTTAGTGCATTTCAGGCAAATTTCTTAAAAAATCTTCTTCTCCAGATCCAGCAGGCAGAATCTTTTGATATTTGGTATGCAACATTGTGGGGTGGATCTGATTCAAGTTTGTTCAAATCGGCTCCCTGGGTTTATATTTGGGCTCAGTATAGGAGCCCAAATTTGAACTTACTGCATTTCAGGCAAATTTCTTTGAAAATCTTCTTTTCCAGATCCAGCAGGCAGAATCTTTTGATATTTGGTATGCAACATTGTGGGGTGGATCTGATTCAAGTTTGTTCAAATCGGCCCCTTGGGTTTATATTTGGGCTCTGTATAGGAGCCCAAATTTGAACTTAGTGCATTTCAGGCAAATTGCTTTGAAAATCTTCTTCTCAAGATCCAGCGGGCAGAATCTTTTGATATTGGGTATGCAACATTGTGGGGTGGATCTGATTCAAGTTTGTTCAAATTGGCCCCTTGGGTTTATATTTGGGCTCAGTATAGGAGCCAAAATTTGAACTTAGTGCATTACAGGCAAATTTCTTAAAAAATCTTCTTCTCCAGATCCAGCAGACAGAATCTTTTGATATTTGGTATGCAACATTGTGGGGTGGATCTGATTCTATTTTGTTCAAATCGGCTCCCTAGATTCATATTTGGGCTCACTATAGAAGCTCGAATTTGAACTTAGTGCATTTCAGGCAAATTTCTTCAAAAATCTTCTTCTCCAGATCCTGCAGGCAGAATCTTTTGATATTTGGTATGCAACATTGTGGGGTGGATCTGATTCCAGTTTGTTCAAATCGGCCACCTGGATTCATATTTGGGCTCACTTTAGAAGCCCAAATTCGAACTTAGTGCATTTCAGGCAAATTTCTTTGAAAATCTTCTTCTCAAGATCCAGCAGGCAGAATGTTGTGATATTTGGTATGCAGCATCCTTAGGGGGGTGAGATTCAAGTTTGTTCAAGCCATGTCCCTAGGTCCATATTTGGGCTCAATGTGGGAGCTTGAATTGTAACTTTGTTCAAAATGAGGAATTTTCTTAAAAAATCTTCTTCTTCAGATCCAGCAGTCGGAATGGTTTGATATGTGGTGAGTAGCATCCTTGGGGGGGGGGGGGGGGGGGGGGGAGGGGGGATTCCAGTGTGTTAAAGCCAAGTCCATGGGTCCATATTTGGGCTCCCTGTGGGAGCCCAAATTATAACTTAGTCAATATGAGGAATTTTTCTTTAAAAATCTTCTTCTTCAGATTCAGCAGTTGGAATGTTTTGATATTTGGCATGGAGCAACCTTAGGGGGCTGAGATTCAAGTTTGTTCAAGCCAAGTCCCTTGGTTCATATTTAGGCTCACTATGGGAGCCTGAATGACAACTTAGTTCAAAATGAGGAATTTTATTTAAAAATCTTCAGATCCAGCAGACGAATGCTTTTGATATTTTTTATGCAGCATCCTTAGGGGGGTAAGATTCAAGTTTGTTCAAGCCATGTCCCTAGGTCCATATTTGGGCTGATTGTGGGAGCTCGAATTGTAACTTGGTTCAAAATGAGGAATTTTCTTTAAAAATCTTCTTCTTCAGATCCAGCAGTCAGAATGTTTTGATATTTGGTGTGCAGAATCCTTAGGGGTGTGAGATTCAGGTTTGTTAAAGCCAAGTCCCTGGGTTCATATATGGGCTTCCTGTGGGAGCCCGAATTATGACTTAGTTCAGTATGAGGAATATTCTTTAAAAATCTTTTTTTAGATCCACTGGTCAGAATATTTGGATATTTGGTTTCAGCTTTTCTTAGGAGGAGCAGATGCAACTTGTGGGAATCAATTCTCTGGGTTGCTATTTAGGCTACCATGTCAGGTGAGCGCCCTCAGGCCCCCTGGGGCCTCTTGTTTTGAATTGTGATGGAAGGGAGGATTTTATTTCTTATTATTTATTTTCTGTGAAACAAACTGTGAGCAAAACCAGGTCCTCTGTATGTGTATGTATGCATGCAGTAACTGGCAGTGTGCTAATTTATTGTCGGTCGTCAAAATTTGTTCATCTGTATTTGCCGAAGGGCGCGGTGGCTCAGTAGGTAGAGGTGCAGGATGTAAGCTGAGAGGTCCTCGGTTCGAATCCCACCTGTGGCAACTGCATTGTGTCCTTGGGCAAGACACTTCACCCCCATTGCCCACGTGGAGGCACAGTGACATTGTGTACTAAGGCGTAGTGCACGTCGATGGTGCACTGTCTTCAACCAATGCTAACCCTGCTTGTGTGGAGTTAGTATGTTGGGGAGCTGACAGTTGCTTGCCATTGCTCAGTGGTTCTCTCCAGGTACTCAGGCTTCCACCACCTGTCAAACTGTCGAGGTCATGGTTTTCCATTGTGCAGAAATATGTGACCTTAAACACCAATAAATAAATAAATCTATATTTGCCTTGTTTCAATATATGGGAGAGTGCCTTTGGGCACTCTCCCACAAATTGTAACAAGTCAAATCCATACATACGAAAAACAAAGATAATATGAAGCACATGGGTAGAATGCAAAGCCTTCAAGTTGTGCCATCTGCACTCCAGAATATGATGCAAACTAACTTCACGTGTTATGGAGCGACAAATAACAAGCTCCATCGCTTCTGACCAACTATTTCAGATCACTATCCGTCTAGTAACCTTTGTAGAAAGGATCTTGCAGTTTTGACGCGATGTCATATTGGTCATACACGACTAACACATTCCTTTTTGTTGGAGAGTACTGTGCGACCAGAGTGTGTTCCCTACCAGCGGGTGTTGTCAGTGGAGCACATTCTTTTACATTGTACTGATTTTAATCTTAGTAGATGACAGTATTTTAATGTTGTCTCTTCGTGACCTATATTACAGTACAAATCCTCATAAAGTTCTGTTGTTCTTGAAGGAAATCAACCTTTTTAATAAATTTCAAAATTGTTTTTATTCTTTTACTGAAGACTCAGGTCTTAATTCATCAGGTTCATTTATAAGTTACTCACTTCTCTTATCTCATTACCCATTTTTGTTCAAATCACTCCGGTCTTTGAAAGATCTATTGTAGTTATTTTCTATTTTTATTCAATCTTTTTACTTCTCAACTGATAATGACTTTTTACTTTCCACTGTTTTCTCGCCATGATATAGCCTTAGCTGCTGATGTGGCATTAATCACCAACAAATAATAATAATAATAACAACTTCACGCATTAATGAAGTTATGGCATTGATAAATAGTAATTATTGGTAGGAGTATATTGTTTACTTATTTAAAACAAACTATAGTTGCAATTTCTATGAACTGCGGGCAAACCCAGAAAACACTTAATTAGCTTGCGTGCAGATTGAAAATTTTTAAACGTTGGGTAGCCGGCAAATCGAGACATCACCCTTTTCATCAAACACTACACAGAGTCAAGTTAAGCTTCAGTGTCATCAGGCCTGAAAATAAGCTGTCTGACATTTGCAGTCTGACATTTGCAGAATGAGGTCCCCAGAGGGTGAATTTGATGATGCTATCCCATACAGTGGGCTAATTTATCCTCTGGGTACCTCTTTCTGCTCAGTTTTCAGACCCTGATTCAGACTGAGGTTCACAGAGGGTACATTTAGTGATGCTACCCTGCTAAGCAGGGTAGCATCACTAAATTCACTCTCCGGGGACCTCATTTTGCAGATGACAGTCTGCTTATTTCCTGGCTTGAGTGTCATTGACACTTTCATTCATGATGGGCCGATTACTTGGTCAGATTGGTATTAACTGGTCAATTTTATACTGAAGGTATGTGAAATGGTTTGGTGTTTTTGTTCATTGAGTATGAATGATTTGCTTAACTTGAATGGAGAAGGGTCTTTCTCAGTTTTTTCACACAGAAACTGTAGCAGTTGATTGTTGTTTTATTCTTTGTTTCTTGTGCATGAATTATTGCTCATGGTATTTGTTTTACTAGTTTTTCTTGAATGGTTTTTTATACAATTAACATGAATAAATGTTTCAATCATCAGATGTTCTTAAATATCGAATTTCAGTAAAAAGAACAATTTATAAGTTTCTCTTTTCATAACTTATATAGTGCTCACAGACTTTTGTGTTTTGTTCTCTTGTAAGAATTTTTTTCATTTTTAGCTTGAAGGAGCTGCTGCAGTTGATCATCGTGAAGAAATTGCAGCTTTGAAACAGCAAGAAGAACTGTTGAAAAAATTGGTTCGTCAACAAGAACAGGTATAAACTTTTTCTACAAATTTAGTTTTTCAGCTCAACTTGACAAAGTCATCACTTCTCGTCTGTCGGCATACATACGTACGGCCAGATGTACGTACGTACAATTTCTTTTACCACACCTCACAGGTCGCATTTATGATCAAGCTTTGAAACTTGGTATGCTTGTTTGAGGTGATCTTTAGATGGGAGCTATCGATTTTCTTCAATTTCCGTCAAAAAATGTTGCTGCTGGCAACGTTCTAATAACTTGGTTTAGTCAGACCTCAATATTTCACTTTGGCACACCCTACAGGGCACATTTATGATTGGATTGCTTTGAAACCTGCCAGGTTTGTTTTGACCTCTAGATGGGACCTATCAATTTTCTTCCTTTTCCATCAAAAAATGTTGGTGCTGGCAACGCCCTTTGAACTTAGTTTAGTCAAGCATCAATATATTCCTTTGGCACTCTGTACAGGGCGCATTTTTGATCCGATCGCTTTGAAACTTTGTATGCTTGTTTGGGGTTACCTCTAGATGGGAGCTATCGATTTTCTATGATATCCACCAAGAAATGTCGCTGACAACGACCTTTGATGAACTTAGTGTAGTTATTGCATCGAAACTTCCGTTTGGCACACCCTGCAGGGCATAGTTATTATCGGATCGATTTGAAACTTGGTCTGTTTGTTTGTGGTGACCTCTAGATGGGAGCTATCGATTTTCTTCCATTTCCGTCAAAAAATGTTGCTTCTGGCAACGTTCTTAGAACTTAGTTTAGTCAGACCTCAATATTTCCCTTTGGTACACCCTACAGGGCTTAAGTCAGACCTCAATATTTCCCTTTGGCACACCCTACAGGGCACATTTATGATCGCATTGCTTTGAAATCTGGCATGCTTGTTTGGAGTGACCTCTAGGTGGGAGCTATTGATTTTCTTCCATTTCCATCAAAAAATGTTGCTGCTGGCAACGACCTTTGAACTTAGTTTAATCAGGCATCAATATATTCCTTTGGCATGCCCAGCAGGGCACATTTATTATTGGATCGATTTGAAACTTTGTATGCTTGTTTGGTGTTACCTCTAGAAGAGAGCTATCGATTTTCTTCAATTTCCGTCAAAAAATGTTGCCGCTGGCAACAACCTTTGAACTTGGTTTAGTCAGGCATCAATATATTCCTTTGGCATGCCCTACAGGGCACATTTATCATCAGAATGGTTTGAAACTTGGTATGTTTGTTTGGGGTTATCTCTAGATGGGAGCTATCGATTTTCTTCAATTTCTGTCAAAAAATGTTGCCATGCAGTTATGCATCAATATTACCGTTGGCACAGCCTGCAGTGCACATTTTTGACTGGATCACTTTGAAACTTGGTATGCTTGTTTGGGGTGACCCCTAGATGGAAGCCTTCGATTTACTTCCATTTCTGTCTGAAATAGTTGCCATTGGCAATGACCTCTGATGAAGTTAGTAAAAACTTACTGCAGTTATGCATCATTATTTCCCTTTGACACACCCTACAGGGCACATTTATGATTGGATCGCTTGGAAACTTGATATGCATGTGTGGGGTGATATCTATATGGGAGTTATCGATTTTCTTCCATTTCTGTCAAAAAATGTTGCCTCTGGCAATGACCTTTGAACTTAGTTTAGTCAGGCTTCAATATTTCTCTTTGGCATACCCTTCAGGGCACATTTGTGATCGGATCACTTTGAAACTTGGTATATGTGTTTGGGGTGACCTCTAGATGTGAGCTAATGATTTTTTTTCATTTCCTTTAAAAAATTATTGTCATTATCACCAGCCTTTGAACTTGCTGCATTTATCTCTTTTGCACTCTCTGCAGGGTATATTTATGAATTTCCATAAAAAAGAGTGAAAAAAACATTGCCACAAGCAATGACCTTCAAACTTAGTGCATTTGTGCATAAACATCTTCCTTTGGTATGCCTCAGAGGGCGCATTCATTATCAGGTTGTTTTGAAACTTTGTATGCTTATGCAGGGTGACAAAGATAGGAGCTATCGATTTTCTTTTCATTTCCATCAAAAACTGTTGCTGTTAGCAACAATCTTTAAATTTATTACATTTGTGTATCAACATTCTTCTTTGACATGACCAACAGGCCACATTTATTATAGGATTGTTTTTGAACTTGGTGTACTCATTAGATGAGACCTTTGGATAAGAGCTATTGATTAGCATTCATTTCTGTGAAAAAAATTGCCGCTTACAATAACCTCTGAACTTCCTGCATTTGTGTATCAACATTCTTTTTTTAGCCATTCTTACAGTTTACATTTAAAAATGCATGGATTACACTGACGTTGTGCACACACAATGCTGTTATGTTGAAAATTCACCAAATAACATTGGTACCAATGATCTTCAATTTTGCCATTTCACTTATAACTTACCAAGTTCATGTTTGTCAAGTTGAGCTACACTGTCATTGACACTTTTATTTCATAATGCATCAGATTCTGTTTAGGCTGCAATATGTTAAAGTGCATGCTGGACTTGCTTGTCAACCACAGAACTACAGTCTGACTTATTCAGTACAACTGTCTTAGAATTTAGCTCACCTGACTGAGAGTTGGGCCAAATTTCATATTTTTGTCATTACTTGATTCCCATTGTGAGGTGCCCATCATCATTTTACCTTTACATTTCAGTCTTTTTCTTTAGAATGCTATAACTTTTAACCCGCTGAGTAATTTTAAAATATGTTCATGCAATCTTGTCATGGCTGCTGTAAAAAAATTCATGAAAAATTGCGTCGAGCCCGGTTAATCCTCAGATGGGTGACATTCTTGGCGATCGATTCGGACTCCCACATTGTGTCCTTGGGCAAGGCACTTAACCCCAATTGACCACATGGGGGCACGATGACGCCGCGTACTAAGGCATACTGCACGTCGATGGTGTGCATGTCTTCAACCAATCTAACCCTGCCTGTGCTGCAGTGCAGAGTTATGATGTTGGGAAGCTGGTAGCTGCTCGTCGTTGCTCGGTGGTTCTCTCCGGGTACTCAGGCTTTCTCCACCCGTAAAACTGTCACGGTCATGATTAGCAATTCGTGCATAAGTATGTGACCTTAAACATCAATAAATAAATAATAAATAAACATGAAAAATTTACACAAAAAATCATTCCTTAAAATGTCTTATACAACCTACAGGTGAAAATGTGGTTAAATATATTCAAAGTAGACTTATTTTAACGGTACAAGATTTCCTGCAGGAATATCTGCCAGCAGTATGCAAGGAGTTTAACTTCAAATAGTCAGACATGCACACATTGTCTTTACATTGGGATGATACCCAAACTTCTTTGAAAATTTTCTTATCACAAACTGCTGACTGCAGTAACATGATATTATGTATTCAGCTTCTTCATGAGTTCTAGTTTCAAGTTTGTTCAAAGTTCATCTGGTAATAATATTTAGCAATGCAGCAGAGCTGAACCATTTTTACCCCCCCCCCCCCCCCCCCCCACACACACACATCCAGTTGGTTTCTTATCTTGAAAGTGCTTGAAAATCAGATATTCTTGGAAAAGTCATGTCAAGTCTTTGATGACTTGTCATGTCTTTTTCAAGAATATCTGATTTTGAAGTACTTTATTAGCTCACCTGACTGAAAGTCAGTGTGAGCTATTGCCATCACTTGGCGCCTATTGTCCATCGAACGTTAGCTTTTACAAAACAATCTTCTCCTCACAAATCAATGGCCCAAATTGAAACATATATGGGCCACATCATCTTGGGGTATTCTGTTTTAGTTTTGTTCAAATGGGGTCTCCGCCTTTTTTGGGCGTGGTCTTATGCCCATATATGATGAAATTCTTTAAAAATCTTCTTCTGATGAACAACAAGTGGGAATACTTTGATATTTGGTATGAAACTTCCTCTGGTGTTCAAGATTAAAAGTTATTCAAAGAAAGTTGATAGGTCCATATTTGGGCTCTCCAGAGGATGGGCTTACTTTTGAGCTCCCCAGAAAATTTCTATTTCAAGAACCAATGGAGCGATTTGAACCAAATTTTATATGTGGCATTAGTTGACCCTAAGTACTTCATTCATGCCCCAAAAATTTTTCACGGTTCCCCATGGGAACCCCTGGAGCTAAAAATAAAACAAAAATGAAAAGTCCAATATTTCCCAAACTGCACAGACTAGAGATTTTGTATTTGGTATGAAGCTTTCTTCTGAGCAGTTGAAACAATCGGACAAAAAAATTGCTGAAACTCTCATATGGTCTGTTTTTGGTGTTATGAAAATATGATGAAACAGCATTTTTTAACACTGAAGTCAATGGGAAAAAGATTACTTGTTTACTTTTTTAAAAATATCTTCTCACAAACCAATGGCCCAAATTGAAACATATATGGGCCACATCATCTTGGGGGTATTCTGTTTTAGTTTTGTTCAAATGGGGTCTCTGCCCTTTTGGGGCTTGGGCTTATGCCCAAATATCGTGAAATTCATTAAAAATCATCTTCTCATGAACCACAAGTGGGAATGCTTTGATATTTGGTATGAAACTTCCTCTGGTGTTCAAGATTGAAAGTTGTTCAAAGAAAGTTGATAGGTCCATATTTGGGCTTTCCAGGGGATGGGCTCACTTTTGAGCTCCCCTGAAAATTTCTATTTCAAGAACCAATGGAGCGATTTGAACCAAATTTTATATGTGGCATTAGTTGACCCTAAGTACTTCATTTATGCCCCCAAAATATTTTGGGGTTCTCTGTGGGAACACCTGGCGCTAAAAATAAAAAAAAAATGAAATGTCCAATATTTCCCAAACTGCACGGACTAGAGATTTTGTATTTGGTATGAAGCTTTCTTCTGAGCAGTTAAAACAATTGGACAAAAAAATTGCTGGCGAATCTGTCATATGGTTCATTCAGATTACATTTTCTCCATACCCATAACCCTTACAGTTTAGGACAACTTGGTCCAGGTGAGCGTTTTAGGCTCTCTTGAGCCTCTAGTATATTTAAGCAACTGCTTTCATCAGTTTGATCGAAATCTTTACTTATAAATAAAATTGTTCAGAAAACTTTACCAACATAACTATTCAACTTATCAAATTGAGTCGATCACTTGAGGTGAAAACTGCTGATCTAGCATTGCATCACTTCACCAGTAACTTACCTTTTGCATTTTTAGCTTAACTTTGACGTAAGTCAAATTTGAGGTTATGCCATGTCCCGTTGTCCATCTGTTCATTCGTCCGTCTGTCTGTCCATCAATTCAATACAGCTCGGGCTAGAGGCTGTATTTATGAACCGATCTTCACAAAACTTCTTGGGTACCTTTGTTATCAACTTGGGACGAGAATGAGTCTTTTGGGGTGCAGTCTGAAATTCAAGATGGCTACTGGCGGCCATTTTATACCAAAATTAGGTGCAATCAGTTTTTTGTTCTCTTTGATGGTCCTATCATTGTTTTTGGCCTTTACAGTTACATGTACTACTGCTTTGTTGGGGGAATTAATGTTGCTGCAAAACAAAGACAATAATTTCACATCTCACATGTAGATGATCTGATTGACACAAACTATTGTTAACAGGTGTACGTTGATCTCTAAAAAAAAAAAAAGTTTTAACGGTTTATGTCCGATATTTTACCCAACTTAATAAAACTGATAAATTTGTCCTTTGAGTGCTTTAGCATTGCAAAGTCTTCTTGTACTCAAGGGATGAAATACACCACCACAGATGCTACTCTGTAGATTATGAGGCCCAAAACTTGAACCAGAACATGAAATTTTGAGGGCAAAGAAATAATTATAGAAATAAAAAATAAAATAAAAAATCGCTCGCCCGCATGCAATTTTACAAATAATGGCCCGAGAAACAGAAGATCTACTTTGTGTGGCCTTATGAGAAAAATTTACTGCTCAAAATTTCTCTAGTTTGACAGCAGTTTGCACAGAGTTAACTGACACCTTTAGTTCAGTGTTGTGCTGTGCAATCAAAGCTTGTAAGAAAGCACATAAACCTTCAACTATGAATTGGACATTTTATTTATTTTAAAGTCCCCCCAGGAAATGAAGTTCTTGTTTACTGTGGTAAACACGCTCTGTTTTACTGGAAAAATAGGACCCGGTCACCTATGCCTGGGGTGTAAGTCCTCTAAAATGGGCAACATGGGTTTAACCCTTTACCGAACGAATCGGTCACATCCTTCCACGTAATATGCAAATTTAGCAGCTGGAAAAATGCTATTGTTCAAAACATTTCAACAAAACCATATCATGTGATCCCTCTTTGGAATGAGCTCGTTGAGCTCGTTCCAATGAGGGGTCACTTGATATGGTTGAAATTTTTTGAAAAATTTTTAAAAATGTTATTTAAAATAATAAATTTTGATATCATCTGCATTGGGTAAAGAGTTAAATGATTGGCTGAACTTGACTTTATGGCCATGTTGCGGTCATGATTAGCCATTCTACAGAAATAAGTGACCTTAAACACCAATAAAAAATTTTTAGGGTATATTTTTACCTGCGTCGCCATCGGCAGAGCAGGTCTAGTAACCGCTCGACACCGTCCGTCAGTCTGTCCGTCCGAAACACTTTTTCCGTCAAAGTTTTCTTGGCTTCTATGAAAGGGAATGATTTTATATTTGGTCTGCTGCTTCATAATGATGAGTTGTATCGTGTAAGCAATTTTCAGATCTGCCGAGCAGCCACTTCCTGTTTGCCGATACTTGAAATTTTTCTGTACTCACTGAACATTGAAATTTACCGTCAAGGTTTTCTCGGCTTCTATGCAATGGATTGATTTTATATTTGGTCTGCTGCTTCATAATGATGAGTTGTATCGTGTAAGTAATTTTCAGATCTGCCGTGCAGCCACTTCCTGTTTGCCGATACTTTGAAATTTTACTGTACCCACTGAACATTGAAATTTTTCGTCAAACTTTTCTCGGCTTCTATGCAAGGGATTGATTTTATATTTGGTCTGCTGCTTCATAATGATGAGTTGTATCGTGTAAGCAATTTTCAGATCTGCCGTGCAGCCACTTCCTGTTTGCCGGTACTTTGAAATTTTACTGTACCCAGTGAACATTGAAATTTTTTCGTCAAACTTTTCTCGGCTTCTATGCAAGGGATTGATTTTATATTTCATCTGGAGCCTGATAATGATCAGTTGTAGCGTGTATGCAATTTTCAGATCTGCCGTGCAGCCACTTCCTCTTTGCCGATTCAATTTCAGATCTGCCGTGCAGCCATTTCCTCTTTGCCGATTCAATTGCATGCAGCGACGCAGGTCCAGACCCGGTATTGGTCTTGTTGATCATGGAAATTAAAATTGGTTTTATTTTTGTTTTCAGTTTAACCACAGGTGCTAATATAGTCAGGTTTTTATGAGAAAAAGCTTACAACTTGCAGCCCAGTGAATTTTATGGATAAATATAAAGAAATTTACATTTTTTGTCTTTTGTGTTTGATGGGTAGGGTGATTGAGGGTGTGCCATCTTCTGTTGTAATGAAAATCAGATATGTAAATGGCCCTTTATTCTTCTTTTGTAGTTAAGAGCTTTGCAAGGAAGACAGACATCATTGCTAGCTCTTCAGAAGGAAGCGGAAAATAAAATGGCTGAAGAGAAGGCAAGGAATGCAATGGAGGGTAGGTCATTGATTTATAACATTTTTAGCTTAACTTGACAAAGTCAAGATAAGCTATTGCCATCACGTGTGCGGAAGTCTGTGAGTCTGTTCACATTTTCTTTTGCATAGGCTACCCCCCATAGTTCTTGTCCAATCATCACAAAATTTCATATGCAGATTCGAGGTCATGTCTAGATGAGAACGTCCCCTTTTTGTCATGATTGGTCAACCGTGACAACTGTGAGAGCCCAAAACCTGAAAACCTTTAGTACAGTCTACAGGTCCTATCTATGAAGGGATTTCATTGTAATGTTTGGATGAGAACTTCCCCTTTTGATCGCGATCGGTCAACCGTGGCAGCTGTGAGAACCATTGGGGCAGTCTACATGTCGTATTTATGAAGGGATTTCATTGTAACTTGGTAGGATTTCATATAATGTCTTGATAAGAACACCCCCTTTCGGTCGTGATCGATCAACTGTGATGACTGCAAGAGCCCGAAACCCAAAAACCTTTACTACAGTCTACAGGTCGTTTTTATGAAAGGATTTCATTGTACTTGGTAGGATGACTCCGTATAATGTCTAGATGAGAATGTCTCCTTTTGGTCGCAGTTGGTCAACCATGATGGCTGCAAGAGCCCGAAAACCAAAAACCTTTAGCACAGTCTACAGGTCGTATTTATAGAGGGATTTCATTGTAACTTGGTAGAATGACTTCATATAATGTCTGGATAGGTCGCTATTGGTCAACCGTGACGGCTGTGAGAGCCCGAAAACTTTAGCGCAGTCTACACATCATTGTATTTATGAAGGGATTTTATTGTAACTTGGTAGAATGATTTCATATAATGTCCAGATGAAAATGTCCCCTTTCGATCGCGATCGGTCAGCTGTGAACACTGCGAGAGCCCGATGCACGAAAACCTTTAGCGCCGACTACAGGTCGTATTTATGATTGGATTTTATTGTAACTTGGTAGGATGACTGCATAATGTCTAGATAAGAACGTCTTATTTTGGCCGTGATCGGTCAACCGTGACAGCGCACGGGTTCGTGATCTAGATTTGTTTAGCACAGTCTACAGTTCATATTTATGAAGAAATTTCATTGTAACCTGGAAGGAAAACTTGGTATGATGTCTAGATGAGACTGTCATATTTTGGTCATGATCGGTCAGCCATTTCTGCCTCCTGGTCACTTGACCTAGATTCCTTAAGCACTGCTTACAGGTTTTTATGAAGGGATTTCATTGCAACTTGATAAGATAACTTGGTATGATATCTAGATGAGACTGTTCTATTTTGGTCATGATCGGTTAACCGTGTCTGCAAAACCGTCACATGACCTAGATTCCTTTAGCAAAGTCTATGAGTTATATTTATGAAAGGATTTCATTGTAACTTGGTAGGGTGACTCGTTTTTTAAATGATTTTACTGTAACTTGGTAACTTTGGTTGACATACGTTAACTGTTAGGGCCACATCAATCCAGGTCTTAATTCTTTAGTACAGTCTACACTTAAATTATTCTTATTGAAAACATAGCTTACATGGAACAGAAATTAACATATTCTCAATTATCACAATTCTTGTCTTATTTCATAATCCTTTCATAAACATTGAACATTTTCCTTTTCATCAAACACTACACATAGTCAAGTTAAGCTACAGTGTCATTGACACTTTCATTATTAATTTTTCCAGTGAAATGACAGTAGTGTTTGCAGCAATTAAGATATTTGGTCCAAAACTTCCCCCGGAAAGTGCAGCAGTGCTCTTTCCTAGTAAAACAGGACCCTGCAACCAATGTCAGATGTGAAAGTCTTCTACGTGGACAGCATATATATCAACGATTCGCTTGACTTCACATCTACAGTACTGTGATCTCACA
Organism: Pictodentalium vernedei; assembly: GCA_031216915.1. NCBI lineage: Eukaryota > Metazoa > Mollusca > Scaphopoda > Dentaliida > Dentaliidae > Pictodentalium > Pictodentalium vernedei. Next base: position 46,553,334 of record CM062297.1, on the reverse strand, counting down.
AAGTAGTCTTTTTCTCTATCCGATCAACATCCTCAAACAAAATACTGTGAAGTCGGGACTGCATCAGCAAAAACCAATCCAAATGGGAACTCTGGGGAGTGAAGCACTACTTGTTTACTGTCATAAACAAGCTCTGTTTTCCTGGTAAAATAGGTCCCACTAACCAATGCCTGGAGTGGAAGTCCACTAAAATGGGCAACATGGGTAGAAAGGATTGGCTGGTCCTGATTTTATATTTATTTATTTATTGGTGTTTAAGGTCACATACTTATGCACAATGGCTAATCGTGACCGTGACAGTTTTACGGGTGGAGGAAGCCGGAGTACCCGGAGAGAACCACCGAGCAACGACGAGCAGCTGTCAGCTCCCCAACATCGTAACTCTGAACTCTGCACCGCAGCACAGGCAGGGTTAGATTGGTTGAAGACATGCGCACCATCGACGTGCAGTACGCCTCAGTACACAGCGTCATCGTGCCCCCATGTAGGCAATCGGGGTGAAGTGTCTTGCCCAAGGACACAACGCGGTTGCCGCAGGTGGGATTCGAACCGAGGACCTCTCGGCTTGCAGCCTGCACCTCTACCAACTGAGCCACCGCGCCCCTCCTGATTTTATATCCATGTTGTGGTCGCTATTAACCATTGTGTAGAAATATGTTATCTTAAATAGCAAAAAATAAATTAATTGGTCTCGGACACCCATAATGGAGCTTGTTTTTCTTCGGAACAGCCTACAGGTAGCATGCAATTTTCCTGATACTCAGCAGAATGACTTTGTATGATGAGTAGATCAGAAAGTCTTATGATAGTGAAAGTTTGCCACACATAAATGTTGCTATGGCAGTCATCTTGGGTTTCTCTGTTTGCCTGTCAACAATTTGTTCCAGTCATCCCCAAATTTCAATGCTTGTTCAGGTTCATGCCTAGATGAGTATGTCCCATTATGGTCATGGCCAGCTGCGTACAATGAACACATTTATGCATCAATTTTCTTGAAACTCGGTCGTATGACTCAGTATTATGAGTAGATGAAATAGAGAGTAATCGCTTGCCTGGACTTTTACGTGAAATAATTCACGAGAGGTGAGGGATGTTGTACAAACACAAGTGCGCGAATGTGGACGAGTGTTTTACAATATAGTCTCTCGCCTCGAATGAATTATTTCACTTAACCAGTCCAGTCAAGCGATTACTCTGTTTATTACTTTTCATTATTGACGATAATTATATTATTTAACCCATTACCGAACGTAACAGCCAAAAACGGCCAGCACTATTCTCAAAACTCGCCAATTAATTTTTATTATTTTTTACTTTTTTGTCCCTAAAACATAGGTTATGACCCCTCATTGGAACAAGCTCGTTCCAATGGGAGTCATAACCTATGTTTTTGAGACAAAAAATGAAAATAGTAGTTATTCAAGAATTTTTTTTTGCAAGTGTCGTCTGCTTTTCATGTTAGGTAAAGGGTTAAAAAAAGCAACAAAAAAACCCCAATGAAGTCCCCATTACACCCACAGCAAAGCGTCTTCATTTGCACGCACGGATACATGACACAGTTGTTGATTGCATAATTCACTTGTGAAGTTATCGTTTATAATCAAACCCAGAAATCCCATTAAATCACACTTTGGAAAGTAAAAAACGTCCTATTTTTGATCATGGTCAGCTACCTGCATTGGCCACCACAGAAGCAGTTTTCTTGATATTCGACAGGATGACTTTGGTTAGCCTTTACCAAAGTAGGACATTCTCATCTACTCATCATACTAAGTTACCCAGCCAAATTCCAATTCTCTTGGAAACACAGGGGACGACTTTGTATGATGAGAAGATGAGAACACCCAATTTTGGTAACAGTTGGCTACCCCTAATAGCCACCACCCAACAATGGCTGCCACAGCAACCCTAATGGTTTTCTACAGCACAGACTGTGGGTTGCATTTATGCATCAGTTTACTTCAAATTTGTCAGGCTGACTTAGTATGATTTGTAGATAGATGAGAACATCCTATTTTGTAATGTCTGGTGGCCCATAATGGTAGCCACTAGTGTTCAACCAATTACCAAAAATGGTCGCTGACTGATTACCGGTTATTTGAGCTCACAATTGGCCGATTCTGATGCCAATTCCGATTCTAATACCGTGCACTACTAGACAAGTTGAGGCTTGAAAGAGCAACATTAAACTGAACATTTTTCACTGTGTTCAACTTTGTTGACTGGGGTCACAGTAAAATTACCAGCAGAGCACATTTGGGTGGTGAACATGGATCTCAGAGCCACATTTACCGCCCAAGTGTGTGTGACTGGTAATTTTACTGTGACCTGAGTCAATGGAGTGCAACCTTCACTTTTCCTGTATGAACTGGCAATTGCCGCAAGTATGCTCAGTTGTAAGCTTTAAATGTCATTTAACTTATATATCCCATAAAGGGGTGTCTAGAGAGATTAAGAATACACATTGTGGTTGTTTCTCAACTTTATTGAATGGTATCATTGACATCATTTTACATTAACTATAGAACAGTTGTAGATGATAATGAAATGCGGTTAATGAATCATCACAAAATGCTTGGCAAAAATCGGTTGAACCGATGTTCCAGGAGCTGTTGCTTTCGTCATCCGATTGCCCATAATCGGCCTAATGTGGTGGCCGGTTCCGATCAACAGTTGAACACTAGTAGCCACAGCTGCCATCTTTGTTTTCTTCAAAACACCCTGCATGTCACATTTTCTTGAAGTTTGGCAGGTTGACAATATGATGAGTAGATAAGAATGTCCTGTCTCAGGCATGGTCGGCCCCTCAATGGCTGCCAAGACAGCCATCTTTGATTTCTTTGACATACCCTATAGGTTGCATTTATGCATGTTTTATTGAAATTTGGCAGAATGACTTGGTATGATGAGTAAATAAGAATGTCAAATTTCAGTAGTGGTCTGTCACACTCAGTGGCCACCATGGCCGCTAACTTGGATTTCTTCCAACACTCCATAAAGATTACATCCCACAATAGCTCAGGCTGTTTTATGTTTTAAGTTTTTTATACCCCACTTTTTAAAAAAGTAGGGTATACTGCTTTGCATCTGTCCATGCGTCTGTGCATCCGTGCGTCCATCCAATGTCTGTTCAGGTCTTAACTTGAAGATTAGTGCTCAAATTTTGCTGAAATTGTATACAGGTGTTCAGTATCATGAGCTCTTTCAGAAACACAAGTCGTTAAGTTGTCCATGTATTTTTCCCAGAGTTAAAGGCCTTAGAGTGTGTGAGATAGCCAATTTTTTGTCTGTTTGACTTGTATCTCAGGCTTAGGTTGTCAGATCTCAATGAAATTTGGCATGAAGATTGCTTATGGGAAAGGCTTTCAAACAAGTCTCGAATGATGTTTCTTACATTTCGCTTTCTAGAGTTATCCTCCTTTTTTGATTTCAAAAATTTGTTTTTGAATTTGCCTGTTCGATGGGTGTTCAAGTCAAAACTTGAACATTAGTGCTTGGATATTCATGGAATTTCATACAGGTGTTTATTATGATGAGCACCTTCAGAAACGTATGCCGTTTTGCTGTCCGTATATTTCTTTTTCAACAAAGTTACAGTCCTTACTTTGTTTTTAATTCAGTTGTGCTTCCTCGGTCCAGCACTGCAGTGTGGGTATGAATTACTGTCAGCAATAGCTCTTGTTTTTAGCTGCGACTAGCTGCTCTATAAGTGGCAATGTCAGTCTGTCTGTCAGTCCGTCTGTCTGTGACCAACAAGTTTCAAACTCAATAACTTTTGAAATACTTGATGGGATGACTTTATATTTGGCATGTAAGTGTATCTTATTGCTGTCTAGCCACAGTTCAATGCATGTGTTGTTCCAAATATTTTTCTTGGAGTTATGTCCCTTGATGAACTTAGAATTTTGTGACCAACGCGTTTCTAACACCACCCGTCGCAGCTACGGCATCGATGTCGTGATTTTTTTCTGATGGATAACAAAAAGTCTATAATTATGATGCAGTTTACTTAATTGCAACATTAGTTAAGTGATTGTGATATTGATTTCATAAATGTTGCTTAAATTCAAGGTAAGCTAGTGTCATTGACACTTTCATTATAGACCTTTCATGTATCCAATATAGGCATTTAACTCTTAGTATTTTCTAGATATTTTTAGCTGCGACTCGCAGCTCTATAAGTGGCAATGTGGGTCTGTCTGTCTGTCAGTCTGTCGGTCGGTCGGTCGGTCGGTCGGTCTGTCTCTGACCAACGAGTTTCAAAACTCAATAACTTTTGAAATACTTGATGGAATGACTTTATATTTGGCATGTAAGTGTATCTTATTGATGTCTAGCCACTGTTCAATGCATGTGTTGTTCCAAATATTTTTAGCTCAACTTGACAAAGTTAAGCTGAGCTATTGCCATCACTTCTCGTCCGTCGGCATACGTACGTACGTACGTACGTACGTTAGTATGTTAGTACGTTAGTACGTACGTCCACAATTTCCTTTGGCACACCTCACAGGTCGCATTTATGATCAGATTACTTTGACACTTGGTATGCTTGTTTGGGGTGACCTCTAGATGGGAGCTATCGATTTTCTCAAATTTCCGTCAAAAAATGTTGCCGCGGCCAACGTTCTTAGAACATAGTTTAGTCAAACCACAATATTTCCCTTTGGCACACCCTACAGGGCACATTTATGATTTGATTGCTTTGAAACCTGGTATGCTTATTTAGGGTGACCTCTAGATGGGAGCTATCGATTTTTTTCAATTTCCGGCAAAACATGTTGCCACGGCCAACGTTTGTAGAACTTAGTTTAGTCAGACCTCATTATTTCCCTTTGGCGCACCCTACAGGGCACATTTATGATCAGATTGCTTTGAAACCCGGTATGCTTGTTTGGAGAGACCTCTAGATGGGAGCTATCGATTTTCTTCAATTTCTGTCAAAAAATGTTGCCGCGGCCAACGTTCTTAGAACTTAGTTTAGTCAGAAGACTCAATATTTCCCTTTGGCACACCCTACAGGGTACATTTATGATCGGATTGCTTTGAAACCTGGCATGCTTGTTTGGGGTGACCTCTAGATGGGAGCTATCGATTTTCTTCAATTTCCGTCAAAAAATGTTGCCGCGGCCAACGTTCTTAGAACTTAGTTTAGTCAAAACACAATATTTCCCTTTGGCACACCCTACAGGGCACATTTATGATTTGATTGCTTTGAAACCTGGTATGCTTATTTAGGGTGACCTCTAGATGGGAGTTATCGATTTTCTTAAATTTCTGGCAAAAAATGTTGCCACGGCCAACGTTCATAGAACTTAGTTTAGTCAGAAGACTCAATATTTCCCTTTGGCACACCCTACAGGGCACATTTATGATCGGATTGCTTTGAAACCTGGCATGCTTGTTTGGGGTGACCTCTAGATGGGAGCTATCGATTGTCTTCAATTTCCATCAAAAAATGTTGCCGCAGCCAACATTCTTAGAACTTAGTTTAGTCAGACCACAATATTTCCCTTTGGCTCACCCTACAGGGCACATTTATGATTAGATTGCTTTGAAACCTGGTATGCTTATTTATGGTGACCTCTAGATGGGAGCTATCGATTTTCTTCCATTTCTGTCAAAAAATGTTGCCACGGCCAACGTTCTTAGAATTTAGTCTAGTCAGACCACAATATTTCCCTTTTGTACACCCTACAGGGCACATTTATGATCGGATTGCTTTGAAACTTGGCATGCTTGTTTGGGGAGGCCTCTAGATGGGAGCTATTGATTTTCTTCGGTTTCTGTCAAAAAATGTTGCCACTGGCAAAAAAAATGACATTGGTACCAATGATCTTCAATTTTGCTATTTCATTTATAACTTACCAAGTTCAAGTTTGTCAAGTTGAGCTACAGTGTCATTGACACTTTCATTCTTTGAGTTATGGGCCTTGATGAACTTAGAATTTTTTGAGATTGCACCACCCATCACAGCTACGGCGTCGATGTCGCGATTTTTTCATCAAATCTAGTCATGGCTGCTTCAAAGCAGCCATGACTAGATTTGATGAAAATTAATCTAAATGTAACACAAGAAATCATTGCTGAAAAAATCCAGTCCATTTACCAGGAGGCAATATGATTAAATACGCACAAATTACACTTATTTCAGAGACAAGAGAAACCCTCTGCTGGGCAGGAATACCCGCGAGCAGCATGCAAAGAGTTAACCTATGATATCCTCTGTGACCGAAAATGACCAAGTTCTTAAAATATACTTGAATTGTAATTTTCATTACCCCTACACTAATTTACCATCTCTAACAGACTCTTTTTTCAATATGATAAATTGAAGTTGTTTGGCATAGATAATGCTTGGTACTAGTCGTCGATAAGGTGGCTTCAGTTTCTCAGTGAATTTTAAAGACTTGTTCATTAGTTCCGCATCTTCTGAAATAGTTTGATCCCCATCCGGGACGACCCGCGTTGTGTCCTTGGGCAAGGCACTCTATCCTGGTTACCTACATGGGGGCACGATGATGCCGTGTACTAAGGCGTACTGCACGTCGATGGTGCACATGTCTTCTACAGTGTAACCCTGCTTGAGCGGAGCTTGAACAGAGTTAGAATGTTGAGGAGCTGACAGCTGCTCGTCGATGCTCGGTGGTTCTCTCCAGGTACTCCGACTTTCTCCACCCAAAAAACTGTCACGGTCATGATTAGCCATTGTGCATAAGTATGTGACCAATAAATAAATATCTTCTGAAATATGGTATATGCCTTTGTTATCACAAGTTTAAGTAGTTGTATAGTCAAGAACTTTGAATACAATATTGGAAAAATCTCAATGGACACTGGAAAAGTACTGGAATTTCAACCTTGTTTGAGTGTACGAAGCCTGAAAAAATCTCCCCACAGTTACAGGGTTCCCACGAGCCTTGAAAAGCCTGGAATTTTAAAAATGAAATTCAAGGCCTTGAAAAGCCTTGATTTGGCTCCCTGGGCCTGGAAAAGCCTTGAAAAATGAAGCATTGCACGCCGAGTTGAGATGAATGAAATACGTCCGAGATGGTTCGAGTGGTTCAACTACGATAAGCTTGGGAAAACCTTGAATTTAACTTTTTATTAGCCTTGAAACTCCTTGAATTTGGGGTGTATATGGCCTGGAAAAGCCTGGAATATCATGTCAGGTCAGGTGCAGGAACCCTGAATTGTTAGATTTTTGTCTCTTTGAGGTACTCGAATGGTTTCTGAAAATAGGCTGACCTGTCTGGGAAAAGTATGGAACTGTTTCTTCTTTCAAGTGTAAGAAATCTGACAAATGTATTTCCTATTTCTTTATAAACCATTTAGCTTACGAATTGTCCACATCCACCTGTATAATTTTCAAATTTAGCAGTTGCGACAAAAGTATATTTTTAAAAAAGTTTCAACAAAACCATATCATGTGACCCTCTCATTGGAATGGGCTCAACAAGCTCGTTCTAATGAGGGGTTACATCAGGGGTCAGTCTGGCAGCTGATTTTAGGGAGAAGTGACTTTTCCCTTCAGATATTTTATGGAGAAGTCGGGGTCTAGGAGGCTGAAGTCAGTTGACATGAGGGAGAAGTCCAAAAAAACATAGAAATGTTTGGCATTACATTTAACTGGTTGAGTGCTGGAAGCCCATTTTGGGGTTTTGTCCTGAACTGTGGGTACCAGAGCTAAAGGGCTTCATATTCTGTAGATGTACTTCGATTAATTTTTGATGTGATATTATTAAGTCTGGGTGGATTTGCCCTGTTACAATTAATGGGAGAGTGCTTATAAGCACTTTCCCATTAATTGTAACAAGGCAATAATATATGAACAAAATTTTGCCAACCAAAAAAACTTAGCACTGTGCACTGGCTGGATTTGCCCTGTTACAATTAATGGGAGAGTGCTTATAAGCACTCTCCCATTAATTGTAACAAGGCAGTAATATATGAACAAAATTTTGACAACCAAAAAAACTTAGCATGCTACCAGTTAACGGAACTATGTAGTAGATTGACTGTCATATGAGCAATCTAAAATTTGAAATCTGTTGCCTCCAGGCAGTACATTTCAAATTTTAAAGTTCTCAAACCTTCACTTTACTTTCATGTATTTGAGACCATGTGTAATTCAAAGCATGATAACTATTGTCGTGTGGGCACGGTGGCTCAGTAGGTAGAGGTGCAGGCTGCAAGCCGAGAGGTCCTCAGTTCGAATCCCACCTGCGGCAACCGCGTTGTGTCCTTGGGCAAGACACTTCACCCCCATTGCCACGTGGGGGCACGGTGACATTGTGTACTAAGGCATACTGCACGTCGATGGTGCACTGTCTTCAACCAATGCTAACCCTGCTTATGTGGAGTTAGTATGTTGGGGAGCTGACAGTTGCTCGGCGTTGCTCGGAGGTTCTCTCCAGGTACTCCGGCTTCCTCCACCTGTAAAACTGTCGAGGTCATGATTAGCCATTGTGCAGAAATATGTGACCTTAAACCCCAATAAATAAATACTATTGTCATCGTTGATAGGGAAAGAGTTAAGAGGAGTTCTCACTCATTCATATTTTGTTCAACCAGACATATATTGTGTGGCACGATGGTAGTGTGAATATAAGCTGACCACTTAAAAGTAAGTTTTATTAACTAAAACAAAGCTGTGCATTAACTAAAACAAAGCACTCAAGTTGATCTTAAATTTACCTAAGAGCAGTGTCCAGAGGTGAAATTTATCACTACATTTTGTGAGAGTGTCCTTCATCACAAAAGGTATTTTTTGTTTTTTAAATATTTAACTGGTTGAGTGCTAAAAGCCACTATCATGGCTCTACTGAAAAGTGCTGAAAGCCACTTTAGTGGCTTTACTCTGTTTACATTAGTTTGTTGTTGGCTTAGCAGTAGAAAAACATCTTAATATAAATTAGTTTTGTTACAATTCATTGGAGAGTGCCAACTGGCACTCTCCAGTGAATTGTAACAAAACAATTATTTTTGAACAGTATATTGCTAAGCTTAGTCTCCTCCTACTGGTAGCGTAGTATCTTTGAAAAAAATAGTCGCGTTACAAATGACCACAGAAAAATAATTTAGCACTCTACCAGTTAAAGTATTCAAAATAAATTTCAAATTCATATAAGAAGCTGGGTCTACCATGGTTTCTGAAAGTCTTTATTAAATTGAAGGGAGGGGGAGGCAGGGGTCGTGTCGCAGTGGCTCAGGTAGAGGTGCAAGCTGAGAGGTCCTCGGTTTGAATCCCACCTGCGGCAACTGTGTTGTGTCCTTGGGCAAGACACTTCACCCCCATTGCCCACCTGGTGACATTGTGTACTAAGGCATACTGCACATCGATGTTACATCTGTCTTCAACCAATGCAACACTGCTTGTGTGTATTGGTATGTTGTGGAGCTGACAGTTGCTCGGTGGTTCTCTCCAGGTACTCCAGCTTCCTCCACCCGTAAAACTGTCATGGTCATGATTAGGCATTGTCCAGAAATATGTGACCTCAAAAACACCAATAAATAAATTAAATTGTTTGAAAAATAGTTTTCAATATCCTTCGTTAATTAAGGGTTATTAACAATTTGAGTAATTTATTTCTAACGTAACATTGATACGTGTGATTGGTGCTATGAAGACCTGCCATTCTCATCCACAGGTCTGGGCTATTTTCAGAGCCATATGACATATTTTTACAGCAACCGCAAATGTGTTTATTTTATTATGAATGTCAGGAAGTGTTTCTATTTGGAAATAAAACATAAGAAATGCACAAAACTGCCATGTCTCCCAAGGAATTGTTGGAGAGACGACTTGAATTTCATCCTCAGTGTAAGCTGATGCGACTTTAGGAATGACAAGGCGACTTCTTTGCCCTAGACGCCCACTCGGCTGACACCTGGGTTACATATGTTTTTTGTTGAAATTTTTTGATAAATGTTGAAAAACAATAATTAAAATAATAAATTTTGATATCATGTGTATTGGGTAAAGGGTGAACTTATAGAGTGCCTAATTTTTGGGGGGTTGTCAAACTTCATTCACATGTCTTCTGCCTGTTACAATTTATGGGAGAGTACCTGTACAGTTAAAAGTAGAAGTCCTGTCACGAACTGTGCATTTATCTAGGCTTAATTGTGCATGGGAATTGCGCACAATTGACATATCGAATGGCATCCAAAGCACGGCATGTTCTCCTGGTTATTCATGGCAAACACAGGCAATGTTTCTGCCAATGGACCTCCGGGTTACCCGGAGGTCCAGTGGCTGAAACATTGCCTGTGCACAGGCCCTATGTACAGAATTTGATAGCCTTACTATGGTCACAACGCGTAGATTAATGAGCAGATCGACGTGCTATTTGTGCGCATTTCATGACAGGACCTCTAGTTTTAACTGTAGGTGCTGTCCATAAATTATAGCAAGGCTGAAAATGTGAACCACATTCACAGAATACAAAAACTTCAAGTTGTGGTACCTGTACTTAAGAATAGAGTCCAAATATGGGCTTTCAACACTCAACCATTTAACAAACAAACCAATAATAAATAATAAAATCCTCTTTTCCCTCATTGATTTTAAAAATTAATATCTCCAGGACAAAAATTAATTTTTTTCATACGCCCATTTGAAAAAACAGTTGTATTATATAATCAGTCTGTCCGTCCATCTGCCCATCCATTCCACCTGTCTGTCCTTCTGTCGATCTGTCTGTGTCCATTTGTCTGTTAACATTTTGGGTTTCTGACCAATAACTCCAGTTTGGATTATTTGATCTTGACCAAATCTGGTTTGTGTATTATCCAGCTTGTAATACAGGCCAAGTTCAAATATGGGTTCTATCCAACTATTTTTGCCTGAGTTTCAGCCCCTTTTCAACTTAGAAAAATGGCAAATTTAACCACACCTGGCGGTGCTCTTGTTTTTGCCATGTATGCTTTCTCTTTCATACCAGCTTCAAAATGAAAACTGATGAAAGGTGCAAAATATATTTTTATTAATTTAGCATTCTTTTTTTTTATTTGTAGCCAACAATCGAACAGGACAGACAGATGTTATTCCAAAATCTTCATCACGAAATAGAATGATTCCTGATGAAGAGGAAGACATGGATCAAATGCCGAGAGACTTAATAGAAATAACGCAGAGGCTAAATAATCTTAAGACAGAAGTTAGCTCTCAACAGGTACTAGCTACATACTTATGACAAACAATATTGTTAGAGCAGCACAGGCCTGACATTCTTAAAAATGCAGGAGGGCTAAAAATGGCTCCCCTCACATGGTCAAGTGCAGCAATTAGCTCTCCTCAAGCTTACAAAAGCTAAAAGTGGCGAAATGAAGTTTTACTCTTAATGAAGTCTACCTGGTGGTCTTTGTACTTTTTATTTGGTCCTGCAAACAAGGTTGTCTGTGAGATGACTGCACTGCCCCTCCCACACCTCTGGCCCGGATGTGTGGGAGGGGGCAGTCTAGCTGCCTTACAGAGACCACTAACATAGCAGAGATAACAAAAGATGTGGGTTAGAGGATAGGCCATTATTTTCAAAGGCCAGGAGTGCTTGCTTTCGTCCTCCATTTTTTTTTAAGGTGAGCAGTAGGCGAGTGAATAAATTGCTCTCCTGAAAATGCCAGGCCTGAGCTGCAGCAGTGTATGGATCAACATGAACATTTTACAATATATATAATAATAGTTTTGGTTGTCTGATGTTTTGTCATTGCTCTCAGAAGGCGATATCAACACCTTACTCAATGTGTAACACTCCCTCCCTTGATTCCTTTCCTCTCTTCAAAGCAGTCGGACACAAAGGGTTTTATCTCGCACCTTGTGCCCTTTCACCTTGCTAATAACGAGGTACATTTTACCCATCATACTGCTATATTCTCCCATCTTTTCTTCAAGCACACTTTCCTCAATATTTTTGTGCCTTGCCGCAAAACAGTAGGGAGTTTAACCCTTTACACCAATGCAGACAATATCAAAATTTATTATTTTAAATATCATTTTTAGCTCAACTTTGACGAAGTCAAATTTGAGCTATTGTCATGGCCCGTCGTCCATCGTCCGTCTGGCCGTCTGTCCGTACGTCAACAATTGGCTATGGCTCGGGCTAGAGGTCGTATGTATGAACCGATCTTTACGAAACTTCTTGTGTACCTTTGTTATGACCCTGGGACGGGAACGAGTGTTTTTAGGTGTGGTCCGAAATTCAAGATGGCTGCCAGCGGCCATTTTGTACCGATGATGCAAAAATCAGTTTTTTGTACAGAACTTCTGTATGAAAGTTCTGATTTGAATAAAGTTTTGTATAAATGTTTAGTACCATGGGATACATCACATATAATACGGGTTTTTTTCTCGTGCGTAAATATGCAAATTAGACTGACTTTGATTTATTTAGTGTTACTTTCAGAGCTGTAAGTGCCAAGCTGCTATGGCTCGGGCTAGAGGCCGTATTTATGAACCAATCTTTACGAAACTTCTTGGGTACCTTTGTTATGACCGTGGGATGAGAACGAGTGTTTTTGGGTGCAGTCCGAAATTCAAGATGGCTGCCAGCAGCCATTTTGTACCGACGATGCAGAAATTTTTTTTTTGTACAGAACTTCCATATGAAAGCTCTGATTTGAATAATTTTTCGTATGAATGTTTAGTACCATGGGATACATCACATATAATACGGGTTTTTTTCTCCTGCGTAGATTGTGCAAATTAGACTAATTTTGATGTTTTTTGGTGTTACTTTCAGCACTGTAAGTGCAAATGCCAATACGGTTCGGGCTAGAGGCCGTATTTATGAACCGATCTTTACGAAACTCCTTGGGTACCTTTGTTATCACCGTGGGACGAGAACGAGTGTTTTTGGGTGTGGTCCGAAATTCAAGATGGCCGATGGCAGCCATTTTGTACAAAATTTGGTGCAATCAGATTTTTGCACAGAACTTCCATATGAAAGCGCTGATTTGAATAATTTTTTGTGTGAATGTTTAGTACCATGGGATACATCACATATAATACGGGTTTTTTTCTCGTGCAGAAATTATGCAAATTAGATGAACTTTGATTTATTCAGTGCTACTTATACACTGTAAGTGCACATGTCAATACGGCTCGGGCTAGAGGCTGTATTTATGAACCGATCTTCACAAAACATCTTGGGTACCTTTGATATCACCTTGGGATGAGAACGAGTGTTTCTGGGTGCGGTCCAAAATTCAAGATGGCTGCCAGTGGCCATTTTGTACCGAAATTAGGTCTAATCAGTTTTTTGTACACAACTTCTATACGGCTCAGGCTAGAGGCCGTATTTATGAACCGATCTTTACGAAACTTATTGGGTACCTTTGTTATCACCGTGGGATGAGAACGAGTGTTTTTGGGTGTGGTCCAAAATTCAAGATGGCCACCAGCAGCCATTTTGTACCAAAATTAGTGCAATCAGTTTTTTGTACAGAACTTCTGTATGAAAGTTCTGATTTTAATAAATTTTTGTATGAATGTTTAGTAACATGGAATACATCACATATAGTACAGGTTTTTTTCTCGTGCAGAAATTATGCAAATTAGATGAACTTTGATTTATTCAGTGCTACTTATACCCTGTAAGTGCACATGTCAATACGGCTCGGGCTAGAGGCTGTATTTATGAACCGATCTTCACAAAACTTCTTGGGTACCTTTGTTATCAGCTTGGGACGAGAATGAGTGTTTCTGGGTGCGGTCCAAAATTCAAGATGGCAGCCAGTGGCCATTTTGTACCGAAATTAGGTTCAATCAGTTTTTTGTCACAACTTCTACACAGCTCATATTTGTGAACTGATCTTCACGAAACTTCTTGGGTACCTTTGTTTTCATCTTGGGACAGGAATGAGTGTGTTTTGGGGTGCCTTTGTTATCACTGTGCTATGAGAACAAATATTTTTGGGTTCAGTCAGACCCATTCTGGGACGCAAAGATTTCTTTTCTAGTTTAGCATCTGACTGTCACCCACCTCTACAATACTTTACCTATACATTTGTTACAGGCAACGGTCAGTATTTATGTACAGACCGTTACAATACTTTATATGTACCTTTGTTATCAGGTCATTACCTAGATGTTTGTCATTGCTGTATCACATACTATACATGTACATGTCTTTGTCTTTGTCTTGACAAGTTGAGCTACAGTGTCATTGACACTTTCATTAAAAATTTTTCCAAAAATTTCAACAAAACCATATCATGTGACTTCTCGTTGGTATGAGCTCGTTCCAATGAGGGGTCACATGGTATGGTTTTGTTGAAGTTTTTCGAAAAATAATATTTTTTCAGCTGCTGAATTTGCATATTACGTGGGCGGATGCGACCGATTCGTTGGGTAAAGGATTAAAATGGGCTGCGTCCATTGGTCCATTTGACCATGCATCCATGTGTCTGATACCTCTGTGAACACTGCAATTCCTACATTTATCAACTGATTCATTTGAAATTTGATATGTTGATATACTTTGGTAAGTTCATGACACAGTTTGTCTTTCACTATTATCCATGGATATTTATTGGGAGTTATGCCCCATGTTAGTTAAATTTACCATTGTTTCATTCTGTAGCTGGAGTTTTTTTTTGTTTGTTTTGCAGGTTAGTTCCTGTTTTTGTGGCATACCGGAAAAACAAACTGTGTGACCCAACTGAGTTTGTGCATAACCTGATCAAACTATCTTACTTGGAGGGAACTGGACAAGTGGCCCCTATGGACTCTTGTCACTTAGTATATCCTGCAATTACGCAGGCCTGGCATTCTGAAAAATGCAGGAGGGCAAAAAATCGCTCTCCTCAATCAGCTTAGGAGAGCAATTAGCTTTACACAGCATTTTAAGGATCCAGTTGAACGAACTCATTGAAACTGAAACCAACAGACTACATCAGTGATTTTATTAACTTTACTAAGGTAAAGCGAAATCTCTTAGACATCTAGATGTTTCACTCAACAACCGAACACACACTTGACAAGACCTGTGTGTGTACCCAGACCTGTTGTCCAAGAAAGTTATACGCCTACCACTACCACCTTCAACACCCCAAGGGGGGTTGAAGGTGGTAGTGGTAGGCGTATGACTTTCTTGGACAACAGGTCTGCTTGAATCTACTGTCACATCCTGGTGCAAGTGCTTCAAGTGACAGGATAGTAGTAATGGTAGTATATTATAGTGTCAATATTCCTTGAATAATTACCCCTCATACTGTGATGTCAGTTGTTGAACTTGAAACTGACAGAAAAAAAAATATTGCTGTGACCCATTTTGCTTCAAATGATTGCAACTGTGTTTGGGTATGGTTGCAGCCATTACTTTTTACTACTAAACCACTTTCAAAATGAAATTACGTGATGTTATGTGACTTCGAAGTTAAATTACATTTTTGCTTTACAACAAAAATTTAATGTGAGCATAATACATGTAATCTCAATCATCCCAGACCAAAATATTTAGGAGGGCAATTTTTCGCTCTCCTTAATTCTTTCAGGAGGGCAGTAAGGAGAGCTAAAAAATCGCTCTCCTGAAATTGCCAAGCCTGATTACGTTGTGTTCTCATTGTCACATTTTTTTCCCTTATTGACAAGTCAGTTAGGGAGGAAATATGACACCGACAGGGATGTAAGTTGGGGGTTTTTTGCCGGATTTCCGTTTTTTCATATTCCAGCATTTGGGGTTTTTTTCTGCATTTTCAAACTGTCAGTGAAATGTCCATTTAATTATCAGGTTTCCATATTTTTGTCACTCCCCTGTTGGAAATAGATCTGTTTTGCTGAGAGTTGGGTTCCCAAAAATTAATGTAACCACATGGGTTCTGCTCTCTCAGGTGTGTGTTTACAAAATACGATCAAAACCAAATGAATCTTCTGTTATGATAACAATGAGCGATTTGAATTGCTATTCATCGATCAAGGATTTTGCCTGTGGTTTCCAAAATAATGGACCTGGCTCGAGTAGGACTGCATGGTATATCGATAAACCGATATATACCGGTATTCAAACCAATATCGATTGAATACCGGTGTAATTACAAAAATATCGGTTTATCGTCATTATTTATTTACCCACAATTTAATTTTCAAGATGTCTTGAGTGTTTTTTAAATGTTGCCCCGAATGAATAATATTATCCCTTTATCCAAGGAATTGTCTGCTTGTGCCCTCGTAATATAGAAATTCAGCAGTTGAAAAAATAATTTTCGAAAATTTCCACAAAACTGTATCATGTGACCCCTCATTGGAACGAGCTCAACAATGAAGGGTCACATGATATAGTTTCATTGAAATCTTTGGGGAAAATCTGATAAATTAATTTTGAAAATAATAAATTTTGATATCGTCTGCATTGGGTAAAGGTTTTTCGAACCGCATCATCAAGGCATGCTAATTCGTTCCGACTGTGATGTTTCGAGTCTCGAATGTGGTACTTGTGTTCATATATCTGAACAGTTTTCGATATACCGGTATACCACGGTATTTTTTTGAATACCGATACCGGTATTCAGTTTTGAATACGTGCAGCCCTAGGCTCGAGGATAAAGATATACATGGAGAGGTTTTCATGTACATGAATGAAAAGGGGAAAGTTTTGTGCAGATATTGTGGTGATTCTGTTACTTACGGCTCTGCGGGAAAGAAAGCACTCCATAGTCATTCTAAGTTGGAAAAGCACAAAACTAGGAGGAAAACTTGTGTTGAAAACCAGTCACTTCCATGTATGTTCTTAAATACAAAGCAGTTGGAAGAAGGAGCTTTGCCTGACAATAACTTTGTGAGTTTACCCTACGGTGATTCTGCCAATGTGTTGGCATCAACTGGAAATACTCGTGCTTCACCAAAATTATAACCTAAAAGTTGTATTTTTTCATTGATATTTTCCAGTAATTCTCTACTCAGGATAGCCCCAAATAGGTTCTCATAGCTTCTAAAATTCAAAATTTTCTTATGGGAGGTCTAAACCACATTATTTTAGCCCTCTCCATTTCCTTCATTGTCCGAGGGTTTCAGGTTTTTTTCACCAACAACCACTTACATCCCTGCAACGAGAACACCACATATATTAGATGAACTTTATTCATTTCTCACCCTAATTTGGTAAAGGTGTAGAATAGGGGACTTTTTGTTTTTTAAAAAAAATAACGATTTTTTCGCTATTTTTTCTCTGTTTTCTTAAAGTAAACTATATTTTGAACAAAATGACACAAAATCACATACTTTTATCGTTTTTTTTTCAAGAAATATTAACGATTGTATTGTGACAGCGCCGTCGAACTCACTGCAATCGGTCTGTCTCATTATCGCTATCATAGGGGAGAGTTTAGTAATTGAAATGTCGGCTGACAAACCCTGCCCCCTCACTAAACTGACCCTAGATCAAATTTTAGGGTCAGTCTAGTAAGGGCCAGGGTTAGCTTACCGATTAGCTCACCCTGGTTCTAACTGAACTGACCTTAAATCGAGGAACATGCACACAAGCGAAGCGCACCTGCTAAATTGCACACAAGCAAAGCGCACCTGCTATCATATAGAATGATTTCTCCCCTGTGACGTCACTCGTAACAACGAATGAAAACAAGAGATGCTGCATTATTTTCAGCGGTTGAAACAAATGGCAACTGAGAAACTCGCAATTCAACGGGATTTAAAATCTCTTCTCTGACATGTTAAAACATGATAAAGGTACCTAATTTTGTGTCATTTTGTTCAAAATATAGTTTACTTTAAGAAAACAGAGAAAAAATAGCGAGAAAAGCGTTATTTTTTAAAAAAAACGAAAAGTCCCCTATTCTACACCTTTACCCCTAATTTATATTTTTTTCTGTCTCAGTAGACTTAGTAATTAATCCTTTAGAACTCCAGTGAAAAGTATTGAATTGACAGGAGTATTCAGTTAACAGGGATTTTGTATCTTTCCTGTATTCAAGTGATAAACTTAGCATTTATTCTATTATATCTTGTTTGACAGAGCTCCATGAGCTCTGTCAAACAAGATATAATAGATTAAATGGCTATTTTGGATGTACTGAGGCCAAATAAGTCTATAAATATAGGAAAACTGGGGATATTTAAGGCAATTTCTCGACAGGTTACAATATTTTTTATTCAGTTAACAGGAGTTTACTCTATAACCTATGTTCAATTAACAGGTCAAATTTGTACTGGAGGTATGATAAGTGTTTTTGTGTTGGGAAATTATATGCAATTAACAGGGATATACAATTAAGAGATATCCAATTAAGTGGGCTCCACTGTATCAACAAATTTCTTCCACTCTTTGGAATACTCGGGCTTTCCAATAGCTAATGATCCAGGTTCTCCATCACTCTCAAACTGCACAACTTGCACTCTTTGTTCGAATCTTTATAATCTTTCATCCCAGTTCCAAAGATCTTGAGCTTATTTGGGGTTTGCACAAACAGTAAGGAATCTTTTTTTTCAAAAATCTGGATTGTTTGGTCATTAGAGTTTAAATGAACATGGCGTGAGAGCCTAGGCAAGATTATCAAAAAGTGAGTGGGTTGATTGAGGTGGGGAGGGGGGCATTCGTGGAAGATTATTTTATATGTCATCAAACAAAAAGATATTTCTTTGAAAACCTCCTAAAGAGGTAGATTAATCAAGATGAAGAGAGACATCTACCACCCCGAGCATGTATAAAAACTAATATTATCAAATATATCTTAATGGTAGTTTAAAGAAGAGTTGGAGGAATCATCTTAGCCGAACAAGGTTTGATTGGCTAACAAGGTTTGATGAAAAAAAGGTGTGAAAGAAGAAGCGCTGTCATGGTATGAATCCACTGCTGGTTGTGTCTGAATCATTCATAATTGTACACAGGAATCACCATTTGGTTTGAAGGAATTCACTTATGTACTAATTTTCCAAAGCATGCAGATTACAAGTAATTAGCTCAACTTGGGGAAAGCCAAATTTGAGCTTATGCCATGGCCAGTCGTCTGTCGGTCCGTCTGTCCGTCAACAATTCAATACGGCTCGGGCTAGAGGTCGTATTTATGAACAGATCTTTACAAAACTTCTTGGATACCTTTGTTATGACCGTGGGACGAGAACAAGTGTTTTTGGGTCCGATCTGAAATTCAAGTTGGCCGCTGGCAGCCATTTTGTACAAAATTAGGTGCAATCAGATTTGTGCGCAGAACTTCCATATGAAAGTGCTGATTTGAATAATTTTTTGTATGAATGTTCAGTACCATGGGATACATCACATATAATATGCAAATTAGACTAACTTTGATGTTTTTTGTGTTACTTTCAGCACTGTAAGTGCAAATGCCAATACGGCTTGGGCTAGAGGCAGTATTTATGAACTGATCTTTACGAAACTTCTTGGGTACCTTTGGTATCACTGTGGGACGAGAACAAGTGTTTTTTGGGTCCGGTCCGAAATTCAAGATGACCGATGGCAGCCATTTTGTACAAAATTAGGTGCAATCAGATTTTTGCACAGAACTTCCATATGAAAGTGCTGATTTGAATAATTTTTTGTGTGAATGTTTAGTACCATGGGTTTTTTTCTCGTGCAGAAATTGTGCAAATTAGATGAACTTTGATTTTTTCAGTGCTACTTACACACAGTAAGTACACATGTCAATACGGCTCAGGCTAGAGTCTGTATTTATGAACCAATCTTCACAAAACGTCTTGGGTACCTTTGTTATCACCTTGGGACGAGAACAAGTGTTTCTGGGTGCGGTCTAAAATTCAAGATGGCTGCCAGTGGCCAGTTTGTACCGAAATTAGGTCCAATCAGTTTTTTGTACACAACTTCTATACGGCTCAGGATAGAGGGCGTATTTATGAAACGACCTTTACGAAACTTCTTGGGTACCTTTGTTATCACTGTGGGATGAGAACGAGTGTTTTGGGGTGTGGTTCGAAATTCAAGATGGCCACCAGCAGCCATTTTGTACCAAAATTAGTGCAATCAGTCTTTTGTACAGAACTTCTGTATGAAAGTTCTGATTTGAATAAATTTTTGTATGAATGTTTAGTAACATGGAATACATCACATATAGTACAGGTTTTTTTCTCGTGCAGAATTTATGCAAATTAGATGAACTTTGATTTATTCAATACTACTTATACACTGTAAGTGCACATGTCAATACGGCTCGGGTTAGTTTATGAACCGATCTTCACAAAACTTCTTGGGTACCTTTGTTATCACCTTGGGATGAGAACGAGTGTTTCTGGGTGCGGTCCAAAATTCAAGATGGCTGCCAGTGGCCATTTTGTACCGAAATTAGTTCCAATCAGTTTTTTGTCACAACTTCTATACAGCTCGTATTTATGAACTAATCTTCACGAAACTTGTTGGGTACCTTTGTTTTCACGTGGGACAGTGTGTTTTGGGGTGCCTTTGTTATCACTGTGCTATGAGAACAAATATTTTAGAGTTCAGTCAGACACACTCTGAGACTGAAAGATTTCTTTTCTAGTTTAGCATCTGACTGTCACCCACCTTTACAATACTTTACCTATACATTTGTTACAGGCTACAGTCAGTATTTATGTACAGACCGTTACAATACTTTATATGTACCTTTGTTATCAGGTCATTACCTAGATGTTTGTCATTGCTGTGTCACATACTGTACATGTACATGTCTTAACAAGTTGAGCTACAGTGTCATTGACACTTTCATTTTAAGGAAATAATGTAATATTTATTTTCAAAAATATTGATTTCATTGTCTACTCTGTGAGTTTCATTAATCTTCAAAATTTCATTGGTGTTTGTTTTCTAGGTAAAATTTAACTGAACAGTCTTGATTTATTTTTTTCACAAAATAAGCGCAATTTTTAAGAGGCTGCATTGATATGAGGGTGCCTTCATCCTGTTAATCTAAATACAACTTTGTTGAAAATAGGTTTCTGACCAATAAGTTTTGTTTTATAAGTTACTAGCGAGTGAATACCCGGGAGAAGATGGTCGAGAATCGGAGGAATATATCAAGGTCAGCAGTATGAAGGTTACACTACACGGACACCCCGATAAAGTGAAAATGATCAATGGTCAATATATACCTGCACATATGAAATCTTAACCTGTTTGGCCCAGCCAGAAATAAAAGGTCAAGATCATCAACTTCAAGGTGAAGGTCACCTCACATGGGCACGGCACCCATCCATATTACTGGCAGGGACGAATTACCCTAGCGGGTGAATACCCAGCATTGCACAGGAGAAGATGGTCGAGAAACGGATGAATATATCAAGGTCACCAGTTTGAAGCAAGGTCACACCACACGGACACCCCGATAAAGTGAAAATGATCGTTGGGTCAATATACCTGCACATATGAAATTTTAGCCCGAGCGGCCCAGCCGTATCAGTATCCATATCAGATCGCTCAAGAAACGGAGGAATATATCAAGGTCACCAGTTTGAAGGTCAAGGTCTCACCACACAGACACCCCGATAAAGTGAAAATGATCGATGGGTCAATATACCCGTACATATGAAATTTTAGCCAGAACGGCCCTCAAAATAAAAGGTCAGGGTCATTAATTTCAAGGTGAAGGTCACCCCACATGGGCACGGCACCCATCCCATGTTACTCGCAGGGACGAATTACCTCCATGTAGAAAATTTGAGATCGATCGGAGAAACGGAGGAGTTCACCCGGAACAGAGAGAGAGATACAGACATTCACATTTATATATTAAGATAGCAGGTGAATACCTGGCGTTGCACAGGAGAAGATGGTTATATCAGATCGGTCGAGAAACAGAGGAATATATCAAGGTCACTAGTTTGAAGATGTCGAGAATCGTAGGAATATATGAAGGTCACCAGTTTGAAGGTCAAGGTCACACTACACAGACACCCCGATAAAGTGAAAATGATCGATGGGTCTATATACCCGCACATATGAAATTTTAGCCCGATCGGCCTAGCGGGTGAATACCTGGCGTTGCACGGGAGAAGATGGTCGAGAAATGGAGGAATATATGAAGGTCACCAGTTTGAAGGTGAAGGTCACACCACACGGACACCTCGATAAAGTGAAAATGATCGATGGGTCAATATACTTGCACATATGAAATTTTAGCCCGATTGGCCCAGCTGTTTTTGAAATAAAAAGGTCAAGGTCATCAATTTGAAGGTCAAGGTCACCCTGCATGGGCACGACACCCATCCCATGTTACTCGGAGGGACGAATTACCCCCATGTAGAAAATTTGAGATCGATCGGTGGAGAAACGGAGGAGTTGACCCGGAACAGAGATTGAGAGAGATGGATTACAGACATTGGCATTTATATATTAGATAATAACCACATTTACTGATTAGGAACCCCCATGGGTGGAGTAGAATTCTATCAATTTATCTGTCTGCAAATGCAAGTGGAAGGTCATGAGACTGTCACTGTAAATAGAACTTGGTCAGAAATTTGTTTCCAGGAGATAACTTTTATTCAGCATAATGCAGGATCTCTGATTCTCTCTTTGATTTGTGGTTTATAGTTTCCCCATTGGTTTGAATATTAAATCTGATTGTTAGAATTCCTTACTTTCAGAACATGGAGAACAGACAAAACAACACCGAGTCTGAAGCATCTTCAACTACTCAGGAAAAGCAACATCTACAGTATAAATTGCATGATTTACAAGAGAAAAAACAGAGAATGGATGAGCTGCTGACGGAATTGGAAGGTTTAAGGTCACAGAGATATGATCAGCTACTCAACAATGGTATTTTAAAAAAAAATTTTTTTGCTTCTTTTGGATTGATCTCAACTTTCCAGAGTGAATAATGCAATAAGTCCTAAACAAATTAAAAATCTGTTTCTCAGGCCCTCCTGCAAGGTCCTTTTGGCTACCACATGCTCTTTTTTTTATAACCAATGTAAACTTTTAAAAAAATTAAAATAAAATGGTTCATGTCTGATATTTTACCCAAGTTAAAAAAATTTATAAATTTGTCCCATGAGTGCAAGAAGGCTTTGCAGTGCTTTAGCATTGCAAAGCCTTCTTGCTCTCAAAGGTCGAAATACACCACCACCCATGCTATTCCATATTATGAGGCCTAAAACATAAACCAAGGACATGAACTTTTGATGGCAAAGAAATAATTACAGAAATAAAAAATAAAATAAAAAACGGCTCGCCCGCATGCAATTTTACGAATAATGGCCTGAGAAACAGAAGATCTACTTTGTGTGGCCAAATTATGTCTCTTTTTTTTTCTGCAAAAAAATATGTTAATTTTTGATATGCACAGAATAACTTTATTTTTGGCTTAACTTGAAGTCAAGGTGAGCTATTATCAAGGTGCATGCAGATATCTGTGAATCTGTTAGTATGCCCAGACCACAGCCTGCAGTTCTTTTCCAATCTGCACAAAACTTCATCTGCATGCTCAAGTTCATGTCTGGATGAGAACACCCCATTATGAACACTGTCAACCATCCACAATGGCCACCACAGCAGCCATCTTGAACGTCCAGCACAGGCTACAGGTCACATTTGTGCATCAATTTTCTTAAAACTTAAGGTGGCTTCTTTAGTATGATGAGTAGATGAGAACCTCCTATCATTGTCACAGTTTGCTGCACATGATGGCTGACCTTGAATTTATGGATCAGATTTTTTGAAATGTGGCAGGATGAAAGAAAATTATGACATAAATCTCATTAATCCATCCAAGCCAGGAAATAAACAGGCTGTCATCTGCAAAATGAGGTCCCCAGAGGGTGAACTGAGTGATGCTACCCTACACAGCAGGGTAGCCTCACTAAATTTACCCTCTGTGAACCTCAATTTGAATCAAGGTCACGGACCTGAACAGAAAGAAGTACCCACAGGGTAAATTGGCCAACTGTATGGGAAAGCAGCAGACAGATTGCTTATTTTCATGCTTGATGCACCCTAAAGTCTTTGTAAGCGATAGTGTCACTGACACTTTCGTTCTGTGGTGGAATGATTTAAAAATTAAATTTTTCTTATGAAGACAAAAGGAAGGCAAATTTTGATTTTCAGCAAGTTAGTGCAAGAAATATTGCAGTTAAGACACTTTGTTGTGAAAATATTTCTTTATTTTTAAATTCCACACAAGACTGCACAAGAGCTTCAATTTCTGCTCTATAATTTTTTTTTCACATTAGTCTGAATTGAAGACATCACTGCAGACTTTCAGAAATGAGTCTTGTATTGTGGTAACTAATGTATGTACATATGTGTGTATATGTACACATGTATACATGTGTATTTATGCACATGTGCGTATTTTTATGTTGAAAAATGCTTCGAGCCTCGCAGGATGAGGCACTATATAAAAACAAGTTATTATTATTATTATTATTATTTCTTCTTATTATATACCAAAAATGTTAAGCTCATGAATGGCAAAATAGTGAGATTTTGCAGCAAAAATAGTGAGATTTTGATTTTTATATGGCTCAGAGGAAAATTTAGTGACTTCAGTAGTGAGATTCAGTTAAAATTCCTATTTGCAAGCTCATTTTAACAAACATTTAATCTGCAAAATAGTGAGTCTCTCTCTAAAATAGTGAGATTGAACATGTCTCTTATGTACAGTGGAGCCCACTTAACCCTTTACCCAATGCAGACGATTTCAAAATTTATTATTTTAAATACCATTTTTTAAATTTTTTCAAAATTTTTTAACAAAACCATATCATGTGAACCCTCTTTGGAACGAGCTCGACAAGCTTGTTCCAAAGAGGGATCACATGGTATGGTTTTGTTGAAATTTTTCGAAAAATAATATTTTTTTCAGGTGCAAAATTTGCATATTGCGCGGGCGGATGCGGGCGATTCGTTGGGTAAAGGGTTAATTGAATATCTCATAACTGAGTAACCTTCCTCCACCCATAAAACTGTCACCGACATGATTTGACCCTGGCTGTTAACGTGTCGTTAAAACCAAATAAATAAATAAATAAATAACTGAATAACCCTGTTAATTGAATATATTTTCCCAACACAAAACCCTTTACCATACCTCCAGTGCAAATTTGACCTATTAATTGAATATAGGTTATAGAGTAAACTCCCGTTTAATTGAATAAAAAATCTTGTAACCTGTCAAGAAATTACCCTGACACTCCTCAGTATTCCTTTGTTAGCTCACCTGACTGAAAGTCAGTGTGAGCTGTTGCCATCACTTGGCGTCCATCTTCTGTCTACCGCCGTCCATTGTACGTTAGCTTTTATAAAAGAATCTTCTCCTCACAAACCAATGGCCCAAATTGAAACATATATGGGCCACATCATCTTGGGGGTATTCTGTTTTAGTTTTGTTCGAATGGGGTCTCTGCCCTTTTTGGGCGTGGTCTTATGCCCATATATGATGAAATTCTTTAAAAATCTTCTCATGAACCACAAGTGGGAATGCTTTGATATTTGGTATGAAACTTCCTCTGGTGTTCAAGATTAAAAGTTGTTCAATGAAAGTTGATAGGTCCATATTTGGGCTCTCCAGAGGATGGGCTCACTTTTGAGCTCCCCTGAAAATTTCCATTTCTAGAACCAATGGAGCGATTTGAACCAAATTTTGTATGTGGCATTAGTTTACCCTAAGTACTTCATTCATGCCCCCAAAATATTCCCCTGTTCCCCATGGGAACCCCTGGAGCTAAAAATAGAACAAAAATGAAAAGTCCAATATTTCCCAAACTGCACGGACTATAGATTTGGTATTTGGTATGAAGCTTTCTTCTGAGCAGTTGAAACAATTGGACAAAAAAATTGCTGGCGAATCTGTCATATGGTCTGTTTTTGGTGTTATGAAAATATGATGACTCAGCATTTTTAACACTGAAGTCAACGGGAAAAAGATTACATGTTTACCTTTTTAAAACTATCTTCTCCTCAGAAACCAGTGGCCCAAATTGAAACATATATGGGCCACATCATCTTGGGGGTATTCTGTTTTAGTTTTATTCAAATGGGGTCTCTGCCCTTTTTGGGCTTGGGCTTATGCCCAAATATAGTGAAATTGAATAAAAATCATCTTCTCATGAACCACAAGTGGGAATGCTTTGATATTTGGTATGAAACTTCCTCTGGTGTTCAAGATTAAAAGTTGTTCAAAGAAAGTTGGTAGGTCCATATTTGGGCTCTCCAGGGGATGGGCTCACTTTTGAGCTCCCCTGAAAATTTCTGTTTCAAGAACCAATGGAGTGATTTGAACCAAATTTTGTGTGTAGCATTAGTTAACCCTAAGTACTTGATTCATGCCCAATATTTATTTTCAATGGTTCCCTGTGGGAACCTCTGGAGCTTAAAATAGTAACCAAATACAAATGCTCATATCCTCCAAACTACATTAACTAGAGATTTGCTAATTGGTATGAAATTTATTTGGGATGAGTTGAAACAGATGGATGAAAAAAAAATTATGTCGATTCTGTTTTGTGACCTTTTTTTCGCGTTTTGAAAAAATGATGACTCAGCACTTTTTAACACTGAAGTCAATGGGAAAAACATTAAAGTGTTTATTTTTCAGAAACCACTGCTCCTAAAACTCTCATGTTTGACATGGAACATCTGATGAAGGTCATTTCTGACTTGTGTTCTTACCAAGCTATTAGGTCCCCATTTAGGCTTGGATATGGAGCCCAGATTTGTAACTTAATGCACTATCGTGAAAATCCATTAAAATTTTCTCTTTCAGATCCATTATTAAGAATCTTTTCACGTATGTTAGCCTTTACAAAACAATCTTCTTTTGAAAAACGTTGTGTCCTTGGGCAAGGCACTTCATCCCACTTGTTCATGTGTGGGCACGGTGATGTTGTGTGCTTACTGTATGTTGATGCTACACATGTTTTCAACCTCTGTAACCCTGTCTCTACAGAACTCTCTGCAGAGAGAGCTCTACAGAGACATGGGTTGTCACATTGAGGGCTAACAGATGCCAACCGTTGCTCGGAGGTTCGCTCCGAATTCTACCGACTCTTCTTCCACCTGTAAATCCATCGCTGACACAATATGACCCTGCTTGTTAATGTTTCGTTAAACACCAATAAATGAATGCTACCCTCAAATTTGCAGGCAGAGACGTATGCCAGACTTGGTGTTGCTCTTGTTACAGAATGTGTAAATTTTGCAATGGTTCTTGAAAGTTCTTGAAATGTAAATTTTTTACTAAATTGCAGACATCATTCTTTTCAATTTCAGGCGCCTGTTGTTATCCACAATTTCAGTAATAATTCATTTTAAAAAAACATTAATCATTGTTTATAAACAATAAAGAGTGTCATTCAGATGGACCCTCTGTCCTTGAATGACAATCGGCTACAACTCATTTTCATTCAGATTACATTTTCTCCATACCCATAACCCTTACAGTTTTGGACAACTTGGTCCAGGTGAGCATTTTAGGCTCTCTTTTGCCTCTAGTTTATAGACCTAATTTTCCTCAGTTCATCCAATACATGCATTTAATTTATTGTATCTTGTTTTACAGAGATCATAGAGCTCTGTCAAACAAGATATAATAGAATAAATGCTATGTCTGTCTCTGGAATACAGGAAAGTGACAAAATCCCTGTTGATTGAAAACTCCTGTAAATTGAATAATGTTCACTGGCAAAGTGTCTATTCAATTAACAGGGTTCCACTGTACTACCTTATAGGATTGGGAAATATGTGACAAATATGTTTTATATCTATTGTTCATATCTGGCCATTTCAAAATTCCAGGGAGCCACAATCGTCCACCGTATATCCCCTCCCTCCCCCCCCCCCCTCATGCATGTTATAAACTGGCCTCGTCAATTTCACCTTGGCGTGCCATTTCCACTTTGGGCGGGTCATTTTTAGCTTAACTTGACAAAGTCAAGATAAGTTATTGCCATCACGCGTGCGGAAATCTGTTAGTCTGTTAGTCTGCGAGTCTGTTCACATTTTCCTTTAGCACAGGCTACACCCCGCAGTTCTTGTCTGATTGTCACGAAATTTCATATGCAGGTTTGGAGTCATGTCTAGATGAGAACATCCCCTTTTGGTCGTGATCGGTCAACCGGTATAGCTATCCGAGCCCAAAACCATTAGCACACTCTAGAGGTCGTATTTATGAAGGGATTTCATTGTAACTTGGTAGGATGCCTCTGTACAATGCCTAGATAAGAACGTCCCCTTTTGGTCATGATCTGTCAACCGTGATGACTGCCCAAGCCCGAAACCCCAAAATTTTTAGCACAGTCTGCAGGTCATATTTAATAAGGATGGATTTCATTGTAACTTGGTAGGATGACTCCGGATGATGTCTAGATGAGAACTTCCCCATTTGGTCGCGATCTGTCAACCGTGATGACTTGCCCGAGCCCGAAACCTGAAAACCTTGAGCACAGTCTACAAGTCATATTTATTGAGGGATTTCATTGTAACTTGGTTGGTTGACTTCATATAATGTCTAGATGAGAACGTCCCCTTTTGGACATGATTGGGCAACTGTGACGCCTACAGGGACCCAAAGCCTGAAAATGTTTAGCACAGTCTACAGGTCATATTTATGAAGGGATTTCATTGTAATTTGGTTGGATGACTCCAAATAATGTCTAGATGAGAACGTCCCCTTTTGGTCGCAATCATTCAGCCTTGATGGCTGCCTGAGCCCAAAAGCCTTTAGCATAGTCCATAGGTCGTATTTATGTAAGAATTTTATTGTAATTTGTTAGGTTGACTCCATATAATGCCTAGATGATGACATCCCCTTTTGGTCATGATTGGTCAACTGTGATGGCTACAGGTGCCCGAAACCCGAAAACCTTGAGCACAGTCTGCAGGTCATATTTATGAAGGGATTTCATTGTAACTTTGTAGGATCACTCCAGATGATGCCCAGATGAGAATTCCCCTTTTGGTTGCGATCATTCAACCATGATGGCTGCCCGAAGCCCGAAAACCTTAAGCACAGTTTACAGGTCATATTTATGAAGAGATTTCATTGTAACTTGGTAGGTTGACTTCATATAATGTCTAGATGAGAACGTCCCCTTTTGGACACAATTGGGCAACTGTGACGGCTACAGGGGCCCGAAGCCTGAAAACCTTTAGCACAGTCTACAGGTCATATTTATGAAGGGATTTCATAGCTTGGTAGGATGATTCCAGATGGTGTCTAGATGAGAATGTCCCCTTTGGTCGCGATCATTCAGCCTTTATGGCTGCCCGAGCCCAAAAACCTTTAGCATTGTCTATAGGTCATATTTATGGAAGAATTTCATTGTAACTTGTTAGGTTGACTCAATATAATGCCTAGATGGTGACATCCCCTTTTGAACTTGATTGGTCAACTGTGAAGCCCGAAAATCTTGCGCACAGTCTACAGGTCATATTTATGAAGGGATTTCATTGTAACTTTGTAGGATCACTCCAGATGATGCCCAGATGAGAATGTCCCCTTTTGGTTGCGACCATTCAGCCATGATGACTGCTCGAGCCCGAAGCCCAAAAACCTTTAGCACAGTCTACAGGTCATATTTATCAAGGGATTTCATTGTAACTTGGTAGGTTGGCTTCATATAATGTCTAGATGAGAACATCCCCTTTTAGACGTGATTGGGCAACTGTTACGGCTACAGGGGCCCGAATATGGAGAGATTTCATTGTAACTTGGTAGGATGACTCCGGATGATGTCTAGATGAGAACTTCCCCATTTGGTCGCGATCTGTCAACCGTGACGACTGCCCGAGCCCAAAACCTGAAAACATTTAGCACAGTCTACAGGTCATATTTATGAAGGGATTTCATTATAACTTGGTAGAATGACTCCAAATAATGCCTAGATGAGAATGTCCCCTTTTGGTCGCGAGCCGAAAAACCGTTAGCATAGTCTATAGTCATATTTATGTAAGGATTTCAATGTAACTTGTTAGGCTGACTCTATATAATGCCTTGATGATGACAACTCCGTTTGGTCGTGATTGGTCCACTGTGATGGATACAGGGGCCCTAAGCCCAAAAACCTTGAGCACAGTCTGCAGGTCATATTTATGAAGGGATTTCATTGTAACTTCGTGGGATCACTCCAGATGATGCCCAGATGAGAATATTCTCTTTTGGTTGTGATCATTCAACCACGATGGCTGCCCGAGCCCAAAGCCCCAAAACCTTTAGCACAATCTACAGGTCATATTTATAAAGTGATTTCATTGTAACTTGGTAGGTTGACTTCATATAATGTCTAGATGAGAACGTCCCCTTTTGGACGCGATTGGGCAACTGTGACGGCTACAGGGGCCCGAAAACCTTTAACACAGTCTACAGGTCATATTTATAAAGGGATTTCATTGTAACTTCGTAGAATCACTCCAAATGATGCCCAGATGAGAATGTCCCCTTTTGGTTGTGATCATTCAACCATGATGGCTGCCTGAGCCCAAAGCCCAAAAACCTTTAGCACAGTCTACAGGTCATACTTGTGAAGGGATTTCATTGCAACTTGGTAGGTTGACTTCATATAATGTCTAGAAGAGAACGTGTCCCCTTTTGGATGCAATTGGGAAACTGACGGCTACAGGTGCCCGAAGCCCGAAAACCTTTAGCACAGTCTACAGGCCATATTTATGAAGGGATTTCAATGTAACTTGATAGGATGACTCGTTTTGGAATAATTTCACTGTAACTTCGTAACTTTCGTTTACATACGTTAACTGTGAGGGTCACATACATTAACTGTGAGGTCCTATTAACCCACCCCTCAGCTCTTTAGTACAGTGTACACCTCATATTATTTTTATCAAAAACGTAACATACAGGGAACAGAAATGAACATATTCCCAATTATCACAATTCTTGTCTTATTTCATAATCCTTTCATAAATATTGAACAACATCAAACACAACACACAAGTTAAGCTACAGTGTCATTGACACTTTCATTTTTGGCTCACCAACGTTAGTTGTGTGAGCCTATGGCATAGCCCTCATGTCGGCGTCGGCGTTCGCTCTCAAATATTTTGAACTTTTGTGTACAGGTTTTGATTTTTTGGCTTTTCAAATTTTTTTTTTTGTTTCAGCATATTGCTATAGTGGTTCACTATAACATTTAACTCTTTTCCAGGGTATTTTGTCGTAATTTTAACCCTTTGAATCAAATTTTAGACTTATTTTGAGGTTTGCGTGCAGGTTTTGATGGGTTTTTTTTACTTTCTTTCAAGTGGAGATTTACCTTGCAGCATATGTCCATGCTTTCTATTGTATGTAAACATGCATCTTAGGGCTATGTTTGTATTATTTAACCCTTTTCCTGCTGAATTACTTCAATTTTGGACTTTTATGTACAGCTTTTGGACTTAGGCTTACAGCTTCTTACTTTTATGTACAGGTTGTGATAAAAAAAACAATTTCAAGTGAGGTTGACCTCACTGCATATTGCAGTGGTGGTTATTATAACATTGATATCTTTCCAGTGCATTTTTAAAAATTTGTTAACCCCTTATTTAGATTTTTAGACTTATTTTGACGTTTGCGTGCAGGTTTTCATGGGTTTTTTTTTTTTTCCTTTCTTCCAAGTGTAGAGTTTCTGCATATTGCTATGGTGGTTCACTATAACATTTAACTCTTTTCCAGGGTATTTTGTCATAATTTTAACCCTTTGAATCAAATTTTAGACTTATTTTGATGTTTGCGTGCAGGTTTTGATGTTTTTTTTTTCCTTTCTTCCAAGTGGAGATTTACCTTGCAGCATATGTCCATGCTTTCTATTGTATGTATACATGCATCTTAGGGCTATGTTTGTATTATTTAACCCTTTTCCTGCTGAATTACTTCAATTTTGGACTTTTATGTACAGCTTTTGGACTTAGGCTTACAGCTTCTTACTTTTATGTACAGGTTGTGATAAAAAAAACAATTTCAAGTGAGGTTGACCTCACTGCTTATTGCAGTGGTGGTTATTATAACATTGATATCTTTCCAGTGCATTTTAAAATTTTTTTTAACCCTTTGAATAGATTTTTAGACTTATTTTGACGTTTGCGTGCAGGTTTTCATGGGTTTTTTCTTTCTTTCTTCCAAATGTAGATTTACCTTGTAACATATGTCCATGCTTTCTATTGTATGTAAACATGCATCTTAGGGCTACGTTGTATTCTTTAACCCTTTTCCTGCTTAATTACTTCAATTTTGGACTTCTTTTGTTTACAGGTTTGGATTTTTGTGCTTTTAACAAAAATTTTTTCTTCTTTACATATTGCTGTGGGGGTTCATGATAACATTTAACTCTTTTCCAGGGTATTTCATCTTAATTTTAACCCTTTGAATCAAATTTTGGACTTATTTTGACGTTTGTGTGCAGGTTTTGATGTTTTTTTTACTTTTATGTGCAGGTTTTGAGGTTTGTCTTTCTTCTCTTCCAAGTGGCGACTTACCTTGTAGCATATTGTCATGGTTCCTATTTTATGTTAGGATGCTTCTTGGGGCTATTATTATATTATTTAACCCTTTAGCTGCTTATTTACTTTAATTTTGGACTTTTGTGTGCAGGTTTTGTACTTATGTGTGCAGGTTTTGATATTTTTTTTAAGTGGAGTTTTATCTCACTGGCATATTGCCACGCTGGTTATTGTAATATTTACAGGGTATTTTTCTAAATTTTAACCCTTTGAAACAAATGTGATACTTTTTTTACCTTTATGTGCAGGTTTTAAGGTTTGTCTTTCTTTTTTTCAAAGTGGAGACTTACCTTGTAGCATATTGTCATGGTTCCTATTTTATGTTAGCATGCTTCTTAGGGGTTATTATATTATTTAACCCTTTAGCTGCTTATTTTCTTTAATTTTGGACTTTTGTGTGCAAGTTTTGAACATTTTTTTTTTTACTCCAACCACCCCTTTACATTGGCCACCTGTTGGTGAGCCACGGGGTACTGATACCCCCTCTAGTTGGCCCATCACACACACCAAGTCGACTTGAAATCTTATTATTACATGTACAGTGGATTCCATATATCTAATGAATCGGCTGCACTCACCCACATAACTTGATAACTTGATAAAGCATTTAAATATAAATACTTTATAAATCAACCTGTTTTGTTTGAGATTTGAAGAGACCAATTTAAAAGAAGAAAAACAATTTTAAAATTTACTAAAAAGGTTGATTGCTGTCAGAAATGAGAGAATCTTTTGCAGGCTCGTATGATAAAAAGGATCTGTCAGAGATCCTACACTGAAATACGACCCTCTGACATGATTAAAATCAGTACAGTGGAGCCCACTTAATTGGATATCTCTTAATTGTATATCCCTGTTAATTGAATATAATTTTCAAACACAAAACCATTTACCATACCTTCAGTACAAATTTGATCTGTTAATTGCATATGGATTGTAGAGTAAACTCCTGTTAATTGTATATAAATTTTTAAAATATGTCGAAAAAATTACTGTGACACGCACCAAATTCCTCTTATTTATCAACCTTTTTGGCCTCACTACATCCAATACAGGCATTTATTCTATTATATCTTGTTTGACAGAGCTCTATGAGCTCTGTCAAACAAGATATAATAGAATAAATGCTCAGTTTACCTCCAGAACACAGGAAACTGACCAAATCCCTGTTAATTGTATACTCCTGTTAATTGAATAATTTTCACTGGCAAAATGGATATTCAATTAAGAGGATTCTACTGTATTTGTGAAATACCCAATTTTGAAAAATTATTTCAATCCCAGAATTAATGTCGGTTTTAGGCAAATGCCAATGTCAAATAACTTCACGGCACCATATTTTTGCCATTGCAAATTAAAGCTCCAATAATTTTTAGCTCAACTTGACAAAGTCAAGCTGAGCTATTGCCATCACTTCTCGTCCGTCGGCGTACGTATGTACGTACGTACGTTAGTACGTTAGTACATACGTCCACAATTTCCTTTGGCACACCTCACAGGTCGCATTTATGATCAGATTACTTTGAAACTTGGTATGCTTGTTTGGGGTGACCTCTAGATGGGAGCTATTGATTTTCTTCAATTTCCGTCAAAAAATGTTGCCGCGGCCAACGTTCTTAGAACTTAGTTTAGTCAAACCACAATATTTCCCTTTGGCACACTCTACAGGGCACATTTATGATTTGATTGCTTTGAAACCTGGTATGCTTATTTAGGGTGACCTCTAGATGGGAGCTATCGATTTTCTTCAATTTCCGGCAAAAAATGTTGCCACGGCCAACGTTCGTAGAACTTAGTTTAGTCAGACCTCAATATTTCCATTTGGCACACCCTACAGGGCACATTTATGATCAGATTGCTTTGAAACCTGGTATGCTTGTTTGGGGAGACCTCTAGATGGGAGCCATCGATTTTCTTCAATTTCTGTTTAAAAATGTTGCCGCGGCCAACGTTCTTAGAACTTAGTTTAGTCAGAAGACTCAATATTTCCCTTTGGCACACCCTACAGGGTACATTTATGATCGGATTGCTTTGAAACCTGGCATGCTTGTTTGGGGTGACGTCCAGATGGGAGCTATCGATTTTCTTCAATTTCCGTCAAAAAATGTTGCCGCGGCCAACGTTCTTAGAACTTAGTTTAGTCAAACCACAATATTTCCCTTTGGCACACCCTACAGGGCACATTTATGATTTGATTGCTTTGAAACCTGGTATGCTTATTTAGGGTGACCTCTAGATGGGAGCTATCGATTTTCTTCAATTTCCGGCAAAAAATGTTGCCACGGCCAACGTTCTTAGAACTTAGTTTAGTCAGACCTCAATATTTCCCTTTGGCACACCCTACAGGGTACATTTATGATCGGATTGCTTTGAAACCTGGCATGCTTGTTTGGGGTGACCTCTAGATGGGAGCTATCAATTTTCTTCAATTTCCGTCAAAAAGTGTTGCCGCAGCCAATGTTCTTAGAACTTAGTTTAGTCAGAAGACTCAGTATTTCCCTTTGGCACACCCTACAGGGCACATTTATGATCGGATTGCTTTGAAACCTGGCATACTTGTTTGGGGTGACCTTTAGATGGGAGCTATCGATTTTCTTCAATTTCCATCAAAAAATGTTGCCGCAGCCAACATTCTTAGAATTTAGTCTAGTCAGACCACAATATTTCCCTTTTGTACACCCTACAGGGCACATTTATGATCGGGTTGCTTTGAAACCTGGCATGCTTGTTTGGGGAGTCCTCTAGATGAGAGCTATCGATTTTCTGTCAAAAAATGTTGCCACTGGCAAAAAAAAATGACATTGGTACCAATGATCTTCAATTTTGCCATTTCATTTATAACTTACCAAGTTCAAGTTTGTCAAGTTGAGCTACAGTGTCATTGACACTTTCATTTATTTGTTACAAATGCTTTATTATGGCAAAATCTATTATTCAGCCCTGCATAAACATATTTTTAAATTGTGCATGATGTATAAAATGGTTATTTTATGATGTTACCCAACATTAGTTGGAAAATCAGTTCATATAAGATTGAAAAATATTCAGATCGGTTAATTTGTGAAATTTTTTTTTTTTTCCTTTGTTAAAACATCCAGTGATTGTGAAGAACATTGTGACAAACATTGCATCAAATGATGGTGATATTACCGGGGTACTGGTCTCTCAACTTGAAAGTCACATAGCTCATAAATAGAATATCTGTGGGAACCCCTGGAAGTGAAGCAATGCTTGTTTACTGTGCCTGGGGTTGATGTTCTTTAAAATGGACAACATGGGTGTAAGTGATTGGCTGGCCTTGACTTTATTACATGGCCACTCATTTGAGCGGGCAGTATTATGGTATGGCCTTGTCCACCTGTCTGTCTGTCTGTCTGTCTGTCTGTCTGTCTGTCTGTCTGCCTGTCCATCCGTCTGTCCGTCCGTCCGTTAACTTTTTTTTGTCCATGCGGTAACTTGAAAACAATACCTGGTAGTGCACTTGTATGCATGTTGTGGTCCTGATTAGCCATTGTGCCAAAATAATGACTGGTGCACATCAAGGGAGCTAATTTAGAGGCACCAACATCTTAGAAAACACAAGTGGAGTTTTGTCAATTGATATGAAACACTTGTAAAAATGGTTCTTCAATTCATCGTTTCGCACAATGAACAGTGATAATTGGTGTATTGTTACGTTGCTTCTCTGATATTTTACCATTTTTGTGTTGGAATGTTCGATGAGCATATGAAATATCAGAAAAGAACATTGAATCGCACCATGTGAATCAAGTTTCGGTGATTGGATCGCAAAAAAAATATGCTGCCTCAAACACCAATATATAAATAAATAAATTATACAGCCGCTCAAGGTGCTCTCTTTATGAATTAAATCTTTGAATGTGGTATTTAAATAAATAAACTATGGTGCTTGGATGTTTCAAACCTGATTAGCTTGAGACGTGTTGACATCAGTCTGAATTTGTATGAAGTGCTTTGCGACATTGCGTGTAGCCTTTTAATGTATTTTATCTCAAAAAATGATAAAAAAACTGCTGGTATTGAGAGTTTAAAGGTTGCATTATGTAATTCCAATACTCAAACACTGAAATACTTTAGTACTGACCATCTGACATTGGCATCGACAATCGGCTGTTTGTGTATTCAAACCATTAGCATTCAGTATATGATGGGACTTTCTTCTTAACTGGTTGAGTGCTGGAAGCCCATATTTGGGCTTTAATCTGAAGTGCAGGTACCAGAACTTAAAGGCTTCATATTCTGTGGATGTGTTTCATATTAAGTTTGAAGTGAAATTATTAAGTCTGTGTGGATTTGCCTTGTTGCAATTTATGGGAGAGTGCTTCTAGGCACTCTCCCATAAATTGTAACAAGGCAAACACAGGTGAGCAAATTTTGATGACAAAAATTAATTCAGCACTTTACCAGTTAACCCGTAAAGGCCCATTTCCGAGTATTACGACTTTAGAACAGGTTCCCTCAACATGCCATCATGAGGAAATCCTGCTATCAATAGACAAATTACCTAGGCAGTGGTTTCTAGTCAAGGCTTGGTTGTCTTAACAGACAGCCAAGACTTGATTAGAAATCACCACTAATGCACTGGATGTGGTCAGGCTGTGGTCAGGTGTGAATTCAAGACAATTGTCCAGGCCCTTAAGGGTTAAAGGAGGTATTGCCCAAGCTCCAAACCCCATTCATTTTCTATATACCCATAAGTTTTGCAAATTTCTAAGTTATTCACCAACTGATATGGATTATAGCAAATTAAAGGTAGAGTAGGATTGAGCAGTGATGCATGGGAAAGACTCGCGATCGCTCTCGCGCACCATCGCTCATGCAAAAATTGTTCAAGGTGCATGAATAATCGCTCACCTCTGTTGGGTGTTTTTCATCCATGTGAGTTGCGTCAACAGAAACATTCAATTAATTTTTGATGTTGGGAAATTTTTTTAATCACTCACAATTTGATGCGTTTAAAGTACAATTCCAAACAATTTCCTTTTCGTCATTATGAACATGACACACAGTAGTTCTCTTGTACATCCACACACAACACGCTAACAGTAAGAGAGTTGTACATTGACAACTAGCCCAGACCTTACTCCTGCCAGAAAACGAACACGCATGTTCAGATATAAAAAAACGGTGGTCATTCTGAGATCTGAGAAACGTTTTAATACTTCCGCATTTTTTTTTTAGCAAAGACATGTGGAATGTTGCCCCATTCCTTATTTTCATTTACACACATGACACCTGTCGCTCTAATTCACCAGTGACACATATTAATGTGCCTGATTTGGAATTTACGCATCCATTTTCCACGATTTTAATAATCTGCCATGTAAAATCCAGAACTAATTTTAGTGGGTTACATATATTTTCACTGTCGAAATTTCCATCCGTGTTCAGTTGTATTCATACGTTCACTTCGAAGGACGCTTGTCAATGGAAATTGCGAAATAAATTTTTGTACATGCCATAATATATAGCTCTCTTCAGAATCAGCTTATCTAGATCTTACAAGATAAAAGTTCATTTCAGGAATTCTGGTAATACATTTAATAAACAAACACTAGGTTTCAAGCTTGCAATTTAATTCTGAACCACAGGCAAACAATAACATTAACTTAACTTAATTTAGAAAAAATTGAATGTACAATTCAACAGTATTAAAAAAATGAAGATAAACATTAAATCAAAATCACTCTCCTTACATTTTTCACTCTCGCAAACTTGATTTGAGGTGAGCGATTTTCCACTCGCCTCAATTTTGCTCCCATTCTTCACAGATTGAGAACATGTGTTTGATATTGATGTCTATATTTTTCAGGTCCTGTGTCTGAACCATCTGCAGTTGATCAAGGAACCTCTTCACAAGATTTACTTGATCCAGCAGTAATTATGGCAAATGCTGATGAAACGGCTGGAATGGCTGAAGGGGTAATTGAAGTTTTGGATGCCAGGCAAAAATTGAAGTAAGCTGTTTTATATAAAATACTGAAATAAACAATAAGTATAACCCTTTACCCAACATGAAAAGCAGACAACACTTGCCCAAAAAATTCTTGAATAAGTATTTTTTTCATTTTTTGTCACGAGCTCGTTCCAGCGAGGGATCATAACCTATGTTTTTCAGACAAAAAATGAAAAAATAATGAAAATTAATTGGCAATTTTTATACATTTTTATGGTATGGCAATGTCTGTTTTGGGGAGGGGCAGATTAACATTCTGCACCCGTCTTTGGGGTATTCTTTTTATATTTTTGCCCCGCCAAGTTGAGTGGGAACATCGCCTTGTAAAACATGGATGCTTTGCCTTGTCACTGGGGCGAGTTCACAATTGACTGTTGAATGCTTATTTTTTTATTGAGAAATGTTGTATATCATCCTCGGATTAAAGGGGATGTTGTCATTCTGAGTTGCTGTGCATCCCGCCCCCAAGTCCCACTGCCTAGTCCAACCGCAGACGTCTGGAGACCTGATTAATATCACATCACTCACCTCCCTCTTATATATATATATATATATATAACACACACACACACACACACACACACACACACACACACACACACACACTTCCAAAATAAATAACACACAGATCTGTGTATTATATATATTTCGGGGGGGGGGGGGGGAGGGGGAGGGAGGGGGGGAGAGAGTATATATAAGAATGAGGTGTTTTGAGGTAGGGGTGATTTAGATCAGGTTTCCAGACGTCTGTGGTCTAATAACTCTGGCAATTTGGCCCGTATAGTGGGTAACGAAACTACGTTGTTCTCAACCTGTTAAGTCAACGTCAGCTGGCCTTCATACGACCACCTGGAAACGCAACCAAATTGTGTAAAGTTCTTTTTCATTGCCCGGAAAATGTCTACCACTGCAGAATAAAAAAGGTGTGTATTGGAATGACTTTTGTTGAAAGGTTCTTCATCCTGTTACAAATGAGATTTTTTTTATTATTTCCATTTTTGGCGTAACTTCCCTCATAATAGTCGGATTGTAAAAATTCAAGGACGAAATCGCACTGATTTTTACTCAATATATTCGAAACGAAACCCGTTTTTAAAATTTCCCTATGATATTAAAAATAGTATTTGCCCGACTGGTTGGAAAAATGTGCTAATTGGTATCCAAAAATTACGGGATCAAAGAAACACCGACATCAACAAAAAGTAACGAGAAGGTCTTCACAAATATTCATGCGAGATCGAAACTGCCCTCAAAAGTCATTTTGTACGATATTTCGAAATAAATTTTAAAGATTTTATTTTTATTAGTGTAGTTTTTTTCTAATTATCAACGGCCGTTTTGCTGAAAAATGATGTTTGGAGGTCCTATTTTGGGTCGGAAGCATAACCTTGTCACAACACTGGGAAACACTTTGTGCTAATTATAACCAATAGTACGTCTTATTGAAGTCACGTGGTTGGGTTGTGATACCCCACCTCATAGAGCAGTTAGTAGGGAGTCGATTGGCAGTGTTTTACAGGGAGCGTACACGTAATGGAATCTGGAAAACACAATGTTTTTGAAAATTATAATAATTCTGTATTTAACAGGAAACTTACTGAAGTAAAGGAACGATTGGATCAATTGAGGTCATTAGTTCAGTATTATCAGACTGCAAATAGAGAATCAGGTAGACCTCAAGACAACCGAGATCAAATGTGGAATGATAAAAACATGGATTTGTTAATGACAAATAACAGGTAATTAGATAGTAGAAGCTGCCATTGATGTTGTTGATTGGTTTTACCTTCTAATATTAAATTTGATATTTTACAAGTTTGATGTGGTTTTTGTCAAAATAGATTTTCATCAGTTTGTGCTGAAATTAAACAACATGCCTCATTTTCATTTATTTTTTTGATAAATTTATGTAAAATTCTTATAATTTTTATACCCCCACTTTTTTAGCTCAACTTGACAAAGTCAAGCTGAGCTATTGCCATCACTTCTCGTCCGTCGGCGTACGTACGTACGTACGTACGTACGTACGTCCACAATTTCCTTTGGCACACCTCACAGGTCGCATTTTTGATCAGATTACTTCGAAACTTGGTATGCTTGTTTGGGGTGACCTCTAGATGGGAGCTATCGATTTTCTTCGATTTCCGTCAAAAAATGTTGCCGCGGCCAACGTTCTTAGAACTTAGTTTAGTCAAACCACAATATTTCCCTTTGGCACACCCTACAGGGCACATTTATAATTTGATTGCTTTGAAACCTGGTATGCTTATTTAGGGTGACCTCTAGATGGGAGCTATCGATTTTCTTCAATTTCTGGCAAAAAATGTTGCCACGGCCAACGTTCGTAGAACTTAGTTTAGTCAGACCTCAATATTTCCCTTTGGCACACCCTACAGGGCCCATTTATGATCAGATTGCTTTGAAACCTGGTATGCTTGTTTGGGGAGACCTGTAGATGGGAGCTATCGATTTTCTTCAATTTCTGTCAAAAAAAGTTGCCGCGGCCAACGTTCTTAGAACTTAGTTCAGTCAGAAGACTCAATATTTCCCTTTGGCACACCCTACAGGGTACATTTATGATCGGATTGCTTTGAAACCTGGCATGCTTGTTTGGGGTGACCTCTAGATGGGAGCTATCGATTTTCTTCAATTTCCGTCGAAAAATTTTTGCCGCAGCCAACGTTTTTAGAACTCAGTTTAGTCAGACTACAATATTTCCCTTTGGCACACCCTACAGGGCACATTTATGATTTGATTGCTTTGAAACCTGGTATGCTTGTTTGGGGAGACCTCTAGATGGGAGCTATCGATTTTCTTCAATTTCCGTCAAAAAATGTTGCCGTGGCCAACGTTCTTAGAACTTAGTTTAGTCAGAAGACTCAATATTTCCCTTTGGCACACCCTACAGGGCACATTTATGATCGGATTGCTTTGAAACCTGGTATGCTTATTTACAGTGACCGCTAGATGGGAGCTATCGATTTTCTTCCATTTCCGTCAAAAAATGTTGCCACGGCCAACGTTCTTAGAATTTAGTCTAGTCAAACCACAATATTTCCCTTTTGTACACCCTACAGGGCACATTTATGATCGGATTGCTTTGAAACCTGGCATGCTTGTTTGGGGAGGCCTCTAGATGGGAGCTATCGATTTTCTTCGGTTTCTGTCAAAAAATGTTGCCACTGGCAAAAAAACTGACATTGGTCCCATTGATCTTCAATTTTGCCATTTCATTTATAACTTACCAAGTTTGTCAAGTTGAGCTACAGTGTCATTGACACTTTCATTTCAAAGTCAGTATGAGTTGTTGTGATCACTCAACATCCATCGTCCGTGAACATGGTGATTGCACCTGCTCCTCCTAAACCGCTGAATCAGTTCTACTTCAATTTGAGATATTTGCTTGTTCTGACATCGCATTTTGTTTTTGTTCAAATCAAAATGCCCAGACCCATAGGGAGGGGGTGGGGAAAAATGCTCCAAAATTTTTAAAAAATCTAATCACGAACCGGTTGGTACAGTGGAGCCCTCTTAATTGTTTAATTGTATATCCCTGTTAGTTGAATATAATTTTCAAACACAAAACCCTTTACCATACCTTCAGTACAAATTTGATCTGTTAATTGCATATGGGTTGTAGAGTAAACTCCTGTTAATTGTATATAAATTTTTATAATATGTCGAAGAAATTACTGTGACACGCACCAAATTCCTCTTATTTATCAACCTTTTTGGCCTCACTAGATCCAATACAGGCATTTATTTTATTATATCTTGTTTGACAGAGCTCTATGAGCTCTGCCAAACAAGATATAATAGAATAAATGCTCAGTTTACATCAAGAACACAGGAAACTGACCAATAATTGTATACTCCTGTTAATTGAATAATTTTCACTGGCAAAATGGATATTCAATTAAGAGGATTCTACTGTACAATGACTTGAATTTGATATAGAGCTTCCTTTTGAGGTGTAGAATCAAGTTTGTTTCAAACGAAGTTTGTGGATCAATATTTACCTTTGTAATGGGAGGGGCAAGATTTTTGGCCCCGCCCAAAATTTCTATTTTCTGAATCGATGGTCCAATTAGAACAAAATTTGATATGTGATATTATTGTGTCATAAGTACTTGATTCATGCAAAAAAATATTTTTTCATGTGTCCCGGTGTAAACCGCAGGATCTAAAAATAGAAATATTTTCAAATGCCCATATTTCCCATACCACATGGAACAGAGAACTGTTATTTGTATTATTTGGTGTGAAGCATCCTTGGGAGCAGTAGAATCGATTGGTAAAAAAAAATTGCCACCAGTTGTGTCGCAGTGTTCTATGGTGGGGAGGGGAAGGGAGGAGGGCTTTGAAAAAATGCCGAGTCCGCATATTTGCAGAAAGTTTTAAAACAATGTTTTCTGCAACCACGGATGAGAATCTTTTGATATTTGGTATATAGCATCCATAGTGGGGGTCAGGTACAAGTGTGTTAAAATGAAGCCTCTTGGTTCATATTTTGCCTCATTACAGGAGCCCGAATTTTTAACTTTGGGCAGTATGGGGAATGATCTTTAAAAATCCTCTTCTTCATATCCACCAGTCAGAAATCTTTAATATTTGGTTTGCAACATCTTTAGGGGGGGGGGGGGGGCAGATTTTAATTTGGGTCCCTGGGTTAATATTTGGGCTCCCTATGGTAGCCCAAATTTTAACTTAGTGTAGTATGAGGGAATTTCTTCAAAAATCTTCTTCTTCAGATCCACCAGTCAGAATGCTTTTGTATTTGACATACAACATCTGTTGGGGTGAAATTCAAGTTTGTTCAAATCGAGTTCCTGAGTTAATATTTGGGCTCCCTATGGTAGCCCAAATTTTAACTTAGTGCAATATGAGGAAATTTCTTTAAAAATCTTCTTCAGATCCACCAGTCAGAATGCTTTCACATTTGGTATGCAGCATCCTGGTGGTGGAAGGGAAGGACACAGACTCCAGTTTATTCAAGTTAAGTTCCTAGGTTGATATTTGGACTCCCCAGTTTTGCATTACTGGAAATCTGGGCATTATTTCTGTGGTAGCATCCCAGTACTAGAAAAAATCATCTGGCATGAACAACAGAGTTATAAATAATTAAATAACTTCATTTCTCTGCAGTG
Source organism: Pictodentalium vernedei (assembly GCA_031216915.1). Classification (NCBI taxonomy): domain Eukaryota; kingdom Metazoa; phylum Mollusca; class Scaphopoda; order Dentaliida; family Dentaliidae; genus Pictodentalium; species Pictodentalium vernedei. Next base: position 46,509,817 of record CM062297.1, on the reverse strand, counting down.
TTAACTAGCTATAGATGCTTATTAAATCCTTCTTTAAACAACTATTGTCAGGTGAATGCCTCTGGCCTCATGGGGCCTCTTGTTTTTTAAAAAAGGAGGGTATTCTGGATTGCGCCTGTCAATCTGTCTGTCTGTCTTACCGTCTGTCCATTCATCCGTTCCCCCCTCGATATCTGTTCCAGTTATAACTTGAACATAACTGCTCAGATTTCGATGAAGTTTCATACACATGTTCACTATCATGAGATCTTTCAGGAACATGAGCCGTTTTGCTGTTGGAATACTTTTTCTGAGTTATGGCCCTTTGAATAGAGCCAATTTTCTGTCTGTTTGCCTCATATCTCAGGTTTGGGTTATCTGATCTCAATGAAATTTGTAATGAAGATTGTTTATGGGAAGGCTTTCAGATGAGTCTCTGATAATATTTCTTGCATTTAAGTTTCTAGACTTATCCCCCTTTTTAACTTTGGAAACTCTCTGTTAGCCTCATATCTCAGGTTTGGTTATCAGATGTCAATGAAATTTGGAATGAAGTTTGTTAATGGGAAAGTCTTTAACAGTATCTCTTCTCTTGCCATTGATTTTCGGTGTGCATTGTGGGGGTATGCATTGAGATGGTGGCTCACCTCTTGTTTTATCCAGTTTGTGAACAGGATTAGTGACATACACAGGCCTGAAAATAAACTGTCTGACAATTGCAGAATGAGGTCCCCAGAGAGTGAATTTGATGATGATATCCCATACAGTGGGCCATTTATCCTCTGGGTATATCTTTCTCTTTAGTTTTGGGACACTGATTCAGATTGAGGTTCACAGAGGGTAAATTTAGTGATGCTACCCTGCATAGCATCACTAAATTCACCCACTGTGGAACTCATTTTGCAGATGTCAGTCTGCTTATTTTCTGGCTTGGACATACAAGACTTTGTTCTTATTCTTTTTATTAGCTCACCAGATTCCAAGTCACGATGAGCTTTGGCATCACTTTGTGTTTGACTTTCAGTATCCTGCATCCATCATATGTTAGCCTTTACATTCCAGTCTTTTGCCACCTAACCAGTTGTCAAAATCAAAACAAACTGGACTCACAATAATCTCTGGGACATACCCTTTCAAGTTTTTGAAAAAAAGTTTGTTGTCACCCATCGGCTAGTGGTGATGCCCAAAATGCCTAAAATCTTTAACTGGTTGAGTGCTAGGAGCCACTATCATTGCCCTATTGAAAAGTGTTGAAAGCCACTTTAGGGGCTTTACACTGTAGACACTAGCTTATGGTTTGCTTGGCAGTATCAAGAAAAATGTTCTTATAAAATGATTTTGTTACAATTTATTGGAGAGTGCCAGGGGGTACTCTCCAATAAATTGTTACAAAACATTTATTTTTGAACAAAATCTTGCTGAACTATGGCTCCCTGTGTTGGTGGCCTGGTATCTTTGAAAGCAAATATGCGTGTTACATATCACATTTGAAAAATAATTTAGCAGTATACCAGTTAAAGAATCTTCTCATGAACAACTGGTCACACTGCTTTGAGTTTTTGTATCGAAACATTTCTTGGACTGCAACTGAGCTTGTGGAGGTGGAGGGGGAGGCCCCAGATTTCACTTTTCAGATTGGGTAGCTGGAGTTGAACCAAATTTAACATGCAGTATTATTGGTTGACATGTACGTGATTTAAACAGAAGATAGTTCCTCTGTGACCCCTTGGAAGCCCTGTAGCTGAAGATAGAAAAACATTCAAATTCCAGAATTTACAGAACTGCACATGTCTGGTACTTGTTTTCTGGTATAAAAACTTCTTGGGAGAAGAAGAATCAATTTGGCTGAAAAACATGGTTGCTTAATGGTACACCATTTGGGACGAATTAACACATGTTATAAGGTTTCTCAATGGTAACCATTCAAATGTTGAGAATGATCCGTCAAAGTGAGCAAATGTTTTGCCCAGCCTTTAACAAATACGTAACCTCACTGTCACATTGAATTATTGATCTTTATTTCTGCCACGATTTTCTGTTTTGTCCGAATAAATTGTGTTTTGAACTTTTCTCAGTGGAGATTAACCCAAATATTACCACTTGATGTCACAACTACACAGTGTGACTGCTCCATATTATGGAAGTGATATCAACCTTATCACATGTAAAAATTGTGACATCGGTCTTAAAATCTGAAGTTGTTTTTTAAATTGTGTGCGAAATTCACCTATTTTCAAGTAGACTGACACTGAATCTTCACATGGCAGCTTCCATGTCTGTTTTTATCAAGGGCAGAGTGAAGTTTGCCGATTCTAGGCATCTTCTTTTCTCAAGTCGTGCAGTCAGCTGGTCTCTGTTTCTAACATGAAAATTAAAAAAAAAGTATTCATTTCCAAGTAACGAAGTCCATGTTAAACCCATGGAATACTATTTCTCACTTCACAAATGTTTTCTTGCAGACAATATTATTATTACATAGGTTTGTTTATTGGTGATTTTTAGCTCAAATTTGAGCTTATGCCATGGCCAGTCGTCCGTCTGTCCGTCAACAATTCAATACAGCTCGGGCTAGAGGCCGTGTTTATGAACCGATCTTTAAGAAACTTCTTGGGTACCTTTGTTATGACCGTGGGACGTGAACGAGTGTTTTGGGGTTTGGTCCGAAATTCAAGATGGCAGCCAGCCACCATTTTGTACCAACGATGTAGAAATCTGTTTTTTGCACAGAACTTCCATATGAAAGCGCTGATTTGAATAATTTTTTGTATGAATCTTTAGTACCATGGGATACATTACATATAATACAGGTTTTTTTCTCGTACGTAAATTTTATGCAAATTAGACTAACTTTGATGTATTTAGTGTTACTTTCAGCACTGTTCAGTGCAAATGCCAATACGGCTCGGGCTAGAGGCCGCATTTATGAACCGATCTTTACGAAACTTCTTGGGTACCTTTGGTATCGCCGTGGGACGAGAACGAGTGTTTTTGGGTGCGGTCCGAAATTCAAGATGGCCACTGGCAGCCATTTTGTTCCAAATTAGAGGCAATCAGATTTTTGCGCAGAACTTCCACATGAAAGCTCTGATTTGAATAATTTTTTGTGTGAATGTTTAGTACCATGGGATACATCACATATAATACGGGTTTTTTTCTCAAGCAGAAATTATGCAAATTAGATGAATTTTGATTTTTTCAGTGCTACTTACACACAGTAAGTACACATGTCAATACTGCTTGGGCTAGAGGCTGTATTTATCAACTGATCTTCATGAAACGTCTTGGGTACCTCTGCTATCACCTTGGGACGAGAACGGGTGTTTCTGAGTGTGGTCCGAAATTCAAGATGGCTGCCAGTGGCCATTTTGTACCGAAATTAGGTCTAATCAGTTTTTTGTACACAACTTCTATACGGCTCAGGCTAGAGGCCGTATTTATGAACCGATCTTTACGAAACATCTTGGGTACCTTTGTTATCACTGTGGGCTGAGAACGGGTGTTTTTGGGTGTGGTCCGAAATTCAACATGGCCACTAGCAGCCATTTTGTACCAAAATTAGTGCAATCAGTCTTTTGTACAGAACTTCTGTATGAAAGTTCTGATTTGAATAATTTTTTGTATGAATGTTTAGTAAAATGGAATACATCACATACAGTACGGGTTTTTTTCTCGTTCAGAAATTATGCAAATTAGATGAATTTTGATTTATTTAGTGCTGCTTATACACTGTAAGTGCATATGACAATACGGCTCGGGTTAGAGGCTGTATTTATCAACCGATCTTCATGAAACTTCTTGGGTACCTTTGTTATCACCTTGGGACGAGAACGAGTGTTTCTGAGTGCGGTCCAAAATTCAAGATGGCTGCCAGTGGACATTTTGTACCGAAATTAGGTCCAATCAGTTTTTTGTCACAACTTCTATACAGCTCGTATTTATGAACTGATCTTCACGAAACTTCTTGGGTACCTTTGTTTTCACCTTGGGACAGAAATAAGTGTGTTTTGGGGTGCCTTTGTTATCACTGTGCTATGAGAACAAATATTTTGGGGTTCAGTCAGACCCACTCTGGGACTCAAAGATTTCTTTTCTAGTTTAGCATCTGACTGTCACCCACCTTTACAATACTTTACCCATACATTTGTTACAGGCTACGGTCAGTATTTATGTACAGGCCGTGACAATACTTTATATGTACCTTTGTTATCAGGTCATTACCTAGATGTTTGTCATTGCTGTGTCACATACTATACATGTACATGTCTTGACATGTTGAGCTACAGTGTCATTGACACTTTCATTGTTGAGTATTGTAGATAGCATTTTGGCTATTAACCCTTAAAGACATGACAGATGACTTGAATTTACACCTGACCACAGCCTGTCCATGCCCAGTGGCTCAGCAGTGATTTCTAGTAAAGTCTTGGCTGCCTGTTGAGGCAGCCAACACTTGACTAGAAACCACTGCCTAGGTTAATTTGTATATTGTCAGCATGACTTCTGCATGATGGCATGTTAAGGGCACCTGTTCTGAAGTCATAAAAGTTGGAAATAGGCCCTTAAGGGTTAAAAAAAAGTCTTGTTTCTCAGGCACTTACCTCATTATTAAAATTCTGCCAATAAAACTTACTTTTACTATTTTTTTTCACCAGTCGAAATCGACACTAATGCCACGTCTTTTCAGACTTTGTTATGCCCCCTACTTGAAAAGGCAAAGGGGGTATTTAGTGGAGACCTCCGTCCATTCGATTTGAATGATATTTGGTGTTGTGATAGAGCATCATGGGGGAACAATACCTGTGTAGCACAAGTTTCTTCCACACATTTTTTTCCTGAGTTATGGACCTTTTACACTCTTTCGACTTTCGGAGGCATTGGCTCACGCTTTGCATTGCCCCTCTTGTTGTGTAATAAATATGACTAGAACTCTTAACAAAAGTTTTTGATTGACTAATGCTTCCTCAATCCTGGGAGAGGAAACATTTCAAATTTCTGAGACATTTCAAACTATTCTCAGGGATTGAAGAAGAAGAAAAAAGAAAATTCTTCCGTCCTTGTTAAAAAATAAGGAAAAATTGCCGGAGAAATGAATTTCTTTTTATACAGTGGAGCCCACTTAATTGGATATCTCTTAATTGTATATCCCTGTTAATTGAATATAATTTCCAAACACAAAACCATTTCCCATACCTTCAGTTCAAATTTGACCTGTTAATTGAATATAGGTTATTGAGTAAACTCCTCTTAATTGAATAAAAAATTGTGTAACCAGTCGAAAAATTACCCTGACTCTCCCCAGTTTTCCTATGTTTATAGACCTATTTGACGTCAGTACATCCAATACAGGCATTTAATCTATTATATCTTGTTTGACAGAGCTCCATGAGCTCTGTCAAACAAGATATAATAGAATAAATGCTAAATTTATCTCTACAATACAGGAAAGTGACACAATCCCTGTTAATTGAATACTCCTGTTAATTGAATAAATTTCATTGGCAAAGTAGCTATTCAATTAACAGGGTTCCACTGTAAATAGCCTTATTTATCTTCTGTATTATACTAAAGCTGTCACGATTTTTTAATTTAGTAATCGATTAATCGTCGCAAATAATCGATAATAATTGATTAATCGTACCTAGATGACCCTCCTCCCACTCTTTGAAGTCGTTAATAATGAAGTTCAAGTCGGTTGACCTACCTCAAGTAAACAACGAAGACCTCGTTGAGGTACATTCAAAGCTTTGATGTTCTGAACTTTTGAACTGTCAGTGTAATAATCAAGACCGGTCGTCAGTTGCGAACTTCGCAAGTTCGCAACTGCCAACCGGTGTTGATTATTACACTGACGGTTCAAAAGTTCAGAACATCAAAGCTTTGAATGTACCTAAAAGACAAATGCTTCTAGTGGCTTCTTTGGGGTTTAACATCGATGTTCTTGACCTTTTACCTTTAGAAACAATAGTTTTTTCATCAAATTTTTTTTTAAAAGTCTTAAACGGGGAAAAATTTACCGATTCTTCGACAACGAAAAATACTAATCGATTTTGGCGTGGGCGATCAACAATCGATTAATCTATTAATCGTGACAGCCCTATATTATACACTTGTCTAGAAGAAGATCCCAGCACTTTACAGATTTCATGAAAATTCCTACAATGTATTCCTGCTGAACCCACATTTTAGGCAGCTCTTTTTTTCACTTATTTAATTATTATTGTGTAAGTTTAGGCAGAGCTTGTTTTGTTGTATCATTTCAGAACTTCAGTTCCTGTACAAGAATCTGTGATAACTAATGCTAAGACACAGAATATTCCGGTTACAGAGGTCCAGCAGTCAGAAGAAGAAAATGCTTCAGCTTCAGAAAGTGAATCGGATGAAAACAAATCTCAGTTGTCAAGTCTTGAGAATTATGAAGAGGATCCAAATATTCAAGATAAAAGAAAGTAAATGTTTTATCAATCATACTTAACCTATTCAAACAATTAATAAAACCTGAATTGCCCAGAGATCTCAGAACAAATGCTCTAAAATACAATCATGAATGAGTCTTTCAAGCAATATTCAATTTACCTGGGCAGTGATTTCCATTCAAGTATCTTTCAAACATTTTTCTCATCTAGATGCTATGGTATGTTGTGTTCTGAGAAAATTCTGAAAAAGGATTCTGCCCTCTATGGGTTAAATCATTTGTGTTTCTCACAAGATCATATTTCCAAATTGTCTTTGAACCTTTGCATTTTAGTTGTGGAATTGCTTGAAAAGTATATGTCTGATAGATCCCCTGATTGTTATGAAAGTTTAGATCCAACTGGAGAGAGGTACCTTTTTATAATTAGCATTCAGGTATAAACAATATAGCTACCATGGCAGCGATGTTTGGATGGGGAGGGGGGGGGGGGGGGAGGGTTGCAATTTTTGCTTGTTTGTGCATTAACTTGATAATTAAATGACCCACATATATCACACTTTTTCTTGTACCTTGGTTAATTGGATAACCACTTTGCCAATGAAATATATTCAGTTAACAGGAGTATTCAATTAACAGGGATTTGGTTACTTTCCTGTATTTTAGAGATAAATTGGGCATTTACTCTATTATATATTGTTTGACAGAGCTCAGATTATTTGCTTGTATTGGAAGTGTGGTGGCTCATTAGATAGAGCATTGGACTTGAAACTGAAAGGTTGACGGTTCAGTCCTGATCAACAGTTACTGTGTTGTATCCTAATTTAAGCCGCATGGTCCTGATTGCCCATGTGGGGGCACTGTGTATTAACAGTGAAACCCTGTTAATTGAATAGTCATTTTGCCAATGAAAATTATTCAATTAACAGGAGTATTCAATTAACAGGGATTGTGAGACTTTCCTGTCTTCCAGAGATAAACTTTGCATTCTATTATATATTGTTTGACAGAGCTCCATGAGCTCTGTCAAACAAGATATAATAGATTAAATGCCTGTATTAGATGTACTGAAGCCAAATAGGTCTATAAACAAAGGAAAACTGGGGAGAATCAGGGTAATTTCTCGACATGTTGCAAGATTTTTTATTCAATTAACAGGCGTTTACTCTATAACCTATATTGAAATAAATTTGTACTGGTGGTATGGTAAATGTTTTGTTTTGGGAAATTATATTCAATTAACGGTTATTCAGTTAAGAGATATCCAATTAAGTGGGCTCCATTGTACTACATGTCGATAGTGCACTTGCCTTCAACCACTGCTAACTCGGCTTGTGCAGAGTTCGTATGCTGGAGTGTCTGACAGTTGCTTGGTGCTACTCCTTGGGTACTTTGACGTCCTCCAACTGTAAAACTGTCTGACATGGTGTAACCCTTGCTGTTGAAAGTAAATTAAACCCCATTAAACCGACAAACAATTGGATGTATTGAGGTCAACAAAGGGAATTCATTGATTGTCAAGATAATTTCTCGACAAATGACATATGAGTTTTTTATTCAATTAACAGGAGTTTAGGCCATCAAAAAAGAACCTCTGTTTCTCAGGCCCACGCGCATGGTCATTTTTGGTGCGCATGCAACCTTTTTATGACACAAAAAAAAATCTTCAAAAAATTTGAGATGTTGTGCTCATTTCGGTAAATCGATATCGATGCGTTCGCAAATTTTAAATTAACACACTTCAAGCTTTTTCTACATCATACCTTAATGAAGTGGGTGGGTTCTAGCAATATTCACGACAGAAAGTGTTTTATTCTGTAAAAGGTAAGTCATAATGACAGCAAGAAGGAAGGTGTCTTTCAGTCTGACAACAAACAGTCACAAAGGGGAATGGTCGATTCGCACCACGTTTGATTCGCACCAACCCTCAGAAAGTCTGCAAAGTCAGGTGCTATGTTGAATGGAACACAGTCTCCTGGCATTTATTTTTAGTAACATTTGTATTGTAAATGGCCGTCATTGGGAATTTGTGTACTGTTATTTGAAACCGTTACGAGTTTCCCAGTTAATTTAAATAAATGCATTTGAGATGCAGGATAATTGGATAACTATTAGTAACCGTTGTTTGATATAAAAGTAACAGTCATAGTTGAAAATAAATCGCATATAGGCAGGTATGTGTGGTCGAATTGGTTAATAAAAACACGCAAACATTCGTTTTGTATTTCATTTTCAGATTTCAAAAAAATATGATTTATGGATGAACTGCCCATTCAAATGGGTTGTGATAATTTTGAATATAATGGGGAAAAATTGCGATTCACGATTTTATTAGGCAGGTTGTGAAAGGATTTTTTTTTTTGGTCAAATAAATCTCTGAAAGTTGGCACTTCGACATTTGATTTGTCCCAGAGACGTTTCAACCCGAGACGTTTCACCCACGAGGCATTTCGCGACTTTCGTCCTGTGTTATAATTTTCATGTTTCACTGAAAAAACAAACATTCAAACCCCACTTAATTTATGACCCAACACCCCTGTGGTGAATAACCAATATATTTGCGAAATTTTGCATGGTCCACCAGGCGTTTGGGTGGGGGTCAAATTACCACAAACAACCTCTCGGGGAGAAAATAAAAAGAAAAATAAAAAAACGCCCGCCCGCATGCTTTTTTGGAAAAAATGGCCTGAGAAACAGACAATCAACTTTGTATGGCCTTACTACCTGTATATATATAACCTGTTGGCAATATTAAAAGATCAAATTTGAACTGAAGGTATGGTAAATCTCTGCAGAATCCATTTGATTTATTCTTATAAAAGACTCATTTTGAATATTTTTATACTGTACCAATGACCCAGACATAGCTGGTGCTAATTCTCAAAAATCTAGGGCCAAACACAAATTTTGCCCCCCAATCCCCAAAATTTGCATCTAAAACCGAAAAAATCATGTCCTAAATGGTCCTCCATACTTTCCCTCCACTGCGCATGCGCAGTGTCAAGGAGGTCTCGAAATTGGCGCCAGTTATCATTCTTTGTTTGGCCCTTCATCAGTTCACATCTGACTGATATTTGTGCTTGTAAATCTCAGTTTAAATGATGCCAGACACGTAATTATTAGAGAAATGGTGGATCTAAAGAGGAATTAGAAGGAGGAGAGGAAAAATGAGTGGCAGGAAATAATCAGGGCTGTAACTTAAAAAAATTTTTTATGAAATTATGTTATGTTGCCTAATTTCAAGGCATGGGCCTGTTGTTGTCATTCTTGCTATAAAGTTACACTGCTTATTCAGTGTTTCCTCTCTCCCTTTCCTTTAAGTCCCCCCTTGCTATTCTCCCATGCTTTTGGCATATATTTTCTGTAATATTTTTACTAAAATTTCTTGGGAGTTTTAGCTGGGTCATTACGTGTACACTCCATATAAAAAAATATTCCAATGTCGACTGAGTGCATTATGTATGATTATATAACAGCAGTTATTTACTCATTAATCAGTGTTGATTGGGAAAACACCTCGCAATTTACATAATACGTTTTCTTCACTAAATCCTTTCTCTGTGCCTGAAATGTTTTTGGAGAGAATTTTCTGGATCAAAAGAATCCTTTAAATGTGAAAATCGGTTCAATAATTCACGTTTTGTGTTCTAATAAATCTTTAAAAAAATGTGAATTTTGACGATCCCGTGAAGCAGTGTGGCTCTTCCATCTATTGGATTTACATGATATAAAATAGTCTGAACTGGCTTAATCGAGGTCATTGTTGTTGAAAAAAACATTCTGATTCTCAACCGAAATGGACGGGTACAGATAACTACACATTTTTCTTTTTGAACATACTGGCAATTTATCTGCTTTTCGCCCGGGATATAACATCATAATCCGCCCAAATGTTAAATTAAAACACATTTTTTATTCTATCTGACAGCCGCTATGGAACCCCAGACACGGGGGGGATTATCTTCAAAACACGGATCAGATCCAATTTGGGTAAACCCAATCCGTGCTTCTCTCATCTTTTTCCTGGAGCTACTTCAAAACACGGTATCATAATTCAACTCGGGACCATTCCGATCGATGAAGCGGGAACGAAATGACGCCACCCAGGAATACATTACTTGAGTTTATGGTCATGAGAACAACGTCGTGACATCTTATTCAACCCGGGGAATCGGTCATATCAGCGGTGACTGATATTGGTGATAAAACGAGTTTTGGCTCCCATTCTTTTTTTTTCTTTTTTCTTTTTTTGGAGGGGGAGGGGGGCTGATTTTGAAAAGATTAGGGCCAAAACGCATGCTCTATTCAATTCGGCGGAACTCAAACCGTTCTCACCCTAACTCGGTGGTAGTGTTGCGGCATCATACTATGATGTGGATAATGAAACAGTCCACCAATAATATTAGCAACAAATAATAAAAAATAAATAAAGCTTGATGAGACGCGTGTCCATAGCTAATATTATTGGACTACTTGATCAAGACATCGTGTTAAGCACTAAATATCCAAAGTTTCAACTAATGAAGTCTCTTATTTGTAGCTAATATCATTGGACTCGAGACCGCACAAGCACTAAATTTCAGGAGATTTTAAAAATGTTTCCTGTGAATATTTTTATATTTGGGGGATGTGATATGATGAAACATAGCAAGTGTTTCGTTTCTTTTAACATTTTCTTGGGGATTAACAACAAACAAAGGATTTAATTTAACACGCCACTGAACAGAAGTAACTAATTGAGCATAATTGTATACTGGTATGTCATATGTTCAACACCTTTTCTAAGGCTAATTTACTTATATTAATCTGTCAAAGGGCCGAAGCATTTGAAGCATCTATTGAAAAGAAACCCATGCTGGCTGGGGAGAATTATTATTACCAAAACACCAACATACAGACGACAGCGTCTGGCCAAAATGTTATCAGTCTACCCAGTTTCCAGACACGAAAATAAACATACTATTTCCAAGAAAAAACGTACCAAATGCTAGGAAGATAAATCCGGTGATCCAATAGTCTCCACCCGCCTACAGGACCAGGTGGCACTTGCAAGATAAATTCTTTAATAACAACTAAAAATCTGAATTTGTTTGTCTCAAAACAGAGCTTGGGACCCCTCAATGGAAAGACTCAAAATGCACTAGCTCGTTCCAATGAAGGGTCATAAGCTATGTTTTTGAAACAAAAACTTAAACATAATAAAATTTGAATGCAGATTTTTGTATAGCCTGAGTGCTGGCCAAATTCGGCCATTGGCGTTGTGAATTTAGTGAATTTCCATATTTTGTTTCAGTCACATAGTTTATGGCCCCTCATTGGAATGCTCCCCTCCACCGTTAATGAGGGCCACAAGCTGTAAAAAAGGAAAATATATAAAATTTTAAGGGAGAATTTTTCCAGGCGCGGCGGATCAGATTTAAAAGTGGAGAGATTATACTGTCGATCGTTGACTCACGGGAGGCGTGAATACGCCATGGTTACGGGGGTGGGGTGGGGGGGGGGGGGGCAGAGACAGAGAGAGAGAGTTTGTGTGTGTGTGTGTGTGATGGACGTGGGAAGCAAATGTGGGCAAAATCTACGTTTAAGGGGCAAATACCTACCCCTCCCCCGGCCCCCAGTGACGCCACCAATTTTTCATGCCTTTTTCAGATATTGGAAGTTGACAAGAAAATCCCATTGTGGGTGCCTTCCACTTTCCAAACTGCACTATAAATTTGTTTACCGTAGGCCATGATTCGTATGTCTCTTGCTTCTAAAATTTCATGATTCCGAAAACTGAACTTAATTTGAAAAAATCCACCCGAGTTGTTACGAAAATGACCGGAAGGAGTAGATGGATTTATTTATTAATTCTGTTTCATTCTCAATTTAGTTCGTCAAAAAGAATTACTGAGGTAAACGTGAAGCAGCTTATCTGCAATGATATTAAATCATATGCCGAGTTCGTAATGATCCCGAGTCTGAAAAACAGGGGCCGCACTTCGTAAAGACAGGATGTATCGCCGAGACTGTCACATTATTGTTCTAAAAAACATAGCAACGCACAGAATTTGTTTTATTTTAAAATACTTCCTCTATTTGGTAATTTTATTTAAAAGTGTCTCGATGAAATGTTTCGAGAATGAAGGTGGACAAGATCATGTTCGATGGCGATAAACTTACCTTTAATTATACAGGGGGGAATCCAAATGACATATCGGCAAAACATTTTATTTTAATACGGAAACAAGTTGAATATCTCGAAAAATATTGGGCGAATTGTTTAAAAGCGGACATTTTTCCGGGGTACAATGATCTGGAAAAGACAGATATAATATTTTTATGTCATTATTTTATGAAATGCAGGTTTTAGAAATTCACTGGCTGAAGACTAATATTGCTAATCAGGTTCAGACTCTGGAAGAAATTTCTCGTCGAGCACTAATTGATTATGTAATGCTTCTCTCCTAACCGCACTTGGGTACCCCACTTTTCTACACAAAAAGTGGGGTACGCGAAGTGCGGTTTTATATGGAGTGTACACGTAATGTAACAGAATGAATTCTGTTCTTTTCCCCATGTTTACGTCCTCACCCATGGGTGTTTAGGCATTGTGTTCTGCATCTACCATCTGATGTTCTGCAGTTTCTTCCCTGGAAGCCTCTGTTTTGCATCAGATAGTGTTATTATTGGTAACTGATTTCGGGCCATGTTTTTCAGTGCCTAGAGTCATGTTTCTGGTGTTTATACACTTCTTGTGTACATTGACAATGGTCTCTGTTGAGGGGGATTTCTTGTCTTTGTATTAGCTTAATCATAACAAGATACATTATTATTATACGTAAGTGTTGCATTAACTTTTTAAAATATTTTAAGAATTTTTGTCCACACTTAGGCTTTTTAGGATCCATTGGGGCTCAACGTTACTTTTCAGAAACTTGGGCTTTTCTGAAAAAATATTTTTTCAAAAAATTTTTTTGATTTCAATTATTTTTTCTATGTTAATGATCATGTTATTATGTATCTTTGTTTTCAGGGGTTGGTGCAAGTACTAGGACTTTTTGTATTCTTTTCACAATGAAAGGATATTGTTCAAATTGTAATAAGAGGAAATCTTCCTCTGACTTTCATAATCATTGTATTAATTGTAGTCAGTGTACTCGCACTAACTCCTGTTCAGTATGTGTCAATTGGGATGACAAACATTGGAAACATGTGTCACAGTATGTTGTTAGCGGGGAAAAGGCCATGCCGGTCCTTTCTCCGCAGAGTCACTCTAGTTTATCAATCTCTATTTCAGAGGAACAAGAACATGTTTCCGTGATGTCTTCCAAAAGTGTGCCTCCGTCGTCACAGTTAAATGAAGACCTAACGGCAAAAGTGCTCATGGAAATACGTCAATTGCCAAAGAGGTCCCTAGTAGGATCGACGACATTGGCATCCGCTAGCTCGCCCGGTGTAGCGACCATTCATTGAATGGCTCGGCAGCTGGGTTCGTCCGTTGTGGTCCAGGAAGGAGATTTGGGTGATGCGAGCACTATAATAAGACAAAGTGCACACCCAGTGACGACGGATCAGAGGAGAGAACGGAGGAAGCCTATTAGTCCGGTTCCTAGCTCGTCCAGGTCCATCCGGGCTGCGAGCGAGAGAGATCCCTCTCTCGTACAACAACATCTGGGAACAGATGTTGTGGTACAAAACGTTTCGCATTCGGAGCATACGTCCGCCGCTCGGGATGCTCCGTTATATAGACAGTCCGGAGAGACTGTCGATAAGGCTTCCTCATCCTCACGGCAGCGCACACGACCGCACCTTGGCTACGTGACCACGGATATCCAGCCAGCTTCGCCGATCAGGGATTCCACGGCGACCAGGTCACTCCATCCGGTAGCCAGGGACACGAGGCCTGTAGACTCCGGACGTTCGCATAAGAGAAGTATGCAGGAGTCAACATACACGGAGCTTCCAGCGGCATAGCAACGTAAGACCGCTACTCCACAGGCCTCAGTGACGGACGTGCTATCCCAAATAGCACAACTTATCGCAGCAGACGACAGATCAGGAATTATCCGACGACGCTGGGTCGGTACGCTCCGCTGAAGCATCAGGTACGGACGACCGAGAACTTCATATGGTCCGACAGGATGGCGAAAGGGATTCGGAGAATTTGGAGCTTTCCCTTTCGGAACAACATAAAGCTGCTGTAGATTTTATCTGGCATTATCTTCCAGAGGTTGTTCCGTCGGACCAGAATGCTGCGATGCCAGATAAGAGACTGATAGCGTCATTGGACACAGAATTTCTTGATCGGTTCAGGGACATCGTCCCTGAGTTTCCGACACAGTCCAATAATGCCACAAGAACATTTGAATTATTGAACGACACTATATATAAGCTTGCTACCAAAACAGGCAAGCCTGGTTTCTTATCCGCAAATGCTCTAAATCTGCCTTTCATCAATTCAAGGAATAAATTTGAAACGGCAGGACAGAGGATACCGAGAGTTCCTCTGCATCTAGACAACCAGGCTGAATACCTAGAATTGTCTATACCATCGTCTATGTCAATTCCAACCACGACGTTGGAAACGACAATAATGTCTAACAGAGTTAACTTAGACGCTTTATCATACGCAGACCACCTTACTAAGGCGTTATCATTACGTCTTCAAGGGAAAGAATTCCAGGATATACAATCCTCATTAAGACTTCCTTCAAGGGCAGTAGCTTATTCCATGTATAACTCCGCCCTTTCAGTGGCAAACCTGGAGTTGGTTAGACGTGACGCAGCCCTAGCTACATCCATGCGCGTGGATAGTAAGGTGAAAAACTCTCTCAGAGTCGCTTCGGTCTCCGGAGAGCTTCTCTTCAACGGCAAGCTTTCAGCAATCTATGATAAGATAACTAAGAAAGCTTCGGATTCTCTGTTATTCAAATCCGCTTCCAAAAAGTCGGATACAGCAGAAAAGAGTAAGACAGGCACTTCTGGGACAAGTACGCCCAAGAGAAGTTCCTATAGAGGTTCTTATACGTCCTCTAGGTCTTATTCTAGACACCGTTAAGGCAGCGACTCATGTGCGGGACGTTATTCTGGCCGAGATAACCGGTCAGACGTCCCTAGGTCGACGGGGCGAGGTGCGGGTCATGGAGGACGTAGTTTCTCCTTCCGAAAGCCTCGCAGGTCCAGGAGGTGATGGTTTGAACCTCTATCGTGTTCCGGTAGGCGGAAGATTATCGAGTTTTATAAACGAGTGGGCGTCAATTACGGACAACCCCTGGGTCCGAGGGGTAATTTTGGAAGGACTAAGAATATCCTTCAAACGAAAGCCTCCATTAACTCGAAGTCCAAAATGGACTCAGTTTCCGTCAAATCCGCAGAAAAGAGATGCTCTTTTATCAGAAGTACAGTCTCTTCTGACGAAGAACGCGGTAGAGATGGTAGAAGACCAGGAATCACCGGGTTTCTACAGCCATCTGTTTCTGGTTCCGAAACCAGACGGCTCGTTCCGTCCAGTCATAGATCTGAGCTGGATAAACAAGCTGATCGTCGATCCGAAGTTCTATATGGAGACAATTCGATCAGTCAGAGTGAGTATTCGGGTGAACGACTATGCTACAAGCATAGATCTCAAAGATGCATACTTTCACGTCATGGTACATTCGACATTCAGAAAGTATCTACGCTTCGCAGTCCTAGGAGTTGTATATCAGTTCCGAGCGATGTGCTTCGGTTTGAACCTAGCGCCCTGGGCTTTCACTCGAATAATGAACTCGGTAATGATACATTTCTGAGCTCATTCGTCTGCGGTAACGTCGACCTACCTGGACGACATTCTTCAGAGGTACGGCAACGAGTAAATGCTTCAGAACAATGTGCAGAATCTGCTTCTATTACTCCGACATCTCGGTTTTGTAATAAACGAGGAGAAGTCGGATCTGGTGCCGTCCAAGTCATTCACTCATCTGGGAATGAGCTTCGAGACGCACAACAATCTCGTTCGTCTGTCGTTAACCAGAGCGAAAATAATCAGTTGTTACACTCGCTATTGTCTTCACTCAGACAAAGTCACAGCGAGAGAGTTCATGAGACTGATAGGTCTGTGCGGAGCCGCTGCGGATCTCATTCCGATGGGGCGGTTATGCACTCGTCCTCTCCAAATTTTCTTGACTCAGAATTGGAGTGTAAAGATTCATTTGCTCGATATAGACATTCTCTTGTCAAATGAAGTGAAACAAGAGATTCAGACTTGGGCAAACATTCAGTGGTTGACTCAGGGAGTCCCACTGCAGTTGCCGGATCCGAGTTTTACGATTATGACGGATGCCAGTCAAACAGGTTGGAGTGCAACGTTGATCCCAACGGATTCGAAGTGCCAGGGTCTTTGGGATCCGCAGTTTCTAGGCAAGCACATAAACATCAAGGAAATGATGTCAATTTGGCTTGCACTTCGTCATTGGATGAACATTATTCAGAAAGCACATGTCCAAATCCTGTCCGACAATACGACAGTAGTAGCGTATATTCGGAACCAGGGAGGCACTCATTCCGTTCCGTTATTCAATTTAACGGAAAGAATCCTTCTGTTTGTTCTAGAACACCAAGTTCTGCTTTCGGTCCGTCATATTCCGGGTCGTCTGAATGTATTAGCAGACTCCCTTTCACGGAAGGGTCGCTTGTTGCCGTCAGAATGGACTCTCAACTAACAGGTATTCAATCAGATTTGCTACCAATGGGAGCGGCCAATGATAGACTTATTTGCGACACAACTCAACAATCAGTTGCAGACGTATGTGTCTTCATGTCCGGATCCCCGAGCATATGCAGTAGACGCTCTATCGATCTCGTGGGACGGAATGATAGGATATGCGTATCCTCCAGCGCCGTTGATTCAGCAGATATTGCTAAAGATAAAACAATCTCAATGCAAAATTCTGTTGGTAGCATCTCTGTCTCCACAGAGACCGTGGATAAATCTACTCGGGTGTCTGCTGTGGGACTTACCGCGGAAGTTTCCTCCACGAGAGGATCTTCTTTCACAGGGAAAATCGCGTCAACTGCATCACAACCCGCAAGGTCTCAACCTTCACGTATTTCCGTTGTGCGGTCCTTCTTGCACGGCAAGCATTTTACAGGACGAGCAGAGGACGCAATTTCTAGCTGTAGGAGGACCTCTTCTTCGCTAAACTATGCGGCTAAGTGGAAGGTCTTTTGTCGTTGGTGTAGGGATCATTCTGTTGATATTTTTTATCCCTCTATTCCAGACATTGCAAACTTTCTAGTATTCTTGTTTGATGAGATCAAACTGCAGCCTGTTACTATTAAAGGTTATAGGTCTATGTTATCTGATACCTATGCACACCATGATAGTTTACAAATTGGATCTAATGTCTCTTTATCTAAATTAGTTAGAAACTTCTCGATAAATAGACCAAGAACTCTTAGATTAATTCCTAAATGGAATTTAGCTTGGGTTCTTCTTAAACTAAAAGAAAAGCCATTTGAGCTTCTTGAGACAGTGGACTTCAAATTCTTGTCTTATAAGACAGCATTTCTCTTAGCTTTCTCTTCTGCTAGAAGAGTCAGTGAGCTTCATGCACTATCTGTGGACGATTCTCACTATCGTAGTGTCGGGAACACTATTACCTTTACTACTAATGTTGGATTTTTGGCTAAGAATCAGGCTCCTAATAAATATCCGGAACCTATTGTTATTAAGGCCCTTCCGTCTTCAGACGGGCATAGACCTTTACTCTGTCCGGTTAGAGCTTTACGTATTTATAAACAAAGATCTCAGTTTATCAGAAAGGGACGAAAACGCTTCTTTCTGTCTCTGATACCTAATAGAAAGGACATTACGGTCCATTCTATTGCTAGATGGATTCAATTAACTATCCGTACTGCTTATGATAATCTATCTTCAACTCCGCAGTCTGTGCTTAAGATTTCGGCTCATGAAGTAAGAGCTCTTTCTACATTTTGGGCTTACGCAAATAGTGTTGCTATTACAGATTTAATGAAGGCTGCATATTGCTCTCAGCCATCCACATTCACAAATTTTTTTCTCAGAAATATTGAGTCCATTTCTGGAGACCTGCATTGTTTAGGTCCGTTATCTGTTGCTCAGAATGTCGTCCATTAAACAGTTGCAACTATAGTTATGCAGGCTTTCTGTTCCGGCAGAGACTCTGTCCTGCTGCCCTCTTCGCTCTGTGCTATTTGACCCACGGCAAGGGGAAGGGGGGGGGGGGGAGGATGTTCCCTTAGGTCACCTGCTTTATAGTGAAAAGCAAGGGGATACCTCCTCCGGAGTCAGTAATTCTGAGTCGTTTCCGGGATGGTTTTAAAGTGTAAAGTTAATGTTTAAAATTCATTCATGTCATATTTTTAAAGTGTAGCTTGGTATGAAGCATTTGTATATGTCACGTGTCAAACGGGCGTTAATATACAATCCTCGGACACTTTTAAAGAGTATAAAGAGTCTCAATTCTCTGGACTGACTTTATTTATTGGCTTACTTTAAAAATAATTAGTATAAAGGGTTATACTCGATGTTAATAGAGAACATGAATGTTATTATGCTCAATTATGTAGGGTGTTGTGTCTAATTTATCATAAATAAGAAAGATACATGTAAAGCCTAATACTCCTTTTCTCCTCGAGGGGATGACTCTATTATATATAGTTGAGCTTATTGGATTTTCCTCTATGTCCTAGGCCCTCCAGCCTTTTTACTATTCAGCTATGTCTGGGTCATTGGTGCAGTATAAAAATGTTAAAAAATTTATAGTAATTTATATATTTTTTATACTTACCAATGACCCAGACGGGGATGGCCCTCCCAGGAGTTATGAACTCATACCTCCCCGCTGAGTACATAGCGCTGACCAGGCACTGCTTGTAAGAATGATAATTGGCGCCAATTTCGAGACCTCCTTGACACTGCGCATGCGCGGTGGAGGGAAAGTATGGAGGACCATTTAGGACATGATTTTTTCGGTTTTAGATGCAAATTTTGGGGATTGGGGGGCAAAATTTGTGTTTGGCCCTAGAATTTTAAGAGCACCAGCTATGTCTGGGTCATTGGTAAGTATAAAAAATATATAAATTACTATAAATTTTTTCACTTTCTGATTTTTTCTGGTCATTTTTAGCAAATTAAGAAATGCAAAAGAGAAGCTGAAAGAATTGCAGAGCCTTTTGTCAAATATGCAAAAGTCAGCTGCTTCAGTGCCAAATGAATTAGCTGGCATAATGGCTATGCGGCAACAGATATCTCAGGCTGCGGCAACTAATACACTGAGCGATGGAGAGATTCCTCAACCAACTGCAAATGAGAGGTGAGTTAAAATTTTAAAATTGGTTCATTGTGGTAAAAAAGATGGTATGCAGGCCTATTGTTTTGAAAATAGAGTGACAAATGTCCTCCTGGGAAAAGATTGAGGAGTTCTCGAGGTGTCCGAACACACTCTGTTGGGCATCTGAGTCATGAAAACATTTTTTAGCTCAACTTGACAAAGTCAAGCTGAGCTATTGCCATCACTTCTCGTCCGTCAGCATATGTACGTATTTACATACGTACATACGTACGTCCACAATTTCCTTTGGCACACCTCAAAGGTCGCATTTTTGATCAGATCGCTTTGAAACTTGGTTTGCTTGTTTGGGGTGACCTCTAGATGGGAGCTATCGATTTTCTTCAATTTCCATCAAAAATGTTGCGATGGCCAACGTTCTTAGAACTTAGTTTAGTCAGACCTCAATATTTCCCTTTGGCACACCCTACAGGGCACATTTATGATCGGATTGCTTTGAAACCTGGCATGCTTGTTGGGGAAGGCCTCTAGATGGGAGCTGTCAATTTTCTTCAATTTCCGTCAAAAAATGTTGCCACGGCCAACGTTCTTAGGATTTATTTTAGTCAGACCTCAATATTTCCCTTTGGCACACCCTGCAGGGCACATTTGTGATTGGATTGCTTTGAAACCTGGCATGCTTGTTGGGGTGACCTCTAGATGGGAGCTATCGATTTTCTTCCATTTCCGTCAAAAAATGTTGCCGCTGGCAACAATCTTTGAACTCAGTTTAGTCAGGCATCAATATATTCCTTCGGCATGCCCTACAGGGCACATTTATGATCAGATCGGTTTGAAATTTTGTATGCTTGTGTGGGTTACCTTTAGATGAGAACTATCGATTTTCTTCGATTTCCATCAAAAAATGTTGCAACTGGCAATGACCTTTGATGAACATAGTAAAAACTTAGTGCAGTTAAGCATCAGTATTTCCCTTTGACACTCCCTGCAGGGCACATTTATGATTGTATCACTTGCAAACTTGTTGTGCTTGTGTGGAGTGCCATCTATATGGGAGCCGTTGATTTTCTTCCATTTCTGTCAAAAAATGTTGCCACTGACCTTTGAACTTAGTTTAGTCAGACCTCAATATTTCCCTTTAACACACCCTTCTGGGCACATTTATGATTGGATCACTTTGAAACTTGGTATGTGTGTTTGGGGTGACCTCTAGATGTGAGCTGTTGCTTTTTTTCATTTCCATAAAAAATTATTGTCGTTATCACCAGCCTTTGAACTTGCTGCATTTGTGCATCAACTTATCCCTTTTGCACTCTCTGCAGGGTATATTTATGAATTTCCATAAAAAAAACCCCAAAATACCCATTGCCACAAGCAATGACCTTCTACTTAGTGCATTTGTTCATTAACATTTTCCTTTGGCATGCCTCAGAGGGCACATTCATTATCAGGTTGTTTTGAAACTTTGTATGCTTATGCAGGGTGACAAAGATAGGAGCTATTGATTTTCTTTTCATTTCCATCAAAAACTGTTGCTGTCAGCAACAATCTTTGAATTTATTGCATTTGTGCATCAACATTCTTTGACATGTCCTACAGGCCACATTTATCATAGGATTGTTTTTGAACTCATTTTGTGCTCATTAGGCAAGACCTTTAGATAAGAGCTATTGATTAGCATTCATTTCTGTGAAAAAAGTTGCCATTTACAATAACCTCTGAACATACTGCGTTTGTGTATCAACATTCTTCCTTTAGCCAGTCTTACAGTTTACATTTAAAAATGCTTTGATTACTCTGACGTTGTGCACACACAATGCTGTTATGTTGAAATTTCATCAAATAACATTGCTACCAATGATCTTCAGTTTTGCCATTTCATTTATAACTTACCAAGTTCATGTTTGTCAAGTTGAGATAAAGTGTCATTGACACTTTCATTTCTTAATAACATTATTCAGATTGTAGAAGCCCATATACAGTATATTGATGAGACTTTTGACAATATTCTGTGGGTGAGGAAATATTTTGTGGTCTGCATATTTTTCAACCTGCAACCCATAACCCCCTCCAAACCCCCACCCCTACAACAACCACCTGGGCATCTGTCCTGAAAAAAAAATTCTCAAAACAATCTTGTAGATTGCACGCAGGTCAGGTGTTTTTTTTTTTAACCGATACAACATCTGTTTTCTGAATTTGCTGTTGATTAAAAATTCCAATATCCCACCTGTAGACACAGAAGTTGCATCTCTCCTATAAAGCACTTCTTTGTCAAGTGGGATGGGCATCAACATTCCATATAGTATAATCTCCCAGTATTTTGCCTGCCCTTGCCCTTTCTGGCAAAACTTTTTGCATATTGAGGTCTTGATGAACTTTCTTGGCCAATGCTACATTACTCATGGAACGCTAGGAATTCATTATCTTCTACCATAATAAGTCAGTTATATCAGCTCAATCCAACTTATCTTCTGCATCTGAATCGCTGAAGTTATCCATTTCTTCTGCTGCTTCTCATGATCATCATTAGGGTCCGCATTATTGAATCCATTGAAACCATTTAACAAAACCACAATTTCCAATATGCAAAAGCACCCTCGTGTTTTATATATCATTCATATGACACAGTGTCTGATTCGATAAAATAAATAAATTAACTTCAAGGCAAGAATTTATTACATATTTGAAAAAATGCTGCCACGCAATGTTTTTCAATCAAAACTGATTAATCGATCCTCACAAAAAATTCTGTGCAATGTCATATACAGTGGAACCCTGTTAATTGAATAGACACTTTGCCAATAAAAATTATTCAATTAACAGAAGTATTAAATGAACAGGGATTCTGTCACTTTTCTATATTCTAGAGATAAACACACCCTGTAGTTCTTATCCGATCGTCACAAAATTTCATATGCAGGTTTGAGGTCATGTCTAGATGAGAACATCCCCTTTTGGTCGCGATCTGTCAACCGTGATGGCTGCCCGAGCCCAAAACCTGAAAACCTTTAGCACAGTCTACAGGTCATATTTATGAAGGGATTTCATTGTAACGTGATAGGATGCCTCTATAATATCTAGATGAGAACGTCCCCTTTTGGTCATGATCTGACAACAGGATGGCTGCCCAAGCCCGAAACCTAAAAGCTTTTAACTCTGTCTGCAGGTCATATTTAATATGGAGGAATTTCATTGTAACTTGGTAGGATGACTGTATGATGTATAGATGAGAACGTCCCCTTTTGGCTTCGTTCGGTCAACTGTGATGGCTCCCCAAGCCCCAAACCCCAAAATCTTTAGCACAGTCTTCAGGTTGTATTTTTGAAGGGATTTCATTGTAACTTGGTAGGATGCCTCTGAATAATATCTAGATGAGAACTTCCCCGTTTGGTCGCGATCTGTCAACCATGACCACTGCCCCAAGCCCAAAACCCCAAAAACCTTGAGCACAGTCTACAGGTCATATTTATAGAGGGATTTCATTGTAACTTGGTAGGTTGACTCCATATAATGTCTAGATGAGAACGTTCCCTTATGGTCATGATTGGTCAACTGTGACGGCCCGAAGTCCGAAAACCTTTAGCACAGTCTATAGGTCATATTTATGAAGGGATTTCATTGTAACTTGGTGGGATGACTCCAGATAATGTCTAGATGAGAACGTCCCCTTATGGTCATGATTGGTCAACTGTGACGGCTACCGGGGCCTGAAAACCTTTAGCCCAGTGTATAGGTCATATTTATGAAGGGATTTCATTGTAACTTGGTAAGGTGACTCCAGATAATGTCTAGATGAGAACGTTCCCTTATGGTCACGATCATTCAGCCGTGACAGCTACCGAAGCCCAAAACCCCAAAACTCTTAGCACATTCTACAGATCGTATTTATGGAGGGATTTCATTGTAACTTGGTAGGTTGATTCCATATAATGTCAAGATAATAACGTCCCCTTTTGGTCGCGTTTGGTCAACTGTGATGGCTACAGGGGCCCGAAGCCCGAAAACCTTAAGAACAGTCTACAGGTCATATTTATGAAGGGTTTTTATTGTAACTTGGTAAGATGTCTCCCGATAATGTTTAGATCAGAACCTCCCCTTCTGGTCACAATCATTCAACCATGATGGCTGCCCGAGGCCAAAACCCAAAAAGCTTTAGTACAGACTACAGATCATATTTATGAAGGGATTTCATTGTAACTTGGTAGGACGACTCAGTATAATGTCTAGATGAGGCCTTCCCCTTTTGGTTGCGATCGGTCAACCATGATGGCTACACAGGCCTGAAGCCCCAAAACCTTCTTTAGCACAGTCTGCAGGTCATATTTTTGAAGGGATTTCATTTTGGAATAATTTCACTCTAAACTGGTAACTTTCCTTGATATACATTAACTGTGAGGGCCACATACATTAACTGTGAGGGCCACATTAACACACCCCTCAATTATTTAGTACAGTCTACACCTCATATTATTTTTATTGAAAACATAGCATACAGGGAACAGAAATTAACTATTCCCAGTTATCACAATTCTTGTCTTTTTTCATAATCCTTTCATAAACGTTGAACATTATCCTTTTCATCAAACATAACACACAGACAAATTTAGCTACAGTGTCATTGACACTTTCATTTTTAGCTCAACTTGACAAAGTCAAGCTGCGCTATTGCCATCACTTCTCGTCCGTCGGCGTATGTACGTACGTTAGTACGTTAGTATGTTAGTACGTTAGTACGTACGTCCACAATTTCCTTTGGCACACCTCAGAGGTCGCATTTATGATCAGATTACTTTGAAACTTGGTATGCTTGTTTGGGGTGACCTCTAGATGGGAGCTATCGATTTTCTTCAATTTCCATCAAAAAATGTTGCCGCAGCCAACGTTCTTAGAACTTAGTTTAGTCAAACCACAATATTTCCCTTTGGCACACCCTACAGGGCACATTTATGATTTGATTGCTTTGAAACCTGGTATGCTTATTTAGGGTGACCTCTAGATGGGAGCTATCGATTTTCTTCAATTTCTGGCAAAAAATGTTGCCACGGCCAACGTTCGTAGAACTTAGTTTAGTCAGACCTCAATATTTCCCTTTGGCACACCCTACAGGGCACATTTGTGATCAGATTGCTTTGAAACCTGGTATGCTTGTTTGGGGAGACCTCTAGATGGGAGCTATTGATTTATTTCAATTTTTGTCAAAAAATGTTGCCGCGGCAAACGTTCTTAGAACTTAGTTTAGTCAGAAGACTCAATATTTCCCTTTGGCACACCCTACAGGGTACATTTATGATCGGATTGCTTTGAAACCTGGCCTGCTTGTTTGGGGTGACCTGTAGATGGGAGCTATCGATTTTCTTCAATTTCCGTCAAAAAATGTTGCCGCGGCCAACATTCTTAGAACTTAGTTTAGTCAAACCACAATATTTCCCTTTGGCACACCCTACAGGGCACATTTATGATTTGATTGCTTTGAAACCTGGTATGCTTATTTAGGGTGACCTCTAGATGGGAGCTATCGATTTTCTTCAATTTCCGGCAAAAAATGTTGCCTCGGCCAACGTTCGTAGAACTTAGTTTAGTCAGAAGACTCAATATTTCCCTTTGGCACACCCTACAGGGTACATTTATGATTGGATTGCTTTGAAACCTGGCATGCTTGTTTGGGGTGACCTCTAGATGGAAGGTATCGATTTTCTTCAATTTCCGTCAAAAATTGTTGCCGCGGCCAACATTTTTAGAACTCAGTTTAGTCAGACCACAATATTTCCCTTTGGCACACCCTACAGGGCACATTTATGATTTGATTGCTTTGAAACCTGAAGTGCTTGTTTGGGGAGACCTCTAGATGGGAGTTATCGATTTTCTTCTTTCCGTCACAAAATGTTGCCGCGGCCAACATTTTTAGAACTTAGTTTAGTCAGACCACAATATTTCCCTTTGGCTCACCCTACAGGGCACATTTATGGCTAGATTGCTTTGAAACCTGGTATGCTTATTGACGGTGACCTCTAGATGGGAGCTATCGATTTTCTTCCATTTCCGTAAAAAATGTTGCCATGGCCAACGTTCTTAGAATTTAGTCTAGTCAGACCACAATATTTCCCTTTTGTACACCCTACAGGGCTTTGAAACCTGGCATGCTTGTTTGGGGAGGCCTCTAGATGGGAGCTATCGATTTTCTTCGGTTTCTGTCAAAAAATGTTGCCACTGGCAAAAAAAAATGACATTGGTACCAATGATCTTCAATTTTGCCATTTCATTTATAACTTACCAAGTTCAAGTTTGTCAAGATGAGCTACAGTGTCATTGACACTTTCATTATCAATTAACAGTAGTTATACCCCCACTTTCGAAGAAAATGGGGGTATACAGGATTACATGCATTCGTGTGTGTGTGCGTCCGTCTGTGCATCTGTGTGTGAGTCTGTCTGAGAATATTCATAACTTAAGTAAATTATTATTTTTTATAATATTTGTTGGTCATAGGTATGCCCACACTAGTTATTTTTTTTTTTTATTATTTTTTTTTTTATTACTTGTTCACTTAGAAATTGTGTCTGTCCGAGCCAAATTTTGTCTGTTCAGCCTGTATCTCGGGTATCGAATGTTCTATTGCAATGAAATTTGCCCTCAACACTGCTTATGGTATAGGCTTTAAAAAAAGGATTCAACGATATTTCTCACATTCTTCTTTTTAGAGTTATCCCCCTTTTTTTACGTAGAAATTGTAGGAAATAGACATTATTTGTCTGTTCAGCCTGTATCTCAGGTATGGGTTATCGGATTTTGGTGAAATATGGCGTGCAGTTTGCCTATTACAAAGGCTTCTGCCTCATTGCATAAAACTTCCAAACACAAAACAATTTACCATACCTTTTGACTTAGAAAATTGTTGGAAATTGTTGAAAACTTTCGAAGAAAATGGAAGGGGGAGGGGGGTGGTATACTGGATTGTGTCTGTCCATGTGTGCATCCGTCTGTAAGTCCGTACGAGAATATTCATAAATGATATTTGTTGGTCATAGGTGGTACACCACGTGGGGGTATGCACAGGACGAAAGTCCAGCTCTTGTTTACTCTATAACCTGTATTCAATTAACAGGTCAAATTTGTACTGAAGGTATGGTAAATGGTTTTGTGTTGGAAAATTATATTCAGTTAACAGGGTTATTCAGTTAAGAGATATCCAGTTAAGTGGGCTCCACTGAAATTAGCTTTCTCAGAAAGACAAAAGTGAAGTTTGTGTTCACACAGGTCTACTTATAGCATACATATTGATAGAATCTGTTTCAGATTGCCAGTGATGATAAACATGTCGTAGGTTATATTTGATACATAATGCAATTCATTTGAAAAATTTGAAATCATACTAAGTTGTTTTTTTTTATCCAATAATGCCCAATTATGCTAAAATAATGCACATTTGTTGTTCCTGACAGTCAAACAGCAGCAAAGTTAGAACTGGAAACTGTGTATTTAGAAATGATGTCACAGGAATTTATTTACTTTTGATAACTTTCAGATAACTTCTGTATATCTTTGCAATGTCTTGTTTTCTGAAATGCCGTTTACATTAAAACTTTTGAATTAAATTTAAATAATTGTGCATTGCTTCTGTTATCTTATACTTTGCATACAGTGGATTTTTTTTTCATGCTCTTTCACATACAAGCAAAATCTTAGTCATTATTTTCGAATTTGCGGCTTATTGTCCCTTTAACTGGTAGTGCCAGAAGCCCATTTTTGGGCTTTATTCTAAAATATAGATACCTCAGCTTAACCCTTTACCCAACGCAGACAATATCAAAATTTATTATTTTAAATATTAGTTTTTGAAATTTTTCAAAACATTTCAACAAAACCATATCATGTGACCCCTCGTTGGAACGAGCTCAACGAGCTCGTTCCAACAAGGGATCACATGATATGGTTTTGTTGAAATTTTTTGAAACATAATATTTTTTCAACTGCTAAATTTGCATATTACGCGGGCGGATGCGGCCGATTCGTTGGGCAAAGGGTTAAAGATTTCATACTCTGTGGATGTGCTTCATATTATCTTTGAAGTCAGTTTATTTAGTCTGTAAAGATTTGCCTTGTAACTATTGTAACAAGGCAAAGACCTGTGAACAAATTTTGATGATCAAAAATAATTTAGCACTCTACCAGTTAATGGAGTTGCTATGACTTCCAGATGGATTCTGTGACTGTAGCAGGTTACAGCTATTGTTGGCGGTGAGGCAGTATGCAATGGTGGGGGGTATGCAGTAGGCTGTGACCCAGCTCGTTTTTTATGCCCCCCACCATAACATGGGTTAGGGATATAAATATAGTGTCACCCTTGCCCATCAATCATGCTTCAACAATATGCTTGTTAGCACCATAACTTTAACAAATATTTAACAAATATTATCTGATTGTTTTGATACTCAAATGCGAGTTGTTATTAACTCTTTCATAATCATATTCGAAACTGAGCTTGATCCATTGATCAGGGACAGAGTTCTGGCTCCCAATTAATCAATTTTAGCAAATTTTCATGCATTAGCATGATAATTTCAATGAATATTCATTCATTGGGCCAATATCCAGTATTTGAATTCAACTAAAGAATCTGCAGGTCAAGTTCAAAATCCAGCTCAGTCCGATTTTTAGGGTCGAAGTTACTACACCAAATTAGTCAATATTATAAATTATTGTGATAAGTTGACGGTAACATGGTCTGAGGTTTGCGGCTCGGAGCTTATGTCCAACAGAGACGTGAAGCATTGAGGTTGAACATACGCTCCGAGCTGCAAACCTCAGACCATGTTACCGTCAACTCATCACAATAACGTATATGTTCCAAAAAGACACTTCCCATAGCCCAAAACCTACATCGTGAAACATGAGAGGCTTATTTACTAAACTTGTGATCGTTAAAAGTTGCCTTGTTCAAGGCAACTTTTGACGATCACAGGTTTAGTAAAGAAACCTCTAATGTATCCATGACAGCACTGGATAGATAATCAATAAACCAGATAAACTCATTCCATCTTAGTTCAAATCGTGAATCAGTTTGTAATTTAAACAAACCTTTTTCTGGAACACAGTTTGTTGCACATGTGAAAAATCCAGAAAAAGGAAGCCGCGTGCTAGGCACTCCGATGATGAAGCAATAATGAACCGGACGTCATTTGACATATTTCACGTTGTGACGTCAGACGGTAACATTTGCCACTTGAGCCGTAAACATAGAATATACTAAGCGAGCTCTCGTCCAATCAGAGGAGGGGCATTTTAGTCTTATTGGAATATTATCAATTTTTATGCCCCCCGACTTAAGTCGGGTGGCATATAGTGATTGAAGTGTGCGTGTGTCTCTTTGTCTGTGTGTCCATGTGTCCATGTGTGTGTCTGAGCCAATAACTCGAAAACTGTTAGGGCCAGAGTCATCAAACTTCACACAATTATAAAGGACCATGGGAGGATGTGTCACACACCATAGCCAAGTTCGTACCATCAAGGGTCAAGGTCACATTTCAAGGTCACACTAAAAATCGGTCAATATTCGTGTCTCAGCCATAACTCAGAAATGAATCATAGTACAATTGTTAAACTGTTAATAAATGTTAAGGACAGTCAGAAGGTATAATACTCTCCACTGCATCTGCAATGTGAAGGTCACAATTGACCTTCATATGTTCAGGGTCACAAATCATGTCTCAAGCATAACTCCAAAACTATTAGGGCTACAGTCATCAAACTTCACACAATTATAAAGGACCATGGGAGGATGTGTCGCACACCATAGCCGGGTTCGTACCTTCAAGGGTCAAGGTCACACAAAAAATCGGCCAATATTCGTGTCTCGGCCATAACTCAAACGAATCATAGTACAATTGTTAAACTTTTTACAAATGTTAAGGACAGTCAGAAGGTGTGCCGTGTATAATAGTTTCTGCCACATTTGCAAGGTGAAGGTCACGAGGGAGGGGGGGGGCATGTGTTACCTTATTTTGTTTTGTTCATAAGCACTATTACTTCAACAAATATTAATTGATTAGGCCAGTATTTTGTTTTTGAATTTAATCAAAGAATCTACAGGTCAAATTTGAAAAGTAGCCCAGTCTGTTGATAAGGCGTGCAGTTAACAGCCCCTAATTAGTCAATTTTCTTTTTTTTGTGGAGTTATTAACCTTCACCTTTCATTATAACTATTTTCGCTACATGCTGGTTTTAGTTTGTGCCCTTGTTATGGGCACCTACTTAGGGCTGTCGCGATTATTTGATTAATCGACTAACCGTCGACTATTGAAGTAGTCGACGTTTTTTATTTTTAGTCGATCATCATTCATTTTCAAGGTGGTACACGTCTACTAAACGTCGGGGCTAAATTGCATTGTTTTGTGAGGTGAATGATCAATGAAGGTGAATAACTTTAAATATCTAACCATAGTTAACATCTATATCCGGAAGACTGTACGACTGTCACTGACTGTGTAAGAAAGAACACTCACAGTTACTCGAGAAGAATAGATTCTTCTGAATTTCTCCAGTTTTGTACACACGAATGCACCCATTGGAAAACCCAAAAGCGCGGAAGTGACAAAATTATGACGAAAGTCAGAACGTCAGATCACTTCTCAAAGTTCGAAACTTCAGACTAAGATCCAATTTTAACAACTGACGAGGGAATGCATAGATCTCAATGTTCAAAATTTCGAGAAACTTATTGCAGAAAGGAAACATATGCAGGAACGTTCTTTGGTAAATTCATTTTAATTCATCGGCTTCAATCTAGTTCAAACTTGGACCTGCAGTCAGTAATATTATTTTTGGGGTTGGTACGTCCTACAGGACGTACCAACCCCAAAAATTATATTACGGACTGTGGGTCCAAGATTGGACTACATGTAGCTTCAGTCGGGACCGATTTGTTGTTCCCACAACCCCACTTCGTCTGAACACACTGGTGCCATTGTCATTTTCAGAGTTTTACGAACAGAAGAATGATTTGCTAAAAAATTATGGGAAGCGACTATTAATCGACTAACCGTCGATTACTGGTCACGATTAGTCGATTACAAAAAATGATAGTCGCGACAGCCCTACACCTACTAATAGAAAGTGAATTTTTCTGAGCTTGGTTGATGTTTGAACAAAGCTACTTTCATTTAAACAGGAAAGAACGTAGAATTTAAGTTTTTCCAGTTTCTTGGAGATAGGGATATTGCAAGTGGTTATTTATTTCTTTTATATATGGAGATTTTGTAAACTGTTAATTATACTGCAGGCATGTATATCCAAAACTCAATTGCATGGGGCATTTGTGTCAAATGACACATCAAGTTTCACTTACTTTCTATATTTTTCAGAGAGTATTTTGAATCAAAACTGAAAGATCAGATAAGTGAACTTAAAAACCTAAAGGAAGAAAAAGATCGGCTGATCGCACTTCAGGATGATTTAGTTAGATTACATAAACTAAAGGTAAATATAGATTTATTTTAGTTGAACATGAGAACTTGACATGTTTGTGTTTATGATGTTATATTAAGAATACTTTTGACTCTTTAATTAAGAATTGAATGCAATTTTTATAATCTTTATTGGAGTATGAACGTGTGGGAATGGGTACAAATTATGTATGAATCCCAAAGGGATTCATACATAATTTGTACCCATTCCCACACGTTCATACTCCAATATTTATTTATTATTTATTGATGTTTAAGGTCACATATTTATGCACAATGGCTAACCATGACCATGACAGTTTTACGGGTGGAGGAAGCCGGAGTACCCGGAGAGAACCACCGAGCAACAACGAGCAGCTGCCACTTCCCCAACATCATAACTCCGCACTGCAGCACAGGCAGGGTTAGATTGGTTGAAGACATGCGTACCATCGACATGCAGTATGCCTTAGTACATGGCGTCATCGTGCCCCCACGCGGGCAATGGAGATGAAGTGTCTTGCCCAAGGACGCAACGCGGTTGCCGCGGGTGTCATACTCCAATAAAGATTATAAAAATTGCATTCAATTCTTATAATTACATTCCGTAACTGTTTAAACTACTTTTTACCAAACAACAAAGCAGAAAGATGAAATAAAACATGTGCAAACGAACGAGGTGAAAAACCACCCTCACACAAATGACAAAGTGCACAACTCTGAGTTGAGCGCCGGTTTTCGGCATTGACCCAAATTTGTCAAATTGCCGTCTTTCGCAACGAAACTTGGAATGTTCAAAACAATTTATTTAACATATCAGTAAACTATAATCACTGATCACTGCGAGAGGCGCTAAAAGTTATAAACTCGCCCAAACACCGCCCGAATTACATTCTGTCAACTGCGCTCTACCGTAAATGCAGGTCAGAGTTCGACCAAATGTATTCATTGGAAAATGAATTACATTTGGTCATGACATTTTCATCCAGCTGACCAATGGGAATTGAGTATTTGGACCCAAAACGTATAACTACATAATTATAGTATCGTAATTATATTTTAGGCTGAACAAGAGTCAAAGGGTGCTGACGACTTGAACAATACTGAGGTGAAATGTGCGCAGCCAGAGAGTCTGAGTGAAGATCAAGAGAATGTGCAACCCCAGACAACTCATTGTGTTACATGTAAGATTAAACAATGATAAATTTTTGTGAAGTCTTCTCACAATGTATAGTTCTCATAAGGTTTTTAGTGAACACTTGACTTGTTAAATATTATAATTCAACACAAACATATTGATCCGTTAAATTTTTACAGTAGAACCTGTCTTGAGAGACCGCCCCTTGGGCCACACAAAAGTGGTCTCTCAAGACAGGTGGTCTCTCCTTACAGGTTTCAGGTTTCTCAAGTCAGTGAATAACCAACCACAAAATTCAGAAATGGAGAAGAATAGATTTTTGTAATTACTTTGCAGTTGTTCTTTTTTATGAAGTTTTTTGTAACAAATTGAAATGGACTGTTATAAAAATTATAAAAATAAATTAGTGTTAAAAATCTTCACTGAAGATTTTCAACACTAATTTATTTTTATAATTTACTTCTACTGAGCCACCGTGCCCCCACATGGGTAATGGGGGTGAAGTGTCTCACAAGTCGGTTGCAGCAGGTGGGATTCAAACCGAGGACCTTTCAGCCTGCACCTCTACCCACTGAGCCACCGCGCCCCCTGTATAGTTGAACTAGGAGTAGGAGAAGAGTAATTTCAGGCTTTGTGAAAAGAATGAGAAACAATAACACTGTCAGAAAACTGTAACAGATCTGAGAATTTTTGTAATTATTGTTTTTGTTTAACTGGTAGAGTGCTAAATTTTTAGCTGCGACTAGCAGCCCTATAAGTGGCAATGTTCTGTTTGTCTGTCGGTTGGTCTGTCGGTCTGTCGGTCTGTCTGTGACCAACGAGTTTCAAAACTCAATAACTTTTGAAATACTTGATGGAATGACTTTATATTTGGCATGTAAGTGTTAGTGTATCTTATTGATGTCTAGCCACTGTTCAATGCATGTGTTGTTCCAAATATTTTTCTTGGAGTTATGGCCCTTGATGAACTTAGAATTTTGTGACTAACGAGTTTCTAAAAGAATAACTTTCAAACTACCTGGTGGAATGACTTCATATTTGATACGCAAGTGTATCTCATTCATGTCTAGCCCATGTCCGATGCAAATGTTCCAAATATTTTTCTTGGTTTTTTTTCACCATCACCTGTAAATTGCCCCTGAGAATATTTTTTGGACTTGCAGATTGCACCACCCTTCGCAGCTACACCATCGATGTCGCGATTTTTTCTCAGCTTGAAGATTTGTTCACACTTTTTTGTCTTGTTACAATTTATGGGAGAGTGCCTACAGGCGCTCTCCCATAAATTGTAACAATGCAAACCAATGGAAATGAAGTAATTTTACTTCCAAGATAATATGAAGGACATCCACAGAATATGAAGCCTTTAACTTTAGGACCTGCAGTGCAGAATAAAGTCCAAATATGGGCTTTCAGCACGCTACCAGTTAATAAATAAAGAGATTATTTTATGTTTAGTGACATATCAGCCGAGATATCATCCCTTTCGGTCTCTGGCTGATATCTCAGCCTATATGAAACTGATCAAGTAATAACTTCTAAATATTATACTCCAATGGAGGCATTTTTGTAGGGATAATTAAGCATTGTACAAGAATGTTCACAGTGAACTTGTTCTGAGTGATATTACAAATTCCATTGGGAGATCACCCCTTAAAACAAAGGATGTATTGTTTGACACATTCTTTTTGACCTGTGTATTAAGAGGATGAGGGATGAAGTAAGGGAGTGCAGTGAAGAGTTATCAGACTGAGAGTTCGAAGTACCATTGTTCTATGCAGATGATATTGTCCTGTTCTCAGAAAATGAATTGGGTTCTGAAACATTCCTGCAAATTGTAGGAACTTAATCGCAACTTGAGCTGAATCCAGAGTTTGCATGTGGTATCAATAACTGGTTTTGTGTATGGTATATCCTTGTGGTAGAGCTGGGTGGAATTCAAATTTCAAATTTGGTTTTGGTATCTGTGATTTCGAATGATTAGCCTTGGTACCGGTATGGTATTCAGTGTCAACAGCATACACATACCCACACCAATACCAGTATTGGATAGTGACTCTGGTATACTGATCAGCTGAAGGTCGTCATTCACCGCAGACAAAGAATTGTCTAAATGTTGGAAGTAACATGGGCTCTCATCACCCGTCATTTGATGTATCAAATGAGCAGAGAGAAAATTTGTTACATCAAATGACTGCTGCCAAGTGACTTCAGGAATACATAGTCCATGGACTCTTCTTGTCAGGAATTTTGTGGAATGTTCTGTCATTTGCCCTTTTACTTAATGTCAGAGATATTTTTCAATACCAATGTTTTGATACAGTGAGATTCCCTATGTATGCTAGATCAGTTTTCTATCGATACTGATACCGAACCGTATTTAACATATATCACCGATCTCTACCTTGTGGGTAGGATAATCAAACTACTCAAAAAATCCTTGTCTAGCAGCACCATACACTCAAATTAAAAATTACATAATTGAATATCTCTTTATGAAACATTTGACCTGTTAATTACAAATAGGTAATAGAGAAAACTCCTGTTGATTGAATAAAAAATATTATAACATTTCGAGAAATTACCGTAACAAATTACAATCACTGAACACGCCTTGTTTATTGATCTATTTGACCACAGTACATTCAGTGCAGGAATTTAGTTTATTATATAGAGGATCTCAAACGAGTGATGTTTGGATATAAGATTTTTTGAAACGAGTTTGATGAATTTGATTCTCAACGAGCCTTTAGGCGAGTTGTGAATCGAATTCATCAAATGAATTCTTCATGTTCATCAAATGTTTGTCATGTTCATCAAATGAATTCGGTATTATATCCAAACATCACGAGTTAAAGATTCTGTATATCACATGAATTTTTGAATGTTTTTTGCACTTTTTATTTAATTCATTGTCGCCAAATTCTCCCAAAACAACCGACAGTCAGTTCGTTGGCTCAGACGCTTCACACCATGACGTCATGAATGTGCTTTACTTGCGCCTGTTGTCATGATTGACGTCATGTGAACTATGCACAAGAATACAATGCTGCTGTTATGCGACCACGCGCCAATTAGACACTAGTAGATAATCAAGAAATAAGACATGGGTTGTTACGTCGAAATTAACAACAATTTGAGCTCTGTCAAACAAAATATAATAGAATAAATGCTGAGTTTATCTCAGGAATATCTGACACGAAGTGACCCTGGCTGTCGAAAGTGTCGTTAAGCCCCAATAAATAAAAAAAATAAAATATCAGGAATACAGGAAAGTGAGCAAATCCTTGTTGTTTGAATACACCTGTGTAGGTGGTGTATAAGTGAAAATAATGTTTTAAATAAATGTACGTGCTTGGTGATCTCCCCTCAAATGAAAGCCAACAGTTTTGGAACCTCCGCCAATGCAACCCTTCCTTGCTTTGTTCTTAGATACCTGAAGCATATTTGGCCAGGAGTTGTTCTCATCAAATATTATTTTATTATCAGATTTGGTGCAAATATGGTAGCAGACTTTTCAGAAACCATGGATGCCTGCTATCAACTATGTGAGCGGCACACATATGTTTGTCATGTTCTGTACACCACAACCATAATTTTGATATATAATTTGTGTATATTTATATGGAATTTCAGACTTGGGAATTTCCTAGGAAATTGTTTTCTCTTAGGCCACACAAAGTAGATCTTCTGTTTCTCAGGCCATTATTTGTAAAATTGCATGCGGGCGAGCGGTTTTTTATTTTATTTTTTATTTCTGTAAATCATTTCTTTGCCGTCAAAAGTTCATGTTTTAGGCCTCATAATCTACAGAATAGCATGGGTGGTGGTGTATTTCATCCCTTGAGTGCAAGAAGGCTTTGCAATGCTAAAGCATTGCAAAGCCTTCCTGCACTCAAGGGACAAATTCATAAATGTTTTCAACTTGTGTGAAATATCAGACATAAACCATTTAATTTTTATTTTTGTTAAGTTTAAATTGCTTATAAAAAGAGAGCATGCAGCAGCCAAAAGGACCATGTGGGAGGGCCTGAGAAACAGATTTTTAATTTTTTTATGCCTTATGTAGCACCTTAATTGAATAATTCTCACTGACAAAGTGGCTATTCAATTAAAAGTGTTCCCCTGCATATATAGAACAAGAATGGAGCTTTTCAAGGCTCACCTTTTTTCGGCAGTTGTTAACATGCAGAGTACGTACAGGTCCTTGAAAGTGCTTTAAAATGCTGGTATTTTAAAATAGAAATTCCAGGCCCTTCAAAGTGCTTGAAAATCAAGCTTTCATGGAAAAAGTCATGGAACAACTTGAAAAAATATATTTAAGTTATTGCTTTGCTCTCTTGGTCAAAATGTGTCGTTACAATTTGAGCTAATTGTCTTTATTATATACCTATATTTGATACTGACACGATTTTGATCATCAAATCTCTGCTACAGTATCAGATGGAGTGTGATACTGGCAAATCGCATGCAGTGTGATACCTCAAAATTGAAAATGAGGTTGGGTGAGAATTGTCCTGTTCTTCCTAGTGTTGAAACGATTAGTCAAAGTCGATTCGATTTTCGGAAAAATCGACTCTGAAATCCGCCAGTCGACTAGTTGGGAAACTCAAAAGTCGTAAAATGCCAATAGTGGGGGTTAATGATTACAAACATCAGACATTTCTGCTTCGTGGTGGACCTATTTTGAATTGTATTGAGAAGTGGATATCAATGCAATCATTGTCATTTTTTGATGCTGATAATGTTACAACTTAGATTTCAGCAGCATTACAAGCACTGATTTCACCTAACCTAATCACTGGCACACGTTGAAGAAAAATACTTTGATGTACAACTTCAAAGATGCCGTTAATTCATGCAAGCGTTCTGTCCCTCTCCCACGTCGCCCACACTTTTTAATTGACATAAAAATAAAATACATGCCTGAAACACTCATATCGCTTGCTTATCTTTGGCCGTTACGTCAGGTAAAGGGTTAGGGCCTTTCTCCTCTCATTCGTCCGCAGTACTCTGCACTTCACACAAGAGCCAGTTGAAGCTCCGTAACTCTGCAGTTTCTGCAGAGTTCCCATGCTTAAACTGACTCTTGTACATGTATATAAGTGAAGCTTCTTTGAGCCAATTGCCCTGTCTTCCTCAAAGGTAAAAATGCCATAGCTCCATATTCTATGATATTACTGTACCGGGTATGAAGGTGAGGAAACTGTCCGTCACAAAATTTGACCCGGGAGTTTTTAATTAATTGTACCGGGCAAATGGCGGCACACTTCAAACATTTTACAAATTCCTGAAACGTCTGTTTTAACATCATTGGGTACTTTTTCCACTGTACGGACAGAGGACTAGGTGGCACGCACTTCCCAGGTATCCTAATTTTTTGGCTGACTGGTTAAAGCTATAATATGCACAACGTTTTAAAAAACTTAAAATACGAAAAAGAGAATAGCTACATTCATGACTTTGACAAGGAAACTTCATCAAACACCTGTCAAACGAGTCATTAAATGAAAGGGTTATCAACTTACATGTAACAGTCTCTTATCACCTAATTTACTGTGACAATTATGTTTTCAACAGAAAAGCCGACTAGTCGATTTTGAGTCGATTACTCCCATCGACTAGCCGACTTTGAAAAATAGGTAATCGTTTCAACACTAGTTCTTCCACCTCGCCCTTAAGGGCCTGGACAAGGGTCTTAAGTTCCCACCATTCTACAGTCTCTGTATGTCTAATGGCTTAGTAGTGATTCCCAGTTAAGTCTTGACTAGAAACCACTGCCTAGTTAATTTGTCTATTATCTGCAGGACCTCCTCATAATGGCATGTTAAGGGCACTTGTTCTGAGGTCGGAAAAGTCGGAAAGAGGCCTTCAGCGGTTAAAATGTGCTTAAAATTCACAAATCATGAATTGAATAATTTTTTTTTTCATCTTCGCTGTTGTACAAATGTATCAATAGATTTTTCAAAAAATATTGTTGAACATACATTTACACCTAGATGATGCGGTAAATCAAGTCCACATGGTCTAGAATGGAGATGAAGAACAATACCATAGTATGAACCACAACCTAAATTTTGTTACCTGCTTTCCTCCAAAATGGATTTCCTTTTTTTCTCTTCTCCCATTTAATTAGTACAGTGGAACCCTGTTAATTGAATAGCCACTTTGCCAGTGAAAATTATTCAATTAACAGGAGTATTCAGTTAACAGGGATTGTGTCACTTTCCTGTATTCTAGACATAAACTTATCATTTATTCTATTATATCTTGTTTGACAGAGCTCCACGAGCTCTGTCAAACAAGATACAATAGATTAAATGCCTATATTGGATGTACTGAGGCCAAATAGGTCTCTAACCAAAGGAAAACTGGGGAGAGTCGGGGTAATTTCTCAACATGTTACAAGATTTTTTATTCAATTAACAGGAGTTTACTTTATAATCTGTATTCAATTAACAGGTAAAATTTGTACTAGAGGTATGGTCAATGGTTTTGTGTTGGGAAATTATATTCAGTTAACAGGGATATACAATTAAGAGATATCCACTGTACCTGACGTCGGGTATATAATAAAAAGATCTTCAGAACAGTGAAGTTTTCAGGAGTGCTGTCTTGTATCTTGTTGAAGACCTTCAGAAAGTATAGTATTGTACTCGTTGGCTATGCCAACACGTGTGATACAGCTTGGGTTAAGGTCCACAACTCGATTCAATACAATACACAAGAAAACTATGTATTGAAAATCTTTATGTATTGGTTGCTTGAATTGGAAATCTCTTTTCATCCATTGATTCTAGGGCTGTCGCGATTGTTCGATTAGTCGATTAACTGTCGACTATTGAAGTAGTCGACGTTTTTTATTTTTAGTTGATCGTCGTTCATTTTCAAGGTGGTACACGCCTACTACACGTCGGGGCTAAATTGCATTGTTTTGTGAGGTGAATGATCAATGAAGGTGAATAACTTTAAATATCTAACCATAGTTAACATTCATATCCGGAAGACTGTACGACTGTCACTGACTGTGTAAGAAAGAACACTCACAGTTACTCGAGAAGAATAGATTCTTCTGAATTTCTCCAGTCTTGTACACACGAATGCACCCATTGGAAAACCCAAAGCGCGGAAGTGACAAAATTATGACGAAAGTCAGAACGTCAGATCACTTCTCAAAGTTCGGAACTTCAGACTAAGATCCAATTTTAACAACTGACGAGGGAATGCACAGATCTCAATGTTCAAAATTTCGAGAAACTTATTGCAGAAAGGAAACATATGCAGGAACGTTCTTTGGTAAATTCATTTTAATTCATCGGCTTCAATCTAGTTCAAACTTGGACCCGCAGTCAGTAAAATTATTTTTGGGGTTGGTACGTCCTACAGGACGTACCAACCCCAAAAATTATATTACGGATTGTGGGTCCAAGATTGGACTACCATGTAGCTTCAGTTGGGACCAATTTGTTGTTCCCACAACCCCACTTCGTCTGAACACACTGGTGTCATTGTCATTTTCAGAGTTTTACGAACAGAAAAATGATTTGCTAAAAAATCATGGGAAGCGACTATTAATCGACTAACCGTCGATTACTGGTCACGATTAGTCGATTACAAAAAATGATAGTCGCGACAGCCCTAATTGATTCTAACACTATTCTTTCAGATGCTCTCAAGAGAGCTTGCCACAGTTGTGTGTGATGTGTAGGTGTTCTTGGTTAGGATTACATGGCCAGAATTGTTAACTGATTTTATACATGTATAAACTCGGAGATGATTTTGGACAAAGGTCGGGAGCACAGTGGTAAGGGCATTTGACTTCATACCAAAACTCCCCTTGCCTTCAACCAATACCAACCCTGCTTCTTCGAAGTTAGTGTGTTGGGGAGCCTTACAGTTGCTTGCCACTCCATGGTGGTTCTCTCTGGGTGCTCAGGTTTTCTCCACCTGCAAAATTGCCTGGCACAAGGTAACCAAAAGTGTCATTAAACCCCAATAAATAAAAAATTGGACAAAAGTCCTGCAAAGTCCATGATAATTTTCTTTAGAAGTCCTAGAAGCTCCTGCATTTTTTCTTCACTCAGGCATGCACAAATCCTGCCTGGTAGAGTACTAGATTATTTTTAGCTCAACTTTGGCGAAGACAAATTTGAGGTATTGTCATGGCACGTTGTCCGTCTGTCTGTTTGTCTGTCCATCTGTCCTTCCATTGTGCCATCAACATGGCTCGGGCTAGAGGCCGTATTTATTAACCGATCTTTACGAAACTTCTGGGTACCTTTGTTATCACCGTGGGTCAAGAATGAGTGTTTTGGGGTCCGGTCTGAAATTCAAGATGGCCACTGGCTGCCATTTTGTACAAAATTAGGTGCAATCAGATTTTTGCGCAGAACTTCCATATGAAAGTGCTGATTTGAATAATTTTTTGTTTGAATGTTTTAGTACCATGGGATACATCACATATTCATGATGGCTGCCGGTGGCCATTTTGTACCAAAATTGGTGCAATCAGTTTTTTATGTGTACCCATACTATGTATGGTACACATAATGCCGGCATCCGGGGTGGCCATCTATTGTTCGTCTATCCTCTGTCTGTCCGACTGTCCGTCCGTCTGTCCGTCCGGCATCCATATCCATTTCTTTGGCATTAGAAAACTTGAAAAATATTGCTTGGATTGTCAAGTTACTTTATATATGTGTTCAGGTTACTGATGTGCCAAGCTGTATAGTTTTTTGTGTAAATCTGATAATTTGATTCTGAGATATTAACCCTTTATCCTTCAAATTGAAAATTCCCCCAATCTCTTTGGCATTCGATAACTTGAAAAATATTGCTTGGATTGTCTAGTTACTTTATATTTGTGTTCAGGTTACTGATTTGCCGAGCTGTATAGTTTTTGGTGTAAATCTGATGATTTGATCCCGAGATATTAACCCTTTATCCTTCAAATTGAAAATTCCTCCAATCCCTTTTGCATTCGATAACCTGAAAAATATTGCTTGCATTGTCAAGTTACTTTATGTATGGTGTACATAATGTCGGCATCCGTGGTGTCCCTCCGTCATACAGCTTTCTACTAGTTGTGCATATGGGTACACATCTGACGATTTCATCGGCCTATTTTTTGTACAGAACTTCTGTACAAAAGTTATGATTTGAATAAATTTTTGTATGAATGTTTAGTAACATGGAATACATCACGTATAATACAGGGTTTTTTTCTCGAGCCGAAATTATGCAAATTAGATGAACTTTGATTTATTCAGTGCTACTTATACACAGTAAGTGCACATGTCAATACGGCTCGGGCGAGAGGCTGTATTTATGAACTGATCTTCACAAAACTTCTTGTGTACCTTTGTTATCACCTTGGGACGAGAACTAGTGTTTCTTGGTGCGGTCCAAAATTCAAGATGGCTGCCAGTTGCCATTTTGTACCGAAATTAGGTCCAATCAGTTTTTTGTACACGACTTCTATACGGCTCAGGCTAGAGGCCGTATTTATGAACCGATCTTTACAAAACTTCTTGGGTACCTTTGTTATCACCATGGGACAAGAACGACTGTTTTTGGGTGCAGTCCAAAATTCAAAATAGCCGCCACCATTTTGTACCAAAATTAATGCAATAAGTTTTTTGTACAGAACTTCTGTATGAAAGTTCTGATTTGAATAAATTTGTGTAGGAATGTTTAGTAACATGGAATACATCACATATAATATGGGTTTTTTTCTCATGCAGAAATTATGCAAATTGGATGAACTTTGATTTGTTCAGCGTTACTTATACACAGTAAGTGCACATGTCAATACGGCTCGGGCTAGAGTCTGTATTTATGACCGACCTTCACGAAACTTATTGGGGTACCTTTGTTATCACCCTGTGACAGGATCGAGTGTTTTGGGGTACCTTTGTTATCACTGTGCAATGAGAACAAATATTTTGGGGTTCAGTCAGACCCAC
The DNA here is from genome assembly GCA_031216915.1 of Pictodentalium vernedei. NCBI lineage: Eukaryota > Metazoa > Mollusca > Scaphopoda > Dentaliida > Dentaliidae > Pictodentalium > Pictodentalium vernedei. The sequence goes on along the minus strand of CM062297.1, from coordinate 46,467,593 downwards.
TCTGGGACTCAAAGATTTCTTTTCTAGTTTAGCATCTAACTGTCACCCCACCTTTACAATACTTTACCTATATATGTGTTACAGGCTGCGGTCAGCATTTATGTACAAACCGTTACAATACATTACATGTACCTTTGTTATCAGGTCATTACCTAGATGTTTGTCATTGCTGTGTCACATACTATACATGTACATGTCTTAAACAAGTTGAGCTACAGTGTCATTGACACTTTTATTGGTAGTCAAAATTAGTTAACCCTTTACCCAACGTAGAGATTATCAAATTTTTTTATTTTAATTACTATTTTTTTAAATTTTTCAAAAAAATTTCAACAAAACCCTAGCATGTGCCCCTCATTGGAATGAGCTCGATGAGCTTGTTCCATTGAGGGGGGTCACATGATATGGTTTTGTTGAAATATTTTGAAAATTTTTTTTTTTTTCAACTGCACAATTTGCAAATTACATTGGCAGATGCGGGTATTCGTTAGGTAAAGGGTTAAGTGCCTAATTCCGAAATTGCTCACTTTTTAGTGCAACAAAACAGGTGCCTCAATGTGCAGTCTGAGTAAACTTGAAAATTCCAAGTTCTTTGGCAGTTCTTTCTCGGCAAGTCATTGCTGCCTATATTGGCAGCCATGACTTACCTAGTGAAAGGTGAAAAGTCACAAGATGTAGATTGTCAAAGTGCAGCACAAATTTACAATCTCTAGGCCTTTAATGGTTACTAACCATTCCGTTTGTTGGTGACCTACAGTAGGCTTTCCTATAAATTGTAACAAAGCAGTTTCATATAATCAGTTACTTATAGCTGAATAACAAGCACTTCCTAAGAATAGGAGACTTTCATTTTAACATATAGACTTTTTGATAAAGCCCAGATGTAGTGTTCTAGCAGTGAATCAGTTTAACTGGTAGAGTGCTGGAAGCCCTATTTTGGGCTTTACTAAAAGTGACAGGCAATAACTGTCTGTATCTACATTCTGCCTGAGGAAGCCTTTATTGTCCCTGATATGAATCAGATTTTTTATACAATACCTTGCTCTCTGACATTTAATTGGATAGTGCCTGTAAGGCACTATCCAATTAAATGTAAGAGAACAGTATATGATGAGCTTTGATTTGTTGTCAGAAAAACTCAGCACTTTACCAGTTAAAGTAGTGATGAAGTAACAAGAATAACATATTTTATTAGCCGACATCTTTTTTTCAGTGATTACTATAAGCCTGTTCATGAAATTCATTTAAACTTGTCTAGTGCAGGATTAATTCTAACTGATCATTTAAAATGAGTTTAGTTTCCTATTTTATCACATGCTGTTTTGTTTGTACAGTGGAACCCTGTTAATTGAATAGCCACTTTGCCAATGAAAATTATTCAATTAACAGAAGTATTCAATTAACAGGGATTGTCACTTTCCTGTATTCTAGAGATAAACTTAGCATTTATTCTATTATACCTTGTTTGACAGAACTCCATGGGCTCTGTCAAACAAGATGTAATAGATTACATGCCTGTATTGGATGTACTGAGGCCAGATGGGTCTATAAACAAAGGAAAACTGGGGAGAGTCTTGGTAATTTTTTGACAGGTTACAAGATTTTTTATTCAATTAACAGGAGTTCACTCTATAACCTATATTCAGTTAACAGGTCAAATTTGTACTGGAGGTATGGTGAATGGTTTTGTGTTGGGAAATTATATTCAATTAACAGGGTTATACAATTAAGAGATATCCAATTAAGTGGGCTCTACTGTAATACTATTCTCTTCAATTTATTAGAGCTGGATTCCAAGAACATAATCTTGATGAACTGAAATGTAACATCCTTTCCAGTTAAAACCAAATAAATACTTTTTTTTTAACCTTGTGGGCCTATTTTTCTATGTCAAATCTTGTCGGCTCAGAACAAGTTGCTTAGCAAAGAAAGTTTTTTAGACTGAAATAAACTTTACAGGCATCTAAAGCTTACTCAGCAATCACTGCTCAGTTAATCTCTAGAATACTGGAAAATCACAAATTCCTGTTAATTGAATACTACAGTTAATTGTATAATTTTTACTGGCAAAGTGGCTATTCAATTAACAACATTCTGACATTCTATTCTACTCTCATATTTAATTCAATAATTAACCAACTTCCCTGTAGGGAACTCCAGGAAGTGAAGCAGTGCTTGCTTACTGTGGTAAACAAGTTCTGTTTTACTGGTTAAATAGGACCCAGTCACCAGTGCTTGGGGTGGAAGTGCTTTCAGATGGGCAACATGGGTGAAAACTATTGACTAAACTTGACTTTATATCTCAATGTTGCAGTCATGATTAGCTATCATACAGAAATATGTGACCTGGGACATCAATAAATATTAAAATAAAAAGTAAATAAATTAACACACTGAAACTGACCGAAGGCTTGAAGAAAGCTTCAGTATGTAATAATTTAAATTCAAAAGATTATTGTTGATAGTTTTCCTTTTCAGTCTCATCAAATGATGAAATATATGACAGTATGAGAAAACAAAGAATCATCAGAGAGGAATTGCGGCAAAAAAAGAAAGAACTGGAAGCCATAATGAAGAAAGATCGAAATAAACGTCAATACTCTCGCAATCAAGATAATCAGAGTGATACAGTCTCCTATTCCACAGAAGCTTTAGGGTAGGTTTATAATAACTTTGATCTCAAACGAAATGATTTTTGCGCGCTGAAGATGCGCAGGGACGGTACGGGGAACAAGCCCCTTTTGACCCTCGGTGACTATATATGATTGGCTGTCACATGTCTAGGCGTGTTGAAGGAGGAAAACGTTCCGGTACTGGGCAGGTGTCTCCTGTTGTGGCGTGGCGGTCTCGTTGACTGATGTCGGTTGAACCCTCTGGTGAGGACCAGTGTGGGAGGTTGGGTCCTCTCACAAAGGTACTACCTCTCCCCGAGGGTGCAGTCGATCTAGATTTTCGGGCAAGTATAGTCTACCACTTCGGAGATGATTTTAAGTGATGGCCATCACTGGCAAGTATAATCTGCCTCAGGCTGTCTGTTTGATAGGATGTCTTTGAAGGAAACAACAACGACCCCTTTCGGGGACCACCAAGAAGAAGACCCGAACTTCCCTGGTTCGGGGGCAGGCCTGCATTGTAATCCTAATGGGTTGGGACAGAAAGATGTGCAATGCGCTTACAAAAAGGGGCAGAGGTGGGACGCAGGACCAACTCTTGCCTCCCTTAAAGTGGTCGACCACTTTTAGGGATGGAGTGGAGGATGTACAGGAATCATGGGGGGTTACCGTTTCTGTAACGGTTGGACTGTCCATAGCGGTTGTTGGGGTGCTGGTCAAAAAGCATCTTCTGTGTACCTGCTTAAAAGAAGAAGGCAGAATTAGTTTTCATTAGAATATGTAGAAATAAAAAGATAAAAGTAGCACATTATGTTTTAATTGTGATCACAGTTAAGCTGTTAATCTGCCTGTTAGATCACCTTCTTAGGGTGATAGTGAGTTTGTAGCAGGAGGATAACAGGTTTAGACACTAAACCACACCCAAGGGTGTTTCTGTTATGCCCTTTGCTGGTTTCGACCATATTTAGATTAGTTTGAGTTTTTTTAGGATCACGATTAAACACTGCAAATCCCGCCTCCAGTCGGGGAGGCCCAGCCCACACAAAACGCTCTCGCCTGGTATCGCGAGCGTCCTGTGTGGGTCGAGCCCCCCGTCCGGAAATGAGATCTACAGTATCCAATCGTGATGTAATTTTAGTTGAGTCTGTGAAGGCAGCCCTTTCTGGTAGAAGGCCACAGTTAATCTGTTTTTCTGCCTGTTTATTCACCTTCTCGTTCCCTATTTATTTAGTTTTTTAACAATATTTAATCCTGATGTAATTTTAGTTGAGTCGGTGAAGACAGCCCTTTCTGGTAGATGGCTACAGTTAAGCTGTTTTTCTGCCTGTTAGTTCACCTTCTCGTTCCCTAGTTCTTTTTTTCGAGCGGTCTTAGTTTTGATTGCAATTTTTGGGCTTTTGTCGGCTTTCGCAAATGGCTCCAAGTTCGGAGATTAGTTCGCTGTCGGCTTACCGGTCATGATTTTTCGCGGCCAGGGTGGGTAGGCGGTCTTTAATGGTGGGGATAGCGGCCCTCATGGAGTGTTTTGATGGGTGTGTCCCACGGGGCACGGAGGGTGACTCTGAGCGCGTGATTTTAGACCTTCTGGAGTTTTCCCATATTAGTTTGATTGAGGTCAGTTAGTATGATTGCACCATATTCGAGTACTGGGCGCACAAAGGCTTTGTATAGTTTGAGTAGGGTGGACTGGTTGGCTCCCCATGAAGTTCCCTTAAGCATTTTCAGTAAGTTAATGCGTTTGGTGGCTTTTTTCGCCATGTCGTTGGTGTGTTTGTTGAAGGACAGTTTTTGATCAATGGTGATGCCCAGGAATTTTGCCTCTTTGCATTCTGGGAGAGTGTTATCCATTAGTTTTAGGTCAAAATCCCGTTTACTTATCTTGCGAGTAAAGGTGATTTGTTGGGTTTTATTGCCGTTTAGCTTAATTCTCCATTTGGCACACCATTTTCTAGGTCATCGAGAGCGCGTTGCAGGGGTTTTTGGAGCAGATTGGCCATATTATTAAGAGTCCCAGAGGCTCTTATCATCCGCGAATTGGGAGACTTGAACACGATCTTCAGAGAAATTAAGGTCGTTTACATAGAAGATGTAAAGGAGGGGGCTTAGGACGGATCCTTGGGGGTGCCTGCTTCAAGGGGGACACTGTCAGACATTTCATTGTTCACTCTGACTTTAATTTCGCGATCATTTAAGAAAGATGATAGTAATCTGAGCAGTTTCATGGGGAGTCTCATTTTTGATAATTTGTAGCGCATTCCATTGTGCCAAATAGAGTCAAATGCTTTTTTGACATCTTAACAGGACTGCCGTGCCTATTTGCTGATTGTTGATAGCGGTTTTCATTTGGGTGACTAGTCGGTAGACATGCTCAATGCCTTCTTTGCGGTTTCTATAGGCTCTTTGCCATTTATTGAAAAAATCGTCTTCAAGGTGCCCCCTGAACCGATTGGTAAGGATTCGTTGAGGAGGCTGATTGGGTGGTAACTGGCTGGGTTGGAGGGGTCCTTGTCAGGTTTTGGTATCATGACACCAATGGCTTTTTTCCAGCATTTGGGAAAGTAGCCATGGGTGAGGCATGCGTTGAACAGTTTGTTTAGTTTTTCGATTAGGGAATTTGGGCTTTGTTTAAGAATTTTGTAGCTCACTTCGTCTTCGCCGGGTGAGGACGAATTTTTGCATTTTTTAATGACGTTGATGATTTCGTCATTGGTGATGGGGGTGACGAGGTCATCGCCATCCCCGTCTTTTGGCTCGTTATCGAATTTGGGGTCACGGTAGATTTCAGGGTGTTCATTGATGAAGTTGTCAATTGCGTTTATGGCGGTGTCATCATTGCCCGCGCCTTGATACGGGCGATGCGTTTTTCTTAGGAGGTCGGCAAAAGTGTTGGCCTTGTCTTTGTCGGTGCGTGTAAAGGAACCGTTTTCCCTTTTAAGAGGTTTGGCAGCGGCTTTGCCACCCTTCTTTTTTTGCCCAGTTAGGATTTTGAATGAGTCTCAGAATTTTTTAGCATCTTGGACCCCATTTAGATTGGCTGTTACCTTTTCCCAGTTGGCTTGTTTTTCAGCTTTGAGGGCTTGCTTGACTTCGCCATGAAGGCAGTTATATGTTTTTTTTAGGTCAGCTTTCTTACCGGGGTCAGTTTCGGTTTTAAGAGCGCAAAGAGCTTTCCGTTTAGTTTTGATTAGTGACAGTGTGTCGCCCGAGATAGTATTTCTCCAGGGGCGCACTTCTTCTTTTGGGCATATTTCGTTTAGGGTTGAGTAAATGATTTTCTCTGTGCCCTCGCATTTTGTTTCGAGTTCTGCTGCGTTGGATGGGGGGTTGTTTGTGAGTTTGACATCGATGATGTCGCGGTAGAGGTTCCAATTAATTTTTCTAAAATTCCTGCGGAGAGTGGGGGGGGGTACCTGAGTGGCCCATTTCCTAGCTGCAGTGAGGCATGGACCGGGAGGTGATCGCTGCCTAAGTCATCATCGCCCAGTGGTCATCGATGTGGTTTATCAGGGAATCACTGGCGATAATTAGATCGAGGATATCAGATGAAAATAGTGGGTTGTTACTGATATAGGTTGCTGAGTTGTCGTTCATAACCACATGGAGGTTATGTTTTTTTTGTTATTTAAAAGAGGGCTTCACCATTGGGGCTGGTTTTGTTGCAGCCAGAGTACAGGTGTTTGGCATTGAAGTCGCCGAGGAAAATGCAGTGTTTGTATTTCCTCGTAAAGAAATCAAAGACAGTGTCAGAAACAATTTTGCTTGGGTCGTTATAATAACAAACAATAGCGATGTTTTTATTGTCGACTGTGATTTCAGTCGCAATCACCTCTGAATCGAGGTGATGGTTTTGGTTTTGATGTTCTGCTTTATTAGAAGGGTGACGCCACCTCGATTTACAGAAGGCATTTTTATAATGTTTCATTCGGAGGTGTGAACATGCACCAATCAGATTTTTTTTATTATAGATGTTTGATGGTTTAATTTGGCTTATATTTGAGACACTCATTAAAATTTGGTTGCAAATGTTTTGGTAAATAAATTTATAGGTTATGTTGTATGAAGAGTCTGAGAGATTTTAACCCTTTACATACCAGTTGGCCATATCCCACTGCATAATTTACAAAATAAGCAGTTGAAAAAAGAATAATTTAAAAAATCATTTCAACAAAACCATACCATGTGACCCCCTCAATGGAACGAGCATGACAAGCTCATTCCACTGAAGGGGTCACATGATATGGTTTTCGTGAAATGCAAAAATTTAAACGTAATTAAAAAAATAAACTTTGATATCTTGTACATTGGGTAAAGGGTTAAAGAAAAGATAATTTATATTAAGAATATTCAGAAGTTAACATATAATTCCATCCTTCATTTTTTTCCATTATGAGCTTAACTTGACAAAGTCAAGATAAGCTATTGCCATCACGCTTGTGGAAGTCTGTGAGTCTGTTCACATTTTCCTTTAGCACGGGCTACACCCCGCAGTTCTTGTCTGATCTTCACGAAATTTCATATGCAGGTTTGGGGTCATGTCTAGATGAGAATGTCCCCTTTTGGTCGCGATCGGTCAACCGGTATGGCTGCCCGACCCGAAAACCATTAGCACAGTCTACAGGTCGTATTTATGAAGGGATTTCATTGTAACTTGGTAGGATGCCTCTGTATAATGCCTAGATGAGAACGTCCCCTTTTGGACATGATCTGTCAACCGTGATGGCTGCCCAAGCCCCAAACCCCAAAACTTTTAGCACAGTCTGCAGGTCATGTTTAATATGGAGGGATTTCATTGTAACTTGGTAGGATGACTCTTTATGATGTCTAGATGAGAATTTCCCCATTTGGGCGTGATCTGCCAACCTTGACGACTGCCCGAGCCCAAAACCCAAAAACATTTAGCACAGTCTACAGGTCATATTTATTGAGGAATTTCATTGTAACTTGGTGGGTTGATTTCATATAATGTCTAGATGAGAAAGTCCCCTTTTGGACGTGATTGGGCAACTGTAACGGCTACAGGGGCTTGAAGCCCGAAAACCTTTAGCACAGTCTACAAGTCATATTTATTAAGGGATTTCATTGTAACTTGGTAGGATGACTCCAAATAATATCTAGATGAGAACGTCCCATTTTGCGTGCGATCATTCAGCCTTGATGGGTGCCCGAGCCCAGAAACCTTTAGCATAGGCAAAAGGTCAGATTTATGGAAGGATTTCATTGTAACCTGTTAGGTTGACTCCATATAATGCCAAGATGATGACATCCCCTTTTGGTCGTGATTGGTCAGCTGTGATGGCTGCAGGTGCCCTAAGCCCGAATACCTTAAGCACAGTCTACAGGTCATATTTATGAAGGGATTTCATTGTAACTTCGTAGGATCACTCCAGATGATGCCCAGATGAGATTGTCTCCTTTGGTTGCGATCACTCAACCATGATGGCTGCCCGAGCCCAAAGCCTGAAAACCTTGAGCACAGTCTACAGGTCATATTTATGAAGGGATTTCATTGTAACTTTTTAGGATCACTCCAGATGATGATGCCCAGATGAGAATGTCCCCTTTTGGTTGCGATCATTCAACCATGATAGCTGCCCGAGCCCAAAGCCCAAACACCTTTAGCACAGTCTACAGGTCATATTTATGAAGGGATTTCATTGTAACTTGGTAGGTTGACTTACTTCATATAATGTCTAGATGAGAACGTCCCCTTTGGACGCAATTGGGAAACTGAAGGCTACAGTGGCCCGAAGCCCGAAAACCTTTAGCACAGTCTACAGGCCATATTTATGAAGGGATTTCAATGTAACTTGATAGGATGACTCGTTTTGGAATAATTTCACTGTAACTTGATAACTTTCGTTGATATACGTTAACTGTGAGGGCCACATACATTAACTGTGAGGTCATATTAACCCACCCCTCAGCTCTTTAGTACAGTGTACCCCTCATATTATTTTTATCATAAACATAGCACACAGGGAACAGAAATGAACATATTCCCAATTATCACAATTCTTGTCTTATTTCATAATGCTTTCATAAACATTGAACATTATCCTTTTCATCAAACACAACACACAAGTTAAGCTACAGTGTCATTGACACTTTCATTTTCCATATTGTTTCTTGTGCCGAATAATAATACTTCTGTCCCTATAAGAATCCCATGCATGGACACTGCTTGTCCTACTATGGAAACACATTGTGGTTATATAGAGAAAATATGACTCAAAAGCAGATTAATAATGATACTTGCCCTTTGAGTGACAATGCTCGAATAAGGTGGGTCTCAGGACATATGTTTAAAGTCCTTGAATATTAAAGCCCTTTTTGAAAACCATTGAAAAATAAAACGTTCAGTGATTAAGGCTGTCACGATTTTTGAATTTAGTAATCGATTAATCGTCACAAATAATCGATAATAATCGATTAATCATACCTAGATGACCCCCCTCCCACTCCTTGAAGTTGTTAATAATGAAGTTCAAGTCAGTTGACCTACCTCAAGTAAACAACCAACACCTTGTTTAGGTACATTCAAAGCTTTGATATTTCTGAACTTTTGAACCGTCATTGTAATAATCAAGACCTGTCGACAGTTGCGAACTTTGCATGTTCGCAACAGCCGACCGGTCTTGATTATTACACTGACGGTTCAAAAGTTCAGAACATCAAAGCTTTGAATGTACCTAAAAGACAAATGCTTCTAATGACTTCTTTGGGATTTAACGTCAACGTTCTTGACCTTTTACCTTTAGAAACAAGAGTTTTTTCATCAATTTTTTATTTAAAAGCAATATTCAGCTCGCCTCACAGTGAGCTGAATACAGTGTAGCCCTTTAAACATGATATCTCTTAAGTTGGAGAATCTTGTTAATGGCATATACCTTTGAAATGCTAAACCATTTACCATTTTGTCGGTACACATTAAAATTTTAATTGCATAGAGGTTATAGTTATTGCACATAATAACTGAGTCAAAAAAGAAAGTATAATAGAAACTATGGATAGCAATATAAGGACGAAATTCTTAATGCTGTTGTTGTCCCATTGTTCAACGCTAATGTCGGATTGCAGTTATTCCAGCAAGACAATACCCGATGTCACGTGGCGTGTATCTGTCGTGACTTTCTTGAGGAGCAGAGCATCGAACTTCTTCCCTGGCCCCCACTTTCACCAGATTTGTTGCCAATCGAGCATCTTTGAGATCAATTTGACCGTCGGGTACGACTTCATGATCTTTAGACGTTAGGCGATTTACGTAATGTTCTAAGGCAGGAGTGGAACGCAATACCACAGGGTAACATCCAGAGACTTATCAGGTCCATGTGCCATCGATGTCTTGCCATCCAAGAGGCAAACGGTGGACATGCACACTATTGACTGCATGTGTGAACTTTTCATTTCACCCCATGTCTGAATTGCGACATCCTGACATTACGCTGGCAACAGTAAGAACATGAAATTATGCAAATTCAAACAGCCAGACTCGAAATATGAATTTACAATAATTTGTTTGGGATTGAAGTGAATAATACTAAAAAAATGCTCCACAAAGTTTATTATACTTTCTTTTTTGACTCAGTATATATATGGAGCTATTGTAATCATCAAAATATCGTTTTAACCCTTTAATCCTTTACCCATTTAATTAATTGAATAGAATATATTCCAATCTATCAAAGACTTCTCTGACAGCCATCGAATATCCATGTTCGACTGTTTGACATCAGTTCATCCAATATAGGCATTTAATCTTATACATGTTGTTTGACAGAGCTCCATGAGCTCTGTCAAACAAGATAAAATTAATGCTCAGTTTTCACTAGAATACTGAAAATTCCTGTTAATTGAACACTCTTGTTAATTGAATATTATTCATTAGCAAAGTGGCTATTCACAGAGTTCTACTGTATTGTTGAAATGGATCCGCTCTTGCTAATCGAATGAAAATCGTGCAAAAGATTGCTGATCTCATTGTGATATAACATTAACCCTTTACCTAACGTAACGGCCAAAACCGGCCAGCGCTATTCTCAAAAATCGCCAATTAATTTTCATTATTTTTTTCATTTTTTGTCTCAAAAACATGGGTTATGACCCCTCGTTGGAACGAGCTCGATGAGCTCGTTCCACCGAGGGGTCATAACCTATGTTTTTGAGACAAAAAATGAAAAACATTAGTTATTCAAGAATTATTTTTGCTTTTCAGGTTAGGTAAAGGGTTAACATTTTACCTTTTACCCAATGCACACTATATCAAAATTTATTTTAAATATTTTTTTCAAAAAATTTCAAGAAAACCAGCTCAGTTACATCATTTCAATGAGGGGTCACATTATATCTTTGGAAATGTAGTGAATTTTTGTTTTTCAACTGCTTAATTTGTGAATTACGTGGGCAAATGTTGTCGATGCATTAGGTTAGGCCGCACAAAGTAGATCTTCTGTTTCTCAGGCTATTATTTGTAAAATTTCATGCGGGCGAGCAGGTTTTTATTTTATTTGTTATTTCTGTAATTATTTCTTTGCCACCAAAAGTTCATGTCCTTGGTATGTTTTAGGGATCATATTCTACGGAGAAGCATGGGTGGTGGTGTATTTCGCCCCTTGAGAGCAAGAAGGCTTTGCAATGCTAAAGCATTGCAAAGCCTTCTTGCACTCAAGGGACAAATTTATTAATTTTTTTTAACTTGGGTAAAATATCAGACATAAACCATTTAATTTTATTTTTTTCAAGTTTGCATTGGTTATAAAAAGAGAGCATGCGACAGCCAAAAGGACCATGCGGGAGGGCCTGAGAAATAGATTTTTAATTTTTTTAGGCCTAAAAGGTTAAGACAGCAAATGTTGAACACAAATTCCTTCAGCTTACATGTTCATGTAACTTTGTGTGACTTTTGGAGGATGGCTCTTGCTTTTGCCCCAGAAAGTCCTTGAATGAAACTTGGAATTCGTCCTCTCTGTCTCCATGAATACCCTTTAAACTTTTACTGGAAATTTCCTGGCGACTCCTTGAATTGACTACTCAAGTGCTGGAACCCTGTAATTTCATTTCATCCTATCATTTTATAACTGTTTGTCTCTCCATCTATCCAACAGTGTTAACCCTTTAATATATACTCTCCCAAAAAAGAAAGTGTGCATGCTAAAAAATAACGTAATGTCAAAATCGGACGAATTGCAGGTCTTCGAGGACGTAAGCCGTATTCTTTCAGCCGGCTGATTACTGTTTGAGGATGTATCCGTCTCAGGTTAGGGATGTTCCTGGCTGTCGTCGTTGCCGTTTGTTGCCGGTTCCGGAGATGGATGACACAGATATACCGATCTTGTGCAGGGGTGGTAACTCGGGGTCTCCCGGAGCGGGGTCAGTCTCGAACGCCATCATGTTGTGCATGTCGATGGACTAGCCTGTCTACAGTGTTACGGTGGCAGGTCAAATGCTGGGCAACCTCTCTGTGTGTTCTACCAGCTCTAATCATACCCAGTGCAAGGAGACGTTGATTCATTGTCAATCTTGGCATGCTAATGAGGAGTCGTTTTAACAGCAGCGCAAGTTTGAATGTGAACAATAGGAAGGCCTTACTTTAGTGTTTAAATACCCAAGGATTCACACTGCTGCATGAATTTTCAGACTCTCCACGTGCAAAACATGCCTTTTCACAAACGTGCAGCACGTCATTTAACGTTAATGCAATTTTAACGGGGAAAGCTGTTTTTGTGTTCAATATAACTTATTCATGAACACTCTTTACACCTACAAAATTATTTTTTTGGAGTTTGATCAATTTCTGCAATGCACACTTTCTTTTTTGGGCGAGTATATAACAGCCAAATCTGGTCAACACTGTTCAAAAATATAATTTTTTTTTTTTCATTTTTAGCCTCCAAGATGAAGCTTGCAGACTGTGTTTCCAGGGGGTAAACATGAATACTTTAGTTATTCAGGAAGTTTTTTTTTAAGTGTTGTCTGCTAGTCCTGATAGGTGAATGACTAAATTTACAACTCTGGTTGATCCTCTGACACAGTTTATGGTAGGTAACGAAATTTAGGTACCGTCTGTGAGCAGTTATGGGAAGCTTTTTGAAGTTTTTCCGAATCGAAGGAATTTTATATTTACTCATTCCGAGAATGTTATTGGTTGAAATGTCTAACGTGTGCAAACGGTACACACATGTTTTTCCCACTTCAACTTGTTTCTGTATTTGATGCATTTCGTTTCTATCACAGTGATGATTGTTCACCAACGAGCAGCTCTTATGAGTATTTCTTTCAACAACAAATGTTTCAATGTCTTTAGTGACAGATTGAGTGGGTAACGATATTTCGGTTCCGTCATTTTGTGACCACGGTACCGACATGCTACCGGTAACGATCGTTACCGTGAAATCCTGACACTTGAGGTAGTTTGTTCAGGAATTGACATATCCTATTTTACATAAACATTTAACAAATATTTACAGCAAATATTTGTTCATACTTAGTCTCTGGATTGTGCATATGATTCTTGCTATATATGGCTCAAGGTATTAACGCTATGTGGGCAACCCTAAAAATAGGAGGTTTGTGTAACTAAGCCTATCTGAGTTTCTCTTAATGGTTTTATACTTTTGTAGAGCTGCAGCAAGTGTAGATGCCACAATGGCTACATGGGGTGGCTCAACTGTGGATAATCTGGAGAGTATTACAGAAGATGAAGACAGAGATGAAGATGATGACAGTGAAGATGATGGTAATTTTTAGCTCATTTGACTTAAAGTTGAGCTCTACTTGACACTGTTATTAACTGGTAGAGGGCTAAATTATTTTTGGCTATCAAACCTTGTACACATGTCTTTGCCCTGTTATAATTTATGGGAGAGTGCCTATGGGCACTCCCATAAATTGTAACAAGGCAAACCCTTACAGAATAAACAGAATAAATAATATAACTTCAAAGATAATACAAAGTACATTCACTGAATACAGTAAAACCTGTCTTGAGAGACCACTGTCATGAAAGATCACCTGTCTTGAGAGACCACTATGACCTTGTACCATTGGGTTGTTTTACTCTATAATGGACCTGTCATGAGAGACCACCTGTTTTAAGAGACCACTTTTCCTTGGCAAAAAGGGTGGTCTCTCAAGACAGGTACTACTGTATGAGCCTTCAAGCTGTGGTACCCACACTTCAGAATAAAGCCCAAATATGGGCTTCCAGCACTCTACCAGTTAACTCTTAATCCGCTGAGTATTTTTTAAATATTTTTCTTCAAATCTAGTTATGGATGCTGTAAAGTGGCCATGACTAGATTTGATGAAAAAATCATGAAAATTTGACTCAATAAATCGCTAGTCAAAAACTTGAGACAATTTGCCGGAGAGTTCTAAATCTGCTCAAAATGTTCTTATTTAAGGCCTAAAAAAATAAAAAATCTGTTTCTCAGGCTTTCCCGCATGGTCCTTTTGGCTGCCGCATGCTCTTTTTTTATAAGCAATTTAAACTTAACAAAAATAAAAATTAAATGGTTTTTGTCTGATATTTCACCCAATTTGAAAAAAATTGATGAATTTGTCCCTTGAGTGCAAGAAGACTTTGCAATGCTTTAGCATTGCAAAGCCTTCTTGTACTCAAGGGATGAAATTCACCACCACCCATGCTATTCTGTAGATTATGAGGCCTAAAACATGAACTTTTGATGGCAAAGAAATGATTTACAAAAATAAAAAATAAAATAAAAAACCACTCGCCCGCATGCAATTTTACAAATAATGGCCTGAGAAACAGAAGATCTACTTTGTGTGGCCTAATGGCAAAAGATTTCCTGTCCTCTGCAGGAATATCCACTGCTAGCAGCATGCAATCAGTAAACATATTTTATAATGTTATGGGTCCAGGATTTTAATGCTGTGTATAAAATATATCTTTTTCACCCAAACCACTACTCCAAATACATATAATTCACAAAAAAAAATAGTTTTGAACCATCTCCAATATTTCTGTGCAAATGCTAAAAAGTTGAAACAAAAATTAAAAGCAATATACTATGTGACAGCCAATTCATTTATTGACAATTGATCATTTTGGACAAATTCATTGAAGAATGTCCATGGCACCTGTAAATGTGCACGAGTGGTCAGTATCCAAAATCACATTTTTACAAGTCAGTATCGTGTCTCTCCATCCTTGACTTGTAAACTTACAAGAATCTTTGCTTCATATTATGAATGAGAGTATGAACTTCATCCTGACCAATTTGATCCCATTCCTGGACAAGAATGTTAGACCAAAATTTCTAGCATCCTCTCTAATGCAAATCCACTGTACATACCAGTTTGATATTTTCCTAGGATACGTGCTCACTCTCATGAGCAGATACTATTCTATCCTCTGACATTACTATTACTGCTTAATAAAATGCATGTTTTTTATAGGTATAAAAATAGTTTGGTACCCTGCAGAATGTCGATGGGCATTCTCCATTAAACCTAAACAATTTAATATTTATGAACAATAAGCCTTATAATTTATAGATTGGGTTATGGAGATAAAATAATTCAGCACTCTACCAGTTAATTATTCCATTTGCACACCTTACAGGCCACATCTCTCACGCGATCTATTTCAAATTTCATATGTAGCTTTGGTGTCATACTTGGATGGGAGCTATCAAATTTTTTTTAATTTTGTTGAAAAACATTGCCGCCAGCTGCCATCTTGGATTTGGCATATAAATTGTCAACAATTCCCTACAGACTGCATCCCTCACCCAATCTTTTTCAGATTTTATATGTAGCTTTGGTGTAATGTCTTTTCTGTAGAAACTTGATGGAATGACTTAGCATTACTGGAGCTTTCCATTTAGGTCAGTCTCTTCTTGGACAAGAAGAGCTGCAGTGTGTCATTGACACTTTAATTTATTTCACAATTTACAATGCCCAAATTCGAAGTATCCATGAAAAAGTGGACAGGATAACTAGAGATATATATGCGTACATAGTTCATGCAAATAACTATATCTGAGTTTATACTTCTTATTGTTGGTCTTATTGTTGGTCTGACACAAGCTGAAGCTGTGCAGCTAATAGGGAGATGACGGGTAGACAGCCAATCTGGCTATGCCATCTCCATACAGTATACACTATTATTATCCCCCTGTATGGGAGGGATATAATGTAGAGCTACATCCGTCTGTTCATATATCCATCTCTCTGGCTGGCTGGCCAGCCAGCCAGCCGTCTATCTGTCCATCCATCTGAACTTTGTTTATGGCATAACTTGAACAATAGTTAACGAATTTCTATTCTTAGTGGTATATGTCTCTATAGCAACAATGTCTATGTCAAGTTCGATGACCAGAGATATCCGATGAAAATTATGGGAGTTATTGCCCTTTGTCATAAAAATATTCTGTAAATCTGGTTTACAGCATATCTTGAACAATAGTTAACAGATTTCAATTCTTTTTGGTGTACGTCTTTATAGGAACAATGTCTATGTCTAGTTCGATGACCAGCAATATCCGACGAAAATTATGGGAGTTATTGCTCTTTGTTCAATAAAAAATATTGTGTAAAGCTTGTTTATGATATAGCTTAAACAATTTTCAATTCTTTTCAGGAAATGTCTCTATAACAATATTTATGTCAAGTTTTATGACCAGCAATATTCAATGAAATTTATGAGAGTTATTGCCCTTCGTTAAAAAAATATTTTGTGATGCTTGTTTATGGAATAACATTAGTAACCAAATATCAATTTTTGGGGGTATATAAGTCTTTGGGAACAATGTCTACCTCAAGTTCGATGACCACCATTATCCAATGAAAATTGTCAGAGTTATTGCCCTGCCCCACAACTGTTTGCTCAAAAATGCATTTTGAAAGTTTTAGAGTGGCTACATGCGGAAAACATTTTTGACTATTATAATGCCCGTGCCTATTAGACAATTTTTTTTCTTTACTTCAAATGCATTTTGAAGGATTTAGAGTACGTAAATTCAGAAAAATGTTCTTTACTCCTACCTCTATAGGAACAATGCCTATGTCGAGTTCAATGTCCAGCAATATCCGATGAAAATTATGTGAGTTATTGCCCTTTGTTCAATAAAAAATATTGTGTAATGCTTGTTTATGGTATAATAATAATAATAATAGCACTTCTATAGCACTCTTTCCCCACTGAAAAGGCAGGCTCAAAGCACTTCATAAAATAAGTAACGAGCTGCAGACTGAAAAATGAAAAGAAACAAATTATGTTTTTAAGTGCCAAATGAGTCTATAAATAGGGATGTTTTCAGGCACTTTTTAAATCCTGAACGGATGTACTGTGTCGAATATGGAACAGTAGGCTGTTCCAGATTTCAGGTGCCTGAAAACAGAGGCCCGTTGTCCCCAGTGTTTTAAGTTAATTTTTGGGCAGGTGAGAATTCTGTTATCAACACTAGAGTGCAGCGAGCATGTTGGTGTGTATGCTTTAAGGCGTGTAGAGAGGTAGACTGGGCAGTTATCATTGAAGTATTTAAATACTAAAAGGGCAATTTTGTATTCGTTTCTAGCCTTGACTGGGAGCCAGTGGAGCTTTTTCAGCAAAGGTGTTACATGGTCCCTTTTGGCCTTACGGAATATTAGTTTAGCAGCGTGGTTTTGAATCTTTTGAAGTCGGTTGAGCTGCTTCAATGTCAAGTCAGCTAACAAAGAGTTACAATAATCAAGTTTAGATAAGACAAAACAACAGACAAGTTGTGCAGTTGTCTTTTCTGTTAAAAGATGACGGTCTAATAGTGTCAACACTGTTACTTTGCCTTTGTCTGCGTGGCTAAGTAGAGAATTTGCGATGTGTAAAAGAGCAGTTTCAGTGCTATGGTTCTCACGGTAAGCAGACTGAAATATATCGAGGAGAGAATTATTTGTGAGATTCTCTTTTAACTGAGTCAGGATGGTTTTCTCAAGAATTTTCGATAAGAATGGCAAATTTGAAACCGGTCTGTAATTCTTTAGAATATTTTCATCAAGAGTTGATTTTTTAAGAAGAGGTGTTACAACTGCTTGTTTGAACTCAGAAGGCACCGATCCAGACAGGAGTGAAACATTTATGATTGTGGTTATAATAGGCACCAACTCGAGCAAAGAAGATTTCAGTAAACTAGTGGGAATTGGATCTAGGATACAACTTTTGGATGGTGAATTTGTTATTAATTTATGAATGAAGTCATCTGTAACAGGTCTGAAGGTGGACAGTTCATCTCCATCGAATGGGGTATGTAATGTTTCAATAGGACTGTCAGTCATTTCATTGCGCAGACTTTTAATTTTCTGTATGAAAAAATTTGAGAAAATGTCTGGTAGTTGAGATTCAAGTACATTATTTGGCAATTTAGATGCTTTACTTCTGCCAAGCATTTTGTTAGTCATTAAGAAAAGGAGTTTTGATGAATTACATTCCTCTAGTTTGTCAGAGAAATATTGGTTTTTTTTGCATTTTACATACATTTTTGTGATTGTTTATGGAATGGAGAAATTCTGGAAATTCATTTATTAACATGCTGTTTGTCAATTTGTTTTGTTTGCTCGGAGGTGGTCGATAAAGACAAGTGATTGTTGAAGAGATATCCTTGTGGCTGACGCCAATCTCAACTGCTTCGAATGTGGTATACGACAAACATTTTATTATTAAGTGTTTATCAAGTGACCTTCTGACAATGATGGCTATGCCACCGCCCATCCTATCCTTGCGTGGAAATGACTTGATTGTGTGACAACTGGGGGTCATTTCAGCAATATAAGACTTGTCTCCTTCGTGCCGTAGCCATGTCTCCGTGATAAGGCATAGGTCAATGTCATTGTCTTCAATCACGTCACGAATCTCGTGCTTTCTGTCTGCAGGACTGAGCATTAAAGTATGCGAGGGGGAATTTTAGGGATGGATAACTTTCTGTTTGCTTTGTTGTCTTTATTTGAATCAATGCTGGTTTTGTTGTTGTATGAGCTTTACTTTGTGGTGTTCCAATTCGATGTAAGAGTCTGGATGGTATTGGTACTGGATGAACAAGTGAGCGTGTGTGCAGGTTTTTGTATTTTGTTTTGTTAAGTACAGTCTGGATGTTGTAAATTTTGTTGGATCTCTTAACAAATTTTACACAAAATTCTGGCCTTAGAAGTCTCAGTTGTATTCAAGGGAAATGGACCAAAGTCAGTGTTGTAGTTGATGTTGTGCAATTCAGCTTGGGTGTATTGTTTCAAACACATTTCTTGGTTCAGTTTTTGTCCAGAAAAATAACAAAGAGACACAGCTGATGTGGAATACTGGTTGGCTTGGGTGTATTGTTGACTACAGTGATCTCCAGTTGAAATGAATACTGAGAGAAACGAATGAAGTGTAACCATGAGTAAATTCATGTAATCCATGTGCAGTGACCGTGACAAGGTTTCCACAGATTTGAAGAATGAATCTGTTCCAAAAACACTAAAAGGTTCAATAAAAGTTTTTATGAGTTAACAATTCCAGTCTGTAATCTTTTGTGATGGTCTATGTGAAATTGCAAACAGTTTAACAAATTATAGATACAGAAAAAACTTGAACAATATTCGATGAAAATTATGAGAGTTATTGCCCGTTGTTAAAAAATATTTTGTGATGCTTCTTTATGGAATAACTTGAACATTAGTAACCAAATATCAATTTTTGGGGGTATATAAGTCTTTGGGAACAATGTCTACCTCAAGTTCGATGACCACCATTATCCAATGAAAATTG
Organism: Pictodentalium vernedei; assembly: GCA_031216915.1. NCBI lineage: Eukaryota > Metazoa > Mollusca > Scaphopoda > Dentaliida > Dentaliidae > Pictodentalium > Pictodentalium vernedei. The sequence continues at coordinate 46,448,243 of CM062297.1, read as the reverse complement.
TCAGAGTTATTGCCCTGCCCCCCCCCCCCCACGCACACACACGCACACACACACACACACACACACAACACACAGTCTTGTCTTCCCTACATACCGAGGTACCCCATTGTTTGTCCTTTGTGTGGACTAACGGTTTCTACCTCGTTTTGCCGGTACAGTCCTGGGAAAACAACCGAGGTAAAGGGTTTCTTTTGTCTTTTGTACCTCGGTAAGGCAAAACATGCAAACTCTTTTGTCTAGTTACCTCGTCAAGTTGGTAAGACAAACCCACACACACACACACACACACACACAACCCCCACCTACTTCTCGGTGCAAATTAGACATTTTTTTTTGTTTGCTCCAAAATGCATTTTGAAAGTTTTAGAGTGACTACATGTGGAAAAAAATTATCACTCCTATAACCCCCGTGCCTATTAGGCAATTTTTTTTCTTTACTTCAAATGTATTTTGAAGGATTTAGAGTACGTACATCCCGAAATTTTTAGCTGCGACTAGCAGCTCTATAAGTGGCAATGTCGGTCTGTCTGTCTGTCTGTCGGTTGGTCGGTCGGTCGGTCTGTCTGTGACCAACGAGTTTCAAAACTCAATAACTTTTGAAATACACCATGGAATGACTTTATATTTGGCATGTAAGTGTATCTTATTGATGTATAGCCACTGTTCAATGCATGTGTTGTTCCACCCTTGATGAACTTAGAATTTTGTGAGATTGCACCACCCGTTGCAGCTATGGCGTCGATATCGCAATTTTTTTTTTACTCCTATGTACCCCCCCCTCCCCCCCCCCCCCCCGGTGTCAATTAGCCTTTTTTTCTTCCCTCAAAAATACATTTTGAAGGATTTAGAGTGATTACATACAGAACACAAATCAACTCGACAGAATATGACCAACCAGATCACTTTACTGTTAAAATAATCTCTATGTATCAGCCTCAAGGAAAGTCAATAATTGTACAGTATTTAGCATTTAATCTACAGGTTATCCAATTGATGGTATTGTACAAGTCGAAGAGGAAGAAGAAGCAAATCCATCTCAGAGAAAGAACTACAGTTTGGATGATGATGCCCGACAAAGGCAGAAAGCTAGAAAGTCTCGACAAACCTCTTCTTTGAACAAAAGAAAACAAACTTTTCCCAGACCCTTAAGAGATCAAGGTATTCTTTCATCTACTTGAATAAAAAATATGGGTTATACAAAGATGACATTTAACTCAATTTTTAAGTGTCATATAACACATGCTGCAGGTTGTATCCTGGTGGGCAGACTTGCAAAAGTGTTGTTTGTATCATTTGAATAAAAAGAAAAAAATGAAAATGCATAAATTTCATAAAAAATTTGTCTTACTGAACAATTAATCTTGACAGAAAGCAGTAGAGTTGTAAGTAATTGACTTGCAAAAATTTATTGTAAGTAATCGACTAGCTAAAAGTTTTGTTTGTGACCTTTTTGTACTTTTCATGCTAGGAGAATTTGTTAAATCATATTTTGAAATGTTATAATTTTGTGAAAATGACTGACTTTTAAATTAGAACTACAGCAGCATATGCAAATGTGAAAAAAATAGTCTCTTTGTGTATTCAAATTTAAATCATAATGAGTCGACACTTTACAGCATCATATTTATTTAATATATTTGAAATCACAGTTGGAATTAATCTGAAATTAATTGAAATATTTATCAGAATACCAGCTGGGTTTCAGATTCAGTGTTCTCAAAATGCTGATGCTGTTTGTCAAAACTGAAACTATTCATCACATCCTTTTTTAAATACTACATTTACCACAAAAAATTAATGAGAGATTTGACAAATCTTCCTTTAGATTTTTACTGGAAACTTTGGATATTTGAATGATTTCCAACCCGTATAATATTGCAGTTCATCAAAAGAAAGTTAAACCAGCAACTTGTGTGTTTTCCCAAATTTAATTTTTGGAAAAGTTTTATGTTTTTACAGTTACGGAATGGAATGCTTCAGCTAACACCTTACAACACTCCCACTGAAACAAAAAGTGCATGAACTTTGACCTCTTCCTTGAAAATTGCTTGAATTTGTTTGTATCCTTCAAAAATACTTCATATTTTACCATACACCTTGAAAAGTACTTAAATTCAGTTTAGGCTAAAAAAAAATAATGTTTTGATTCTCAGGCCCTCCCTCATTGGATCTGAACCTCCTCAGACATTTTTATTATGTAATGTTTTTTTAAGAATTTGTGAAAACTTGGAATGATCATATTTTTATACTGTACCAATGACCCAGACATAGCTGGTGCTAACTCTCAAAAATCTAGGACCAAACACAAATTTTGCCCCCCTATCCCCAAAATTTGCATCTAAAACCGAAAAAATCATGTCCTAAATTGTCCTCCATACTTTCCCTCCACTGCGCATGCGCAGTGTCAAGGAGGTCTCGAAATTGGCGCCAATTATCATTCTTTGTTTGGCCCTTCATCAGTTCACATCTGACTGATATTTGTGCTTGTAAATCTCAGTTTAAATGATGCCATACACATAAATATTAGAGAAATGGTGGATCTAAAGAGGAAATAGAAGGAGGAGAGGAAAAATGAGTGGCAGGAAATAATCAGGGCTGTAACTTAAATTTTTTTTACGAAATTATGTTATGTTGCCTAATTTCGAGGCATGGGCCTGTTGTTGTCATTCTTGCTATAAAGTTACACTGCTTGTTCAGTGTTTCCTCTCTCCCGTTCCTTTAAGTCCCCCTTTGCTATTCTCCCATGCTTTTGGCATATTTTCTGTAATATTATTACTAAAATTTCTTGGGAGTTTTAGCTGGGTAACAGAATGAATTCTGTTCTTTTCCCCATGTTTACGTCCTCACCCATGGGTGTTTAGGCGTAGTGTTCTGCATCTACCATCTGATGTTCTGCAGTTTCTTCCCTGGAAGTCTCTGTTTTGCATCAGATAGTGTGTTATTGGTAACTGATTTTGGGCCATGGTTATGGAGCCTGGAGTCATGTTTCTGGTGTTTATACACTTCTTGTTTACATTGACAATGGTTCTGTTGAGAGGGATTTTCTTGTCTTTGTATTAGCTTAATCATAACAAGATACATTATTATTATACGTAAGTGTTGCATTAATTTTTTTGTAATATTTTAAAAAATTTTGTCCACACTTAGGCTTTTTGGGATCCATTGGGGCTCAACTTTACTTTCAAAAACTTGGGCTTTTCTGAAAAATTTTTTTTTTGATTTCAATTATTTTTTCTATATTAATGGATCATGTTATTATGTATCTTTGTTTTCAGGGGTTGGTGCGAGTACTAGGACTTTTTGTGTTCTTTTCACAATGAAAGGATATTGTTAAAATTGTAATAAGAGGAAATCTTCCTCTGACTTTCATAATCATTGTATTAATTGTAGTCAGTGTACTCGCACTAACTCCTGTTCAGTATGTGTCAATTGGGATGACAAACATTGGAAACGTGTGTCACGGTATGTTGTTAGTGGGGAAAAGGCCATGCCAGTCCTTTCTCCGCAGGGTCACTCTAGTTTATCAGTCTCTATTTCAGAGGAACAAGAACAGGGTGATGTTTCCGTGATGTCTTCCAAAAGTGTGCCTCCGTCGTCACAGTTAAATGAAGAGCTAGCGGCAAAAGTGCTCATGGAAATATGTCAATTGCCTAAGAGGTCCCTAGTAGGATTGACGGCATTGGCGTCCGCTAGCTCGCCCGGTGTAGCGACCATTCATCGAATGGCTCGGCAGCCGGGTTCGTCCATTGCGGTCCAGGAAGGAGATTTGGGTGATGCGAGCACTATAATAAGACAAAGTGCACACCCAGTGATGACGGATCAGAGGATAGAATGGAGGAAGCCTGTTAGTCTGGTTCCTAGCTCGTCCAGGTCCATCCGGGCTGCGAGCGAGAGAGGTCCCTCTCTCGTACAACCATATCTGGGACCAGATGTTGTGGTACAAAATGTTTCGCATTCGGAGCATACGTCTGCCGCTCGGGACGCTCCGTTATATAGACAGTCCGGAGAGACTGTCGATAAGGCTTCCTCATCCTCACGGCAGTGCACACGACCGCACCTTGGCTACGTGACCACGGATATCCAGCCAGCTTCGCCGATCAGGGATTCCACGGCGACCAGGTCATGCCATCCGGTAGCCAGGGACACGAGGCCTGTACACTCCGGACGTTCGCATAAAAGAAGTATGCAGGAGTCAACGTACACGGAGCTTCCAGCGGCAAAGCAACGTAAGACCGCTACTCCACAGGCCTTAGTGACGGACATGCTATCCCAAATAGCACAACTTATCGCAGCATCCCAGCAAACGACAGAATCTCTGTCGGATCAGGAATTATCCGACGACGCTGGGTCGGCCGAAGCATCGGGTACGGACAACCGAGAACTTCATAGTGTCCGACAGGATGGCGAAAGGGATTCGGAGGATTTGGAGCTTTCCCTTTCGGAACAACATAAAGCTGCTGTAGATTTTATCCGGCATTACCTTCCAGAGGTTGTTCCGTCGGACCAGAATGCTGCGATGCCAGATAAGAGACTGATTAGCGTCATTGGACACAGAATTTTTTGATCGGTTCAGGGACATCGTTTCCGACACAGTCCAATAAGGTCACAAGAACATTTGAATTATTGAACGACGCTATTTATAAGCTTGCTACCAAAACGGGCAAGTCTGGTTTCTTATCTGCAAATGCCCTAAATCTTCCTTTCATCAATTCAAGGAATAAATTCGAAACGGTAGGACAGGGCATACCGAGAGTTCCTCTGCGTCTAGACGACGAGGCTGAAGACTTGTAATTGTCTATACCGTCGTCTATGTCAATTCCAACCACGACGTTGGAAACGACAATAATGTCTAACAGAGTTAACTTAGACGCCTTATCATACGCAGATCACCTTACTAAGGCGTTATCATTACGTCTGCAAGGGATAGAATTCCAGGATATACAATCCTCATTAAGACTTCTTTCAAGGGCAGTAGCTTATTCCACGTATAACTCCGCCCTTTCAGTGGCAAACCTGGAGTTGGTTAGACGTGATGCAGCCCTAGCTACATCCACGCGCGTGGATGGTAAGTTGAAGAACTCTCTCAGAGTCGCTTCGGTCTCCGGAGAGCTTCTCTTCGACGGCAAGCTTTCAGCAATCTGTGATAAGATAATAAGAAAGCTTCGGATTCTCTGCTTTTCAAATCTGCTTCCAAAAAGCCGGATACAGCAGAAAAGAGTAAGACAGGCACTTCTGGGACAAGTACGCCCAAGAGAAGTTCCTATAGAGGTTCCTATGCATCCTCTAGGTCTTATTCTAGAGACCGTCAAGGCAGCGACTCTCATGCGGGACGTTCTTCTGGCCGAGATTACCGGTCAGACGTCCCTAGGTCGACGGGGTGAGGTTCGGGTCGTGGAGGACGAAGTTTCTCCTTCCGCAAGCCTCGCAGGTCCAGGAGGTGATGGTTTGAACCTCTATCGTGTTCCGGTAGGCGGAAGATTATCGAGTTTTATAAACGAGTGGGCGTCAATTACGGACGACCCCTGGGTTCTAGGGGTGATTTCGGAAGGACTAAGAATATCCTTCAAACGAAAGCCCCCACTGATTCGAAGTCCAAAATGGACTCAGCTTCTGTCGAATCTGCAGAAAAGAGACACTCTTTTATCAGAAGTACAGTCTCTTCTAAAGAAGAACGCGGTAGAGGTCGTAGAAGACCAGGAATCACCGGGTTTCTACAGCCATCTGTTTCTTGTTCCGAAACCAGACGGCTTGTTCCGTCCAGTCATAGATCTGAGCTGGATAAACAAGCTGATCAGCGCTCCGAAGTTCTATATGGAGACAATTCGATCAGTCAGAGCGAGTATTCGGGTGAACGACTATGCTACAAGCATAGATCTCAAGGATGCGTACTTTCACATCATGGTACATCCGACATTCAGAAAGTATCTACGCTTCGCAGTCCTAGGAGTTGTATATCAGTTCCGAGCGATGTGCTTCGGTTTGAACCTAGTGCCCTGGGCTTTCACTCGAATAATGAACTCGGTAATGATACATTTCCGAGCTCATTCGTCTGCGGTAACGTAGGCCTACCTGGACGACATTCTTCAGAGGTACGGCAACGAGTAAACGCTTCAGAACAATGTGCAGAATCTGCTTCTATTACTCTGATGTCTCGGTTTTATAATAAACGAGGGGAAGTCGGATCTGGTGCCGTCCAAGTCATTCACTCATCTGGGAATGAGCTTCGAGACGCACAACAATCTCGTTCGTCTGCCGTTAGCCAGAACGAAATTAATCAGTTGTTACGCTCGCTATTGTCTTCACTCAGACAAAGTCACAGCGAGAGAGTTCATGAGACTGATAGGTCTGTGCGGAGCCTCTGCGGATCTCATTCCGATGGGGCAGTTACGCACCCGTCCTCTCCAAATTTTCTTGACTCAGAATTGGAGTGTAAAGATTCATTCGCTCGATATAGACGTTCTCTTGTCAAAGCAAGTGAAACAAGAGATTCAGACTTAGGCAAACATTCAGTGGCTGACTCAGGGAGTCCCACTGCAGTTGCCGGATCCGAGTTTTACGATCATGACGGATGCCAGTCAAACAGGTTGGGGTGCAACATTGATCCCAACGGATTCGAAGTGCCGGGGTCTTTGGGATCCGCAGTTCCTAGGCAAGCACATAAACATCAAAGAAATGATGTCAATTTGGCTTGCACTACGTCATTGGATGAGCATTATTCAGAAAGCACATGTCCAAATCCTGTCCGACAATACGACAGTAGTAGCGTATATTCGGAACCAGGGAGGCACTCATTCCGTTCCGTTATTCAATTTAACGGAAAGAATCCTTCTGTTTGTTCTAGAACACCAAGTTCTACTTTTGGTCCGTCATATTCCGGGTCGTCTGAATGTATTAGCAGACTCCCTTTCACGGAAGGGTCGCTTGTTGCCATCAGAATGGACTCTCAACAAACAGGTATTCAATCAGATTTGCTACCAATGGGAGCGGCCAATGATAGACTTATTTGTGACACAACTCAACAATCAGTTGCAGACGTATGTGTCTCCATGTCCGGATCCCCGAGCATATGCAGTAGACGCTCTATCGATCTCGTGGGACGGAATGATAGGATATGCGTATCCTCCAGCGCCGTTGATTCAGCAGATATTACTAAAGATAAAACAATCTCAATGCAAAATTCTATTGGTAGCATCTCTGTCTCCACAGAGACGTGGATAAATCTACTCAGGTGTCTGCTGTGGGACTTAACACGAAAACTTCCTCCACGAGAGGATCTTCTTTCGCAGGGGAAATCACGTCAACTACATCACAACCCGCAAGGTCTCAACCTTCACGTATTTCCGTTGTGCGGTCCTTCTTGCACAGCAAGCATTTTACAGGACGAGCAGTGGACGCGATTTCTAACTGTTGGAGGACCTCTTCGCTAAACTATGCGGCTAAGTGGAAGGTTTTTCGTCGTTGGTGTAGGGATCATTCTGTAGATATATTTGATCCCTCTATACCAGACATTGCAAACTTTCTAGTATACTTGTTTGACGAGATCAAACTGCAGCCTGTTACTACTAAAGGTTATAGGTCTATGTTAACTGATACCTATGCACACCATGATAGTTTACAAATTGGATCTAATGTCTCTTTATCTAAATTAGTTAGAAACTTCTCGATAACTAGACCTAGAACCCTTAGATTAATTCCTAAATGGAATTTAGCTTGGGTTCTTCTTAAACTAAAAGAAAAGCCATTTGAGCCTCTAGAGACAGTAGATTTTAAATTCTTGTCTTATAAGACAGCATTTCTCTTAGCTTTCTCTTCTGCTAGAAGAGTCAGTGAGCTTCATGCACTATCTGTGTACGATTCTCACTATCGTAGTGTCGGGAACACTATTACCTTTGCTACTAATGTTGGTTTTTTGGCTAAGAATCAGGCTCCTAATAAATATCCGGAACCTATTATTATTAAGGCCCTTCCGTCTTCAGACGGGCAATGGCCTTTACTCTGTCCGGTTAGAGCTTTACGTATTTATAAACGAAGATCTCAGTTTATCAGAAAGGGACGAAAACGCTTTTTTCTGTCTCTGATGCCTAATAGAAAGGACATTACTGTCCATTCTATTGCTAGATGGATTCAATTAACTATCCGTACTGCTTATGATAATCTATCTTCAACTCAGCAGTCTGTGCTTAAGATTTCGGCTCATGAAGTAAGAGCTCTTTCTACATCTTGGGCTTACGCAAATAGTGTTGCTATTACAGATTTAATGAAGGCTGCATATTGGTCTCAGCCATCCACATTCCCGAATTTTTATCTCAGAAATATTGAGTCCATTTCTGGAGACCTGCATTGTTTAGGTCCGTTATCTGTTGCTCAGAATGTCGTCCACTAAACAGTTGCAACTATAGTTATGCAGGCTTTCTGTTCCGGCAGTGACTCCGTCCTGCTGCCCTCTTCGCTCTGGGCTATTTGACCCAGGGCAAGGAGAAGGGGAGGGGGGAGGGTGTTCCCTTAGGTCACCTGCTTTATAGTGAAAAGCAAGGGGATACCTCCTCCGGTGTCAGTAATTCTGAGTCGTTACCGGGATGGTTTTAAAGTGTAAAGTTAATGTTTAAAAATTCATTCAAGTCATATTTTTAAAGTGTAGCTCGGTGTGAAGCATTTGTATATGTCACGTGTCAAACGGGCGTTAATATACAATCCTCGGACACTTTTAAAGAGTATAAAGAGTCTCAGTTCTCTGGACTAACTTTTTTTATTGGCTTACTTTAAAAATAATTAGTATAAAGGGTTATACTGGATGTTAATAGAGAACATGAATGTTATTATGCTCAATTATGGAGGGTGTTGTGTCTTTCTAATTTATCATAAATAAGAAAGATACATGTAAAGCCTAATACTCCTTTTCTCCTCGAGGGGATGACTCTATTTTATATAGTTGAGCTTATTGGATTTTCCTCTATGTCCTAGGCCCTCCAGCCTTTTTACTATTCAGTTATGTCTGGGTCATTGGTACAGTATAAAAATGTTAAAAAATTTATAGTAATTTATATATTTTTTTATACTTACCAATGACCCAGATGGGGATGGCCCTCCCAGGAGTTGGGAACTCATACCTCCCCGCTGAGTACATAGCGCTGACCAGTCACTGCTTGTAAGAATGATAATTGGTGCCAATTTCGAGACCTCCTTGACACTGCGCATGCGCAGTGGAGGGAAAGTATGGAGGACCATTTAGGACATGATTTTTTCGGTTTTAGATGCAAATTTTGGGGATTGGGGGGCAAAATTTGTGTTTGGCCCTAGATTTTTGAGAGTTAGCACCAGCTATGTCTGGGAAATTTGGTAAGTATAAAAAATATATAAATTACTATAAATTTTTTAACTTTTTAACATTTCTCGACATATAATTATTTAGCTGTGTTTGCAGTAAATTGGTTTTTCTTGTTGCAGTTTATGGGAGAGTGCCCAGAGGCACTCTCCCATAAACTGTAACAAGGCAAATTCCAATATACTGGATCATGACTTAATTATTTATTTATTTGCTGGTGTTTAAGGTCATATGTGTCTCCACAATGGCTAATAATGGCTGCAACACCTATATAAACTCAAGTTTAACCAATCATTTAGAGCCATGTTTCCCATTTTAAAGGACTCCTACCCCAAGCATTGGTTACTGGGGCCTGTTCTAATGGATCATGATGTTTGACAGATCTATACCATTAAAAAGAACAATAAAATACAAATTCTTTCAGCTGCTGTTACGGCAGTTAGTTATAAAAGGTATACTATAATTACTCTAAAAGTCAACCTTTTCTCTTTTTCAAGTGGAAAGACAGCAAAAAGATTTACTGAGTATACTCAACCCTTTACACACAAAAAAAAGAAAAATAAAATCCTCCCTCCCTCACTGATTTGAAAAAAAAATTGCCTGAGAATCAATTTATTTTTTTTATTTGGCCTTACCTATAATTTTTGAAACAAGAAGTTTCATAATAACCCGCACCACAGAAATACAATGTAACAAAATCTGTAAATAACCACATCTCTTTGCTCCCTGTATTATCGCTTATGTGCAACAATACACCATCTAAAGCATTGCAGATTGTGCCTTTTTTTTTTTTTTTTTTTTAACTCAAGGGACAATATATATCTAGTTAGTTGTGATTTTCATGATGTAAATTCATAAGAAAATTATCATTGCCCTTGAAAATCACGGCCAGGGTACTTGAAAAGTGTTTAAATAGTGCATTTCCTTGTATTTTTGTGAATACAAACACAGGCCAGTAAAGCCTAAAAAATATATAAATTACTATAAATTTTTTAACTTTTTAACATTTCTCGACATATAATTATTTAGCTGTGTAAATAAACTCTGCTACTTTTTATTCCAACAAGCTATGAGTCAAAAACAAATGTTGTGGCAAATTGACATCCTCTAAATATTTCTGAGTTGTCTGTCTGAACTATCTGTCACAGTAAATAATCATTAATTTCTTATTAAAAGAAATTATTACTTTCCAAAGTGTGATTTACTGGGATTTCCGGGTTTGATTATAAACGGTAACTTCACAAGTGAATTATGCAATTAACAAATGTGTCATGTATCTGTGCGTGCAAATGAAGACGCTTTTCTGTGGATGTAATGGGGACTTCATTGTTTTTAGGGTTTTTTTTAATCCTGTACCTAACATGAAAAGCAGATGACACTTGCAAAAGAAATTCTTGAATAACTATTATTTTCATTTTTTGTCTCAAAAACATAGGTTTTGACCTCTCATTGGAACGAGCTCGACGAGCTCGTTCCAATGAGGGGTCATAACCTATGTTTTAGAGACAAAAAATGAAAAAATATTGAAAATTAATTTGCGAGTTTTGATAATAGCGCTGCCGTTTTTGGCCATTAGGTTAGGTAAAGGGTTGAATAATATAATTATTGTTAATGAAAAGTAATAAACAGAGTAATCGCTTGACTGTACTGGTTACGTGAAATAATTCATTCGAGGCGAGGGACTATATTGTAAAACACTCGTGCGCATCCGCGCACTCGTGTTTGTACAATGTCCTCCCTCACCTGTCAAAAATTATTTCACGTAACCAGTCCAGTCAGACGATTACTCTCTATGGAATAAATTTACAACAAGCCCTTCAGTGACTTCAGTCTTTAAAATATTACATGCATGATCAACAGAAAACACAGTTGCACACAGGCTTGGCTTTTTAGAAAGTCCAGGGTGGCAAAAAATTATTCTTTTGGGAGCTAAGCTACCTCGGCAAGCAAATTTAAATTGTTCTCGTGAACTATTTTTCATTGTTTTGCTTCACAGACACCTTCTAAATGCCTAGTAAATGGTTTGCATTCAAGCCAATCAATGCCCACAAACTCTTGTCCCCTCTATTAAGAAGTTCTGCCTCACTGAATTATAGTCACATATTGACTGACACACACATACCTGGCGTACTAGGTGCGTGTCAGCCACTATCAGTCACTCAGGAAGAACTGCTTGCTCAATCAGCCATAGTGTGGTAGAGGGGTTTTGTAAAAAATCTATTGATTATCCATGTAAGAACAGATCATCCCTTGACAGAAACAAAGAGCCATCTGCAATACTTTTGTTGCCTACAAGAGTTGAGATAAAGACTGAAATACAGATAATATAACACGTAATAAGATTTTGGAGGGCATTGGTTCTTCTTAACTGATAGACTGCTGGAAGCCCTATTTTGGGCTTCACTAAAAGTGACAGGCAATAACTGTCTGTAGCTACAATCTGTCTGAGGAAGCCTTTATTGTCCCTGATATGAATCAGATTTTTTATACAATACCTTGCTCTCTGACATTTAATTGGATAGTGCCTATAAGGCACTATCCAATTAAATGTAATAGAGCAGTATATGATGAGCTTTGATTTGTTGTCAGAAAAAACTCTTTACCAGTTAATGTTACAATATGAAGTATTGACATCCAAGCTTGTTTGGAAAGTTGAATTATATTGTGCCACACTCTGTTAGGTCTTGTTTTATCAAACATTTTTTTTTTTATTTAGATAAGCAAAAACAAAGTAATATATCCAATTCAAAAGACTATGGTGGTGCCAAGCCTAAAAGCACCAAAAATTCACGAGCAAAACAAGAGGTAAGTTGTAGTTCTGTATGTCTGTTTGTTTTTGATTCCTGTAAGCAGAATCTTTCCGCACAGAGCCCCAAGAAGTTGAGCATTACTTCTTTACTGCAGTGAACAAGTTTAGTTTTGCTGGTAAGGCCGGGGAAAAATAATTAATTTGTTCAAGTAACCCGACCGACCCTATTTTTGCCGCCGACCCTAAATATTTTTTACCTTGCACAGAAAAAAAATTTTAAGAAAAAGAAAAAATAATGAAATCGCTATCGCCTAACGAAATAATAGCACCAACTTTGCATGGTACGACTGTCCCTGGAACGTTTCTCATGTTAAAGGGTGCGTGCACGTCGACCGTCACCCCATTTCTACACACCTATCAGATGAACGTATCAATTTATGTCAGATATGACACTTTATTGACTACCCCCCCCCCCCCCACCCCCCACCCACGAAGGATTTTCTAGCGGCGATGTTGTTTTTAGCGTCCGACTTTAAATCACCTGATTCAGTCCAGGCAATCGATGTCGTGCTGAAAGCATGTTGCATTGTCGGAAGGCACACATATCAGGATTGCGTTTTTTATGAAATAAAAGGCCCACATCGGGGCAACATATGCCTATATGTAGTCTGCTTTGTGTTTTGCGTCAATTGGGAGGGATAATTGTCTGGAGTTTCTAAACATTCATCCTTTCCAATCGACACAAAACCGGGCGTATAAATGGCGTTACCCGATGAAACGACTCACAACTCGGCGAAAAGAGTCCAATGTGAACATAAACTATATCCTCACATAGCATTCTACTTAATTCCATATTGGACTGATGTCGGTATGACAGGATTTCTGTTGCACCGACATTGGCCCGATATAGAATCAACTAGCACGCTGGCAGGGTTGTTTGTCAAACCATGCAGTTTTTTTACAGTACGCAAGTGACCTCCCTCTTCCCCTGACTCGCAATATAGTCCATTTTCCCCAAGAACTGTAATATAGCTTGACCGACATGTTTGTTCGGCTATGAAAGGGCGTGGAATTTTATTTTCACACCTAAATTCTCTCCATCTTCCACACCAAAAACATGACCGCAAAGTGTGATCACTTTCTTGACCTGACAAAGAAACAATGGAACAATCGTACGTAGCCGCGATCTTCGAATTCTGGAGTCTCGTTACGGGTTTCAATTTAAGAAATGAAAACGCATAGAAAAATGGTTTATAGTTTTATTTACTGATGCAAATCGTATAAAATAACCAAACAAATAGGACATGAGGGATATATAGGGATATACAGGTTGATTTCTGAGACACTTGAAAGGCATTCATTGTAAAAAATAATTGTGAAAAAAAAAAAAAAATCCCGACCGACCGACCCTATTTTTTTTCAGCATGTTACCTGAACAAATTAATTATTTTTCCCCGGCCTAAGATACTGGTAGTCAGTCTCTGGGGTGGAAGTCTTCTAAAGTGGACAGCATCAGTATAAAAGATTGCTTAACTTGTCTTTATACTTGAGTTGTTGTCATGATGAAGTCATAGCAGGCATGTAAGTTTTCTGGCCTTTTCCAGAATTCCAGTTCTTACTTACTGTTTTTCTTCCTTTCCAAGTCTATGCTCAGTGAGAATGTTCTTGTTGTGGTGTTCATGCTCTGAATTTCAACAAACTTACTGTGTCAAGGTTTTCAAATTTCCATCTTCTATAATTTTTACAGTATGTCTGTGTTGTTTCGTTCTTTCCGATTGAATTTGGCTGTGAACAATCTGCTATTACAGCTAAATTAGCTTCTGTGCTACAGGTGAAGCCTGACAAGGCGTGTGCTTGTGTAAGAAAAACACTATCTCATCTCACTCCGATCTGGGCTCGACCAAGCCCAGATGGGCCTGAGGTGAGGCCAAGTATTACAGATGAGTTATGCTTGCACCAATGTGATTATTTTGGCTTTTTGACTTGTTTCAACTTATATTCACTCTGTTAAGCCTAAAAAAAATAAAAATCTGTTTCTCAGGCCCTCCCGCATGGTCCTTTTGGCTGCCGCATGCTCTCTTTTTATAACCAATCCAAACTTTAAAAAATCGAAATCAAATGGTTTATGTCTGATATTTTACCCGAGTTAATAAAATTGTCCCTTGAGTGCAAGAAGGCTTTGCAATGCACTCAAGGGATGTAATCCACCACTACCCATGCTATTCTGTAGATTATGAGGCCTAAAACATAAAACAAACCAAGAAAATGAACTTTTTAATGGTAAAGAAATAATAAAAATAAAATAAAAAAACGCCCGTTCGCATGCAATTTTACGAAAAATGGCCTGAGAAACAGTCAGAAGATCTACTTTGTGAGGCCTTAAGAATATTCCGTCTTTTTTACCTATTTGAACTTCCATCCCTTGTCAAAGGGATTTAACCCTTGACCTAATGAATTGGCCTCATCTGCCCATGTTATTAGTCGAGTTGTGACGAAGTCAAACTCGACTTATAGTTTGGTGAATGGCGGGCGGGCGGGCGGGCGGGCGGGGCGGGCGGGCGGGCGGGAGGGCGGGCGGGTGGGCGGGCGGGCGGGCGGGCGGGCGGGCGGGCGTAAACAATTGGTTTCCGGATGATAACTTGATAGTGGTTCAACTCACATTCATTAAACTTCATACATAGGTTGGTCTTGGTGGGAGGAAGAACCCTATTGATTTTGGACATGCTACGTCGAAGGTCAAGGTCACAGTGACCTTGACCATAGTAAATCTTAAACAATTGGTTTCCGGATGATAACTTGATAATGGTTCAACTCACATTCATGAAACTTCATAGGTAGATTGGCCTTGGTGAGGGGAAGAACCCTATTGATTTTGGACTCGCTACGTCAAAGGTCAAGGTCACAGTGACCTTTAACATAGTATATCGCAACAATTGGTTTCCGGATGATAACTTGATAGTGGTTCAACCTAGAGTCATGAAACTTCATAGGTGTGTTGGCCTTGGTGCGAGGAAGAACCCTATTGATCTTGGACTCACCAGGTCAAAGGTCAAGGTCACAGTGACGTTGAACATAGTATATCGCAACAATTGGTTTCCGGATGATAACTTGATAGTGGTTCAACCTAGAGTCATGAAACTTTATAGGTGTGTTGGCCTTGGTGCGAGGAAGAACCCTATTGATCTTGGACTCACCAGGTCAAAGGTCAAGGTCACAGTGACCTTGAACATAGTATATCGCAACAATTGGTTTCCGGATGATAACTTGATAGTGGTTCAACCTAGAGTCATGAAACTTCATAGGTATGTTGGCCTTGGTGCGAGGAAGAACCCTATTGATCTTGGACTCACCAGGTCAAAGGTCAAGGTCACAGTGACCTTGAACATAGTATATCACAACAATTGGTTTCCGGATGATAACTTGATAGTGGTTCAACCTAGAGCCATGAAACTTTACAGGCGTGTTGGCCTTGGTGCGAGGAAGAACCCTATTGATGTTGGACTCACCAGGTCAAAGGTCAAGGTCACAGTGACCTTGAACATAGCATATCGCAACAATTGGTTTCCGGATGAGAACTTGATAGTGGTTCAACCTAGACTCATGAAACTTCATAGGTGTGTTGGCCTTGGTGCGAGGAAGAACCCTGTTGACCTTGGACTCGCCAGGTCAAAGGTCAAGGTCACAACTCGACATTGGATCTGTGATCCTGAGCGGCATTTTTTACAAATTAAGCAGTTGAAAAAATGTATTTTCCAAAAACATTTCAACAAAACCATATATGACCCTCATTGGAATGAGGTTGTTCCAATGAGGTGGTCACATGATACGGTTCCGTTGAAATTTTTTGAAAAAATTTAAACAATAATTAAAATCAAATTATATTGTGTGCATTGGGTAAAGGGGTAAAGTGACCCTAAACACCATCAAATAAATAGAGGATATGGAATGAGTGTTTTTCTCATATAATATTTATGAAACAAGTCGAAGAATTTTCCGTCTTGGCGAGCCCAAACGGAAAATTCGGACGTGTTTCGTAAATATTATATGAGAAAAACACTCATTTCATATTCTATTTATCATATGACACACACACGCACAAATTAGCCACTTAGTATGACTTTTTAACCCATCACCTAACTTGAGTTACAGACGGCACTTAGGTCTAACAAAATAAAAAATCTGTTTCTCAGGCCCTCCCGCATGGTCCTTTTGGCTGCCGCATGCTCTCTTTTTATAACCAATTTAAACTTAAAAAAAATTAAAATTAAATGGTTTATGTCTGATATTTTACCCAAGTTAAAAAAATTGATGAATTTGTCCCTTGAGTGCAAGAAGGCTTTGCAATGCTTTAGCATTGCAAAGCCTTCTTGCACTCACGGGATAAAATACACCACCACCCATGCTGTTCTGTAGATTATGAGACCTAAAACTCGAACCAAGAATATGAACTTTTGATGGCAAAGAAGTAATTACTGAAATAAAAAATAAAATAAAAAAACACTCGCCCGCATGCAATTTTACAAATAATGGCCTGAGAAACAGAAGATCTACTTTATGTAGCCTTATTTATTTACTTAATATTTATTCATTAAAAGCTATCTTTCACTTTCACATCCAGATTCAGTAAATTGGAGAACGCACATGGTTTTGTTTTGGCATTTTTGACGAAAGTAAACTTCTGATACTGTTTAGATGTTAAGCGCTCTGCGATTGGTTGAAACCTTCTAACTGTCCAATAGAATAGCTCGTTCTTTTGAACCTACTGAATCGAGGACTAACTTTGCATTGTATTTCACGATTGGATATCTTCGTCAGCTTAATGAAACTTGCAGTTTCTTAAAAAATATCGTCTGCAGATATCTGTGTATGGAACATAAAATGGAAACAAAATCAGAATCACTTATTGACATTGCCCGACCACCGGCGAAATCAACCCCCAATGAAAACCTAAACAAACTATGAACAATAGCTTCATTGAATAATAAATGAAATAATGGTGCGATTTGTTTGGTCAGTATGTACACTACGTAATGTGAGTTGTAAAACTTTATTCAATAGTAAATATCATTTTGTGAATTTCTGTTTTCCGACCAATCTTATTACTGCAACATTTACCCAAAACAAGAACGTGTTAAAAAAAGTGTGATGAACTTCTGTACACTTGTAGGTATACTTCTGTTGTCAGAGTTAATTAAAATGACACGACAGTCTGCAGGTATTCTGTTCACACCTCATTTGTATGTTGTAATTAGTGTCAAGTCGGTAGATATATTTTTATACCAAACTCGAAAATTGTTCAGAAAAAACCCAATACCACTAAATACGACACGTTTTTGGGTCAGCTACGATAACCGACAGAACATTTTTTTTTGCGTTGGGAATTGCCTCACCTGAGCCGAAAGCCGACGCTGATTAACAGGGCTGGGTACAATATTTATACCGGAAAACAGAGACATAAAAATAATAACATTGTTCCTAACCTCTATTGAGAAACATTTACGTAATGACTGAAATGGACATTAAAATCCCACTACATATACAGCGCTATATTCTTCTCCCTCCAAAAGACTGAAAAGTATTTAATATAAGAAGTTGATCAAAACAGCACAAGAAACATTTGCAAGCTTTCATCACATGGACCACAGGTTGCAATGTGATTGAAGTTTGCAAATGCTTCTGGCTGCTTTGTTCCCAGAAATTGTAAGTAATTACTAAGTGAAAAAATCTATATCACAGCAATTTAGTGGTAATGAACCTTCCACATACTGCAGTCTCAATATTTCAGTTTGTGGTTTCACGCATTAACTATCGAGCATTTTCTGTGCTAATTGTGGCAGGACTTCTAGTTTCAACTGTATGTTTGAATATTGTGCTGAAAACTTTTCTCTTCCAAACAGCAGTCTATGGCCTGGGATTGGCCCCCTTTCTTGAACGAGCCTGATGAGCTTGTTCCAAAGAGGGGTAATAAGCTTTTGTTTTGAAGTGAAAAATCAAAACATTAATCATTAACTGTAGATTGTTCTTGTGTATTGTGAAGGATATTCCACCCTATACCATTATTCCTGCCCCGCTCCCCCCCCCCCCCCCTCCCCCCGTGTGTATTTGTGCATCTGTATCTCAAGAGTAGTTTCATACACCACAAAATACATCGCACCCAAAACTAGATCATCGGAGGTATGGATGTATCGCTATACGTATCGTATCGTGATTCATATCGTATCGTGAAGATGTGTATCGTACCAGGCCTAGTGTTTTGGGCTGTGGGTAGGGTACTATTGGAACATATACATTATTATGAGGAATTGGCAGGTCAAATATGTACTGAAGGTATGGTAAATAGTTTGGTGTTTGGAAACTCGATGCATTTTGGTTGAACATAAACTCTGAGCTGCAAATCTCAGACCAGGTTACCGTCAATTCATCACAATAACTTATAATGTAAATGGTTAACCCTTTACTTAACGAATCGCCTGCATCCGCCCGCGTAATATGCAAATTGAGCAGTTGAAAAAATTAAATTTTTCAACAAATTTTAACAAAACCATATCATGTGACCCCTCAGTGGAACGAGCTCAATGAGCTCGTTCCACTGAGGGGTCACATGATATGGTTTTGTTGAAAAAATTTTAAAAATTATATTTAAAATAATACATTTGGATATCATCTGTGTTGGGTAAAGGGTTAAAACAGTTCTTGAAAAGTGCTTTAATAATGCTTGAATTTGATTCTTATAAATCTTTGGGAAAGGGAATTGTTTATTATTGGGCATCTTGTGAGATGGGAATCTCATCATTCAGACTCCCAGGGACTCGGGGTTTGGTTTTGTACAGTGGAGCGCACCTAACTGGATATCGCCTAACTATAATTGTATATCCCTGTTAATTGCATATAGTTTCCAAATACCAAACCATTTACCATACCTTCAGTACAAATTTGACCTGTTAATTGCATATAGGTTATAGAGTAAACTCCTGTTAATTGAATAAAAAATTGTGTGATATGTCAAGAAATTGTCCCAACAATCAATGAAGTCCCCCATAATTATCCACTTAGTCTTACTTGGCCTTAGTACATCGAATACAGGCATTTAATCTATTATATCTTGTTGGGAGCGCAGTGGCTCAGTGGTAGACTATTGGACTGCTATGCTAGAGGTCCCGAGTTCGATCCCTGTCCGGGACGACCCACGTTGTGTCCTTGGGCAAGGCACTTTATCCAGTTGCCTGCATGGGGGCACGATGATGCTGTGTACTAAGGCATACTGCACGTCGATGGTGCACATGTCTTCAACCGCTGTAACCCTGCTTGAGCAGTGCTTGAACAGAGCTAGAATGTTGAGCTGATAGTTGCTTGTCGATGCTCGGTGGTTCTCTCCGGGTACTTCGGCTTCCTCCACCTGTAAAACTGTCACAGCCACGATTAGCCATTGTGCATAAATATGTGACCTTAAACATCAATAAATAAATAATGCCATTTCCCTGAAAATCCTGTGTAAAAATCTCAAAAAGAGAGCTTGGTGGTCATACTAAGAAGGGAAAAAGTCATGGAAAATGGGTAGAAAGTTTTGGAAACATCATGGAATTCATTCTCTCAAAAGAAAAGTGTACGAACGTTGAAAGAATATTTTGATACATTTCATATTGCAAACATAATTTTGGTGCATTTTCTGAGTTTTTTGTTGGTTTTTTTTTGTTATAAGACTACAGTCTCGGGTCAGGATATACCAAATTGGAAATAAGAGGTTGTTGCTGTTTTTCAGAATTATTGCTCAGCTGAACAGATAGTCCAAGAAGATGAACAAAATGATTCTTTTAGTCCAAATCAGAATGACAAAATTGAAGCTCTTCAGAGACAGTTGCAGAGAACTTCATCCCTTTGTCAGAACCTCTTGCAAGATCAGCAGCATTTAAACAACATGTATCATTCACAGCCAGGTAAGGAATGTACATCAGGTCGTTTCATTTAACCCCGAAAGGCATGGAGGTTTTTATACATTGTTGCTTACATCCTGTGGCTTGGCAGTTTATTTCTGGGAAAGCCTTGGCTGCCTATGTCAGCAGCCAAAGTTTCCTAGAAACAACTGCCATGGTACTAAGAATGTAAGTGGCAAGTGTATCTAGAGACTCCATCTTATGGCACCTGTTTTGTTGAAATAAAAAGTCATTGAACATGGAATTGGACCTTTAAGGGATATCATTGCAGCAGGACTGTACATATTGAAAGAACAATTATTTAGTTTGCCTATCACTCTTCTCAAAAGAAACAAGTCCATGTACAGGCAGCCAAGACTTGCTTAGAAACATCTAAAAATGTAACCTGCAAGTGTATCTAGAGACTCCATGTCAGGGCACCTGTTTTCTTTAATTAAAAAGTGATCAAACTTGGAATTAGGCTTTTAATGGCTAACATTACAGCAGGCATGTACATATTGAAAGAACAGTTTAGTTTGCCACTCGTTCTTGAAAGAATTAAGCCCACCCATTTTCAGTTTGCATACATTACCTGGCATCCAACAAGTAGTGGAAATGTATTGACGGATGGTATTCATTTGATAACTCATCCAGAACCACTATCTGATGTATAATGATGAAAAGTTGCATTCTTTGACTTTGGAGATAAAGTGCTGTGATGTAAAACACTCAGAAAGGGTTCTAATCCATTCCAATCTAATCCTTTCCAACCTGATGAATGTAATTTCATAAGGCCGTTCAAAATAGATCTTCTGTTTCTCTAGCCATTCTTTGTAAAATTGCATGTGGGCGAGCAGTTTTTTATTAGCTCATCTTGACAAAGTCAAGCTGAGCTAATCTCATCGCTTGCCGTCCGTCGTCCGTCAACACCATGTTTTGGTCTTCTCCAAAGCCACTGGGCCAATTCAAGTGAAAGTTTGTGTGAGTGATGGTCCCAAAGGGGCATTTCATTTTTGTTCAACTCAGCATGCCCAGCCCCATAGGGAGGGAGTGGGGGAAAATGCTCCAAAATATTTTTAAAATCTTCTTCTCAAGAACCAGTGTGTACAATGACTCGATATTTGCTATGGAGCTTCCATATGAGGTGTAGAATCAGGTTTGTTCAAACGAAGTTCGTGAAGTAATATTTGGCTTTGTAATAGGAGGGGTAAGATTTTTGGCCCCGCCCAAAATTTCTATTTTCTGAACCGATGGTCCGGTATGAACCAAATTTGGTTTGTGGTAGTATTGGGTCATAAGTACTTGACCCATGCAAAAAAAAAAATTCCCACATCCCCATGGGAACCCTGGGAGCTAAAAATAGAAATATTTTCAAACGCCCATATTTCCCAAGCCCCATGGAACAGAGAGCTTTTATTTTGTATGAAGTATCCTTATGACCAGTAGAATTGAATGGTAAAAAAAAATTGCCATCAGTTATGTTAGGGTGTTCTGTAATGGGCATCGAAAAAATGCTGAGTCAGCATATTTGCAAAAATTTTAAAAAATCTTTTCTCCAGAACCAATCATCAGAATCTTTTGATATTTGGTATACAGCATTCATAGGGGGGTCAGATAAAAGTTTGTTGAAATAAAGCTCATTGGTTCATATTTGGGCTCTCTACAGGAGCCCGAAGTTTTAACATAGGGTAATATGGGGAATATTCTTTAAAAATCTTCTTCTTCAGAACCACCAGTCAGAATCTTTCAATATTTGGTATACATCATTGTTATGAGGGTCAGATTCTAGATTGTTCAAACCAAGTCCCTAGGTTAATATTTGGGCTTCCTATGGAAGCCCAAATTTCATCTTTGTTCAATATGGAGGGTAATTTAAAAAAATCTTCTTCTTCAGATCCATCAGTCAGAATGCTTTGATATTTGGTATGCAACATCTCTATGGGGGTCAGATTCAAATTTGTTCAAATCAGATCCCTAGGTGTATATTTGGGCTCACTATGGTAGCCCAAATTTTTACTTAGTGCAATATGAGAAAATTTCTTTAAAAATCTTCTTCTTCAGATCCACCAGTCGGAATGCTTTTATATTTGGTATACAACATCTCTAGGAGGGTCAGATTCCAGGTTGTTCAATTCGAGTGCCTAGGTTAATATTTGGGCTCTATATGGGAACATGAAATTTAACTTAGTACAATATGAGGGAATTTCTTCAAAAATCATCTTCTTCAGATTCACTTGTCAGAATGCTTTCACATTTGGTATACAACATCTCTAGGGGGGTCAGATTCAAGTTTGTTCAAATCGGATCCATAGGTCAATATTTGGGCTCGCTATGGTACCCCAAATTTGAACTTAGTGCAATTCGAAGAAATTTCTTTACAATTTCTCTTCTTCAGATCCAACGGTCAGAATGCTTTCATATTTGGTACACAACATCTCTAGGGAAGTCAGATTTAACTGTGTTCAAATCAAGAGCCTGGGTTAATATTTGGGCTCTCTATGGGAGCTGGAATTGGCCATTTTGCTGAAGAATTAAAAATTTTGTATTCAGTACCCTCTAGAGGTACTAAGATTAATCCACATAGGTTGTATCAAGGGGCTTCATAGGGGAGCTCTACATTTTACTTATGATCAACTGAAGAAAAGGCATGATGCCTAGATTATTTTTGTCACTCCTGAGGGACTCAAGGATTGACAGTGTAGCCTATGGAGATGGCTTGCTTAATGTAGACTCATTCTTGGACTCTGTTTAAATTGTGTTCTGCACAAGATGAGCGCTTCAGGCCCCGTGGGGCCTCTTGTTTTTTTAATTATTTCTTTGCCATCAAAAGTTCATGTTCTTGGTTTGTTTTATGTTTTTGGCCTCTTAATAGCGTGGGTGGTGATCTATTTCGGCCCTTGAGTGCAAGAAGGCTTTGCAATGCTAAACCATTGTAAAGCCTTGTTGCACTTAAGGGACAAATTTATCAATTTTATTAACTTGGGTAAAATATCAGGCATAAACCATTTAATTTTTATGTTTATAAGTTTGCATTGGTTACAAAAAGAGAGCATGCAGCAGTCGAAAGGACCATACGAGAGGGCCTGAGAAACAGATTTTTAACTTCTTTAGGCCTAAAATAAGATGCTGTGTTAAGTTGCTTATCCCAGCCTTTACTTGAACACATTTAAACATGAGTACAGTGGAGCCCTCGTACTTGTATATTCTGTAATTTACACAAAATCATTTACCATACCTTCAGTCCATATTTTTACCTGTAAATTGAGTATTGCGTATAGAGTAAACTCTTGTTGATTGAATCAAAAATCATAAAATATGTTGAGAAATTACTCTGATAATCAAATTTCTTTTGTTTAGGCCACACAAAGTAGATCTTCTGTTTCTCAGGCCATTCTTTGTAAAATTGCATGCGGGCGAGCGTTTTTTTATTTTATTTTTTATTTCAGTAATTACTTCTTTGCCATCAAAAGTTCATGTTCTTGGTTCAAGTTTTAGGCCTCATAATCTACAGAATAGCATGTGTGGTGGTGTATTTCATCCCTTGAGTGCAAGAAGGCTTTGCAATGCTAAAGCATTGCAAAGCCTTCCTGCACTCAAGGGACAAATTCATTAATTTTATTAACTTGAGTAAAATATCAGACATAAACCATTTAATTTTAATTTTTTTTAAGTTTAAATTGGTTATAAAAAGAGAGCATGTGGCAGCCAAAAGGACCATGCGGAAGGGCCTGAGAAACAGATTTTTTATTTTTTTAGGCCTTATTTCTTTAAGATAATGACAATATTGTTTGTTAATTTAATACTCCTGTTAATTGAATACTTTTCCCTGGCAAAGAGGATATTTAATTAACAGGGTTCCACTGTATTGCAAAAAAAAAACAGGAACAAGGTTGCTGCCCCCCCCCCCCCCCCACCCCTTCAAAAAAAAAAAAAAAAATTAAGGTGATTCTTTTTTTAGGTTGCATTAATACCTAACTTGTAATTACTTTCTGTGTTGATAATAATTCAGTACACAGAGAATAAATTATAAGAAAAAACACTTGGATGATTCTAATTCTTTAAAAAAAACACAAAAAATGTGAACTTCAGGGCTCATTGACTAAAACTTTACTTTTGTTTCTATGTGGTTTTTGTTTTGTTTTTCTATCTTCAGCAGAGACTCTACTCTCTGGGTCTCTTAGTTGCTGTTTAGCGGTAATCCACTCTTCATTTACATTAATTTGGAGAAAATAAACCTGAGTGCCTCCTGCATTTTCTATCAAAAATTGATATGTCATCACCAAGTCTTTTTATAGAGACCATATAAAAGTAAATGCTTGAGAGTGTAGGTTAATAAATATTTATTTAGTTATTTATCAGTGTTTAAGTTCACATACTTTTGTATAATGGCTAATCATGACAGTTTTACAGGTGGAGGAAGCCGGAGTACCCAGAGAGAACCACCAAGCATTGACGAGCAACTGTCATCTACTCAACATTCTAACTCTGTTCAAGCTCCGCTCAAGCAGGGTTACAGCGGTTGAAGACGTGCACCATCGATGTGCAATACGCCTTAGTACACGGTGCCATCGTGCCCCTGTGTAGGCAACCAGGATAAAGTGCTTTGACCAAGGACACAACTTGGGTCGTCCCGGACTGGGATCAAACTCGGGACCTCTAACACAGAAGTCCAATAGTATACCACTGAGTCACTGCGCTCCCCAGGAAAAGTAAAGGAGGGGCTTTGTGTTCCAAAACATAGTAATGATGACAGAATTTTATTTGTTAATAGTGATATTGACTCATAATCTATGGTAATGTATGTTTGCAGGTAACCAGAACAGATTGGAGTAGAGCCAGATGGACAATTAACCCCTTACCCAACGCAGACGATTTCAAAATTTATCGTTTTAAATATAATTTTTCAAAAAAGATTCCCAAAATTTCAACAAAACCATATCATGTGACCCCTCATTGGAATGAGCTCGAGCTCATTCAACTGAGGGGTCACATGATATGGCTTCGTTGAAACTTTTTGAAAAATAATATTTTTTCAATTGCTGAATTTGCATATTACGCAGACCGGTGTGGCCGATTCATTAGGTAAAGGGTTAAAAGATGACCATTTCTGGCAATGATGGCCAAATTTTTAACTTTAAATCTCTGAATTTGGTTCCTGTTACATTCCCATAATAAAACACTACATGAATCTGTATGGATTCTCATCCTTTCCAGTGATCACATTTAGAAATTTGTGTGTTTTATATGAAGTGGCAATAAATGGGTGTTAGGTGCATCCACAGATTATGAAACCATCATGTAGGACCGCGGTGGCTTAGTTGGTAGAGGTGCAGGCTGCAAGCCGAGAGGTCCTCGGTTCGAATCCCACCTGCGGCAACCGCGTTGTGTCCTTGGGCAAGACACTTCACCCCCATTGCCTACATGGGGGCACGATGATGCCGTGTACTGAGGCGCACTGCACGTCGATGGTGCGCATGTCTTCAACCAATCTAACCCTGCCTGTGCTGCGGTGCAGAGTTCAGAGTTACGATGTTGGAGAGCTGACAGCTGCTCGTCGTTGCCTGGTGGTTCTCTCTGGGTACTCCGGCTTCCTCCACTCGTAAAACTGTCACGGTCACGATTAGCCATTGTGCATAAGTATGTGACCTTAAAACACCAATAAATAAATAAATAAAATATCATGTTGTGAAACCTGCACTTCAGAGTGGAGTCCAAATATGGGTTTCCAGCACTCAACTAGTTAAAAAGGTGCAAAATAATCACCATTGTTAACCCTTTACCCAACGAATCGCCCGCATCCGTCCGCATATTATGCAGATTCAGCAGTTGAAAAAATATTTTTTTAAAAATTTTAACAAAACCATATCATGTGGCCCCTCTTTGGAACGAGTTCGTTGGGCTCGTTTCAATGAGGGGTCACATGATATGGTTTTGTTGAAATTTTTAGAAAAAAATTAAAAAATGATATTTAAATTAATAAATTTTGATATCGTCTGCGTTCGGTAAAGGGTTAAAAGCATAGAAGATTTTTTGTGGTCTTCCTGTTTAGCCAGCTCGCATTGTTCTGGTAGATGTGTGATTTGTTTCGGCATCAAAGGGAGGCCGACTATAGTTTATGTCATATTAGTTGGGTGTTTTATGACTGGCGAACAAGAGAAATTTCTGACAATTATTTTTACCTGCGTCGCCAGCGGCAGAGCAGGTCTAGTAACTGCTCGATTCCGTCCATCCGTAAGTTTGTCCGTCAGTCCATCCGAAACACTTCTTCCGTCAAAATTTTCCTGGCTTCTATGCAAGGGATTGATTTTATATTTGGTCTGCTGCTTCATAATGATGAGTTGTATCGTGTAAGCAATTTTCAGATCTGCCGTGCAGCCACTTCCTGTTTGCCGATACTTTGAAATTTTACTGTACCCACTGAACATTGAAATTTTCCGTCAAGGGTTTCTCGGCTTCTATACAAGGGATTGATTTTATATTTGGTCTGCTGCTTCATAATGATGAGTTGTATCGTGTAAGCAATTTTCAGATCTGCCGTGCAGCCACTTCCTGTTTGCCGATACTTTGAAATTTTACTGTACACACTGAACATTGAAATTTTTCGTCAAACCTTTCTCGGCTTCTATGCAAGGGATTGATTTTATATTTTATCTGGAGCCTGATAATGATCAGTTGTATCGTGTGTGCAATTTTCAGATCTGCCGTGCAGCCACTTCCTGTTTGCCAATTCAATTGCATGCAGTGACGCAGGTCCAGAACCGGTATTGGTCTTGGCTTGTTCAAGCTTATGCATTATTTATTATATTTAGATATCCACTACTTATATATAACAGGTAACAATATAACAATATTTACTACGAGACATACAATGATAAAAATGATAATATTACACAATGTATATATTAGAAGCCAGTGCATCTAGAAACAGAATCTAAATAATTTAATAAATCATTGTCTCCCTCTCTCAAGCGTCTTTGATTGAGACGAATCAATGTATCAATCTTCCTGTATTTTTTCTTTCTTCGTTGCAATCTGCCTGCTGCTCTGAGCTGAATGATAGTGGCTTCCTGGTATGCCCGTTCCTTCTTTATGAAATCGATCATCTTGTATATATTTGGATGGGAACCAGCCAGGATTAATTGTAGTTTTCTGTGCCATCCTTCAATATGGTAAGTCGTTCGTGGTCCGAGGGAGTCAAAGTGGTTCCACATTTGCGTCCCCCTGTTGCCTTCCACCCAGCTCTCTGTCATGTAATCCATAAACTTTCCAATGGATACTCTGTGGTTTCCTGGTTTTTATTACATATCCATTAAACTTTAAACCCTTGTAGTCAACGGAATCGCCGCTATGATATAAATGATTCTGTATTCAACGGTCATATACAAGCCAGACCTTTTTACTGCACCGTTTAGTTACGCTTCGAAAAGTTTCCAAATTTCGTTATACAATCATCAACCGTTTGTTGCATAGTGTGAAAATGAAAACGTCCAAAGCAAAATAAAGTCGGTTCACAAAAATTATCCAAAAATGAGATAATATTTTTAAAAAACCCAATCATTTCCAACCAGAAAATTAACCCAGTCCCGTTGCCATCTCGTTTTGTGGATCCCATCATATCTAAATTGGTCAACTTTATTTCGGTAAATCTTCGTACACCAAGACATGCTTCTAACTTCTTTTAAAAACGTTTCTCCCAGCTGTTTTGCAAATCTGCACATATTTGTACTTATATTTTTACTAACAGTAATAGCCACCAAATGGTTAGGCATGAATGGGCACCAGCCCATTCACGCCTAACCATTTCGTGGCTATTAAACTGTTAGTAAACAGCGATAGGAATTTCAACAAACACTGGTTCCAAAAAGGTTGTTTTGATTTTTTTTCAATCCATATGATCAGTACAGCTTCAGTCAAAACAAACTCTTCACCTTTGGGTTTAATTATCGGAATTAAAATTTGTTTATTTAAATGCATTTTAATGCATGGGTTGTGTAATAAACACAGAACGCGATGTGTGTTTGAAGCGGTGGGTGTTTTACATAACTCGGAATGGCGTAATCATATTTCGCTCGAGCCTACAGCTCTCGTGAAATATGACTCCGCCATTCCAACTTGTTATGTAAAACACCCACCGATTCAAACACACATCGCGTTCTGTCTGTTTATACAGAATTTAAAATCATCAAAGATCAGATAACAATACAAGCTACCAGGTCTTGTCTTCAGCACCACAGGAGGCCATGTTAACTGGAACCCAACGAGCCAATCCTGCAAACTTGAGAGGAGACTTCTCATTGAGTCCACGATTTCCACCAACTTTACATATGCTGGCAGACACGCTTATCAGGAATCTGGAGAACAGCGAGATAAAGACCACAATAAAACCAAAGATAAAAGTCATATGAACTTTTCTAATAGAAATCCCCCATTAAATTCAGTATCCAATATTTTAAATAATAATTCATGGCAAGTACCTGTTAACCAATCTGATATGTACAAACCAGAGAAGCAACATGTTCCGACCAAACATTCTGAATAATGTTCACTATTCATGGGTGACTTCGTCTCACTCGAAAGATAAACACCAGACAGGGTTAACTACATCTCACTCGCCAGCCACCTAATTAATTAGAGACAGACTATAGCCCATATTGTTTTGACAACAAGATCAACCGGGCTGGCAAAACCGGAATAACACGATTTTTTGTCCTTTTAAAACTATCTTTGTATCTTCAAATATGATAAATTTAGGAATTTCATCAGGAATATTTCTTCTAATATGCTGTGTCTAAGCGGACAGGATTCTTTTTATTCAGATTGGTTTATTCTTTTATTTCAGGTGTGAGTATTAGTCCTAATGTGTCTTTTAGAACAAATCCCGTGCCAGATCTATATCAGCAGCAGCTGCTTTTGAATATGAACCAGTGCTATCAGCAGTTGACCTTCCAACAGTCAGAGATTTCTAATCTCCAGCAACAAATCCGTCATCTACTACAGTTACAAGAAAATCAAAGCTCATCATACAGACAAAATGATTCAGCTGGCACATTTAACAATACAGGCTACCAGGTCTTGTCTTCAACACCACAGGAGGCCATGTTAACTGGAACCCAACGAGCCAACCCTGCAAACTTGAGAGGAGACTTTTCATTGAGTCCACGATTTCCACCTAACTTTACATATGCTGGCAGACACGCTTATCAGGAATCTGGAGAACAGCGAGATAAAGACCACAATAAAACCAAAGATAAAAGTCATATGAACTTCTCTAATAGAAATCCCCCATTAAATTCAGTATCCAATATTTTAAATAATAATTCACGGCAAGTACCTGTTAACCAATCTGATATGTACAAACCAGAGAAGCAACAGACTACAAATGCAGCCTATACAACATCAGCTTCTGCCATAAGGGAAGTACAAGATGCAAACCGACTAGAACCATCCATGAATCTAGAAGATTATGTCTCAAGACGAAGGAGGTAAGGCTATTAAAATAAATTCTCGTTTCTCAGGCACCTCCCTCATCATTGAGAATCTGTTTCCTCACCATTTTTACCTGGAAATCTTTGCAGTGATTCTTTTCTGCACCTGTAGGACTGAAAATTTAATCAGTTGTACCCTGTTTGACAGAGCTCAGTGAGCCCTGTCAAACAAAAGCGGTGGCTCAGTAGGTAGAGGTGCAGGCTGCAAGCCGAGAGGTCCTCAGTTCGAATCCCACCTGCGGCAACCGCGTTGTGTCCTTGGGCAAGTCACTTCACCCCCCCCCCCCCCATTGCCCACATGGGGGCACAGTGACGATGTGCACTAAGGCGTAGTGTACGTCGATGGAGCACTGTCTTCAACCAATGCTCACCCTGCTTGTGTGGAGTTAGTATGTTGGGGAGCTGACAGTTGCTCTGTGGTTCTCTCCGGGTACTCCGGCTTCCTCCACCCGTAAAACTGTCATGGGATTAGCCATTGCGCAGAAATATGTGACCTTAAACACCAATAAATAAATAAATAAATAAATAATTACACCCACGGCAAAGTGTCTTCGTTTGTGCGCACGGATACATGACCCAATTGTTGATTGCATAATTCACTTGTGAAGTTATCGTTTATAATCAAAACCAGAAATCCCAGTAAATCACGCTTTGGAAAGTAATAAAAACAATGCCTTTTAACCAGTCACTGCCAGTTATATGTTGAAAGTTTATCTAACCACTGTTTCTAACACCTTATTGACTGAATCACCTTTATTGTCAGCTGACAGTTTCCTTGTACTGGAAGTGATAAAACAATTTTTGTTTTGTCATTGATCATGCACTTCAGTGCTGCAATGTTTTTTCTTTACAAGTGAAAGGAATGAAGATTTTTTGGTGCCAAATCAAAATTTTTAGTGCACTTGGCTGAATTGGCATCTGATGGCCTGAACACTGATTGATAAGTGTTGAAAGCCACTCTTTTGGGTTTACAGTGTATGCATTGGCTTGTCCCTCACGACGCTTGGCAGTGTTTTGTAGTGACGTCTTGGTTGCTTATATAGTCAGCCAGGACTTCACTACAAACCACTGCCATGATAATATGATGATTCTCTAAAAGACTTCCTTATGGTTGCATTTTGAGGCTGTGAAATCCGCAAATAGTCCTTTAAGGGTTCAAGGAAATAAATCCCCTGAGGTAACACTTGGAAGTGGAGCAGTGTTTGTTTAGTGTGATGAACTGACTTAACTCTGATGGTAAAATAGGGTTTGGTAACTAGGGATGCATGGTATATCAATAAACCGATATAAACCAGTATTCAAACCAATATCGATTGAATACCGGAGTAATTACAAAAATATTGGTTTATCGTCATTATTTATTTACCCACAATTTAATTTTCAAGATGACTTGAGTTTTTTAACTGTAGCCCCAAATGAATAATATTGTCCCTTTACCCAAGGAATCGTCTGCATGTGCCCATGTAATATATAAATTCCTCAGTTGAAAAAATAATTTTCAAAAATTTCAACAAAACTATATCATGTGACCCCTCATTGGAAAGAGCTTGTTCCAATGAGGGGTCACATGATATTGTTTTGTAGAAGTTTTGGGGGAAATCTGATAAACTGATTTTTAAAATAATACATTTTGATATCGTCTGCATTGGGTAAATGTTTTTCGAACCGCATCATCAAGGCATGCTGATTCGTTCCAACTGTGATGCCTCAAGTCACGATTGTGGTACCTATGTTCATATATCTGAGCAGTTTTTGATATACCGGTATACCGCGGTATGTTTTTGAAAACCGATACTGGTATTCAGTTTTGAATATCGTGCAACCCTATTGGTAACTTTGTCCGGATTGGAAATCCTCTTAAGTGGGTCACCTAAGTATAAATAGTTGGCTAAACGATGCCTAAACTTGTGTTGCGGTCATTATATAGCTGACGATCCTGAAAGTGACCTTAATCACAGATAAATAAATAAAGGAAATAAAAATAAAGGTGAAGAACCATGACTAGAGCTACCCATCAGGTACATGCTTGACTCAAGCATCTATATCTATTGTTCAGGGATCTTCTGTTTGTCAAAAGTTCAGGATTGAAAATGATATTTTGTAATTTTGAAACACTTGTATTCTCCAGCTTCAAGTTGTACTTGAAAATGTTTGAAAAAATAATTTCATTTTGCAAGAAGGTATCATCTTTTATTTGATATTTTCAGGCAGTTTGTTCACAGAAATGTTAACAAATCTACATCTCCTTTTGACCATTCTGAAGGTTTGTATTGCTTAATTATCAGGAAATGATATTCAGGAATATTATCAATGAACATGCTGAATCAAACACCGGAATTATTTATAGGACATTGGAACCCTGTTCTATGAATAGACTTCCTATGAAAGATATTCAGTCCATACGAATATTCAGTAGACTAGAATGTTGTCATTTTTTTAACTTTTGGTGATAAATTTAAGCACATCTTGTTTGGGCCCAAAAAGTTAAAAATCTGTTTCTCAGGCCCTCTCCTATGATCCTTTTGGCTGCCAAATGCTCTCTTTTTTATAACCAATACAAACGTACAAAAATAAAAATGAAATGGTTTATGTCTGATAATTTACCGAAGTTAATAAAATTGATAAATTTGTCCCTGGAGGGCAACAAGGTTTTGTAGTGCTTTAGCATTGCAAAGCCTTCTTGCACTCAAGGGACGAATTACACCATCACCCATGTTATTCTGTAGATTATGAGGCCTAAAACATAAAACAAACCAAGAACATGAACTTTTGATGGCAAAGAAACAATAACAAAAATAAAAAAAAATAAACTAAAAAACCACTAGCCCACATGCAATTTTTCAAAATATGGCCTGAGAAACAGAATATCTACTTAGTAGGGCCTTGAGTATTCAATGTATTATATCCTGTTTTACAGAGCTCATACAGTTCTGTTAACCCTTTACCCAACGCAGATGATATTTTTATATAAAAGTTTGTTGAAATGAAGCTCATTGGTTCATATTTGGGCTCTCTACAGGAGCCCGAAGTTTTAACATAGGGTAATATAGGGAATATTCTTTAAAAATCTTCTTCTTCAGAACCACCAGTCAGAATCTTTTGATATTTTGTATACATCATTGTTATGAGGGTCAGATTCTAGATAGTTCAAACCAAGTCCCTAGGTTAATATTTGGGCTTCCTACGGAATTTTATCTTTCTTCAATATGGAGGGTAATTTAAAAAAATCTTCTTCTTCAGATCCATCAGTCAGAATGCTTTGATATTTGGTATGCAACATCTCTATGGGGGTCAGATTCAAGTTTGTTCAAATCAAATCCCTAGGTATATATTTGGGCTCACTATGGTAGCCCAAATGTTTACTTAGTGCAATATGAGAAAATTTCTTTAAAAATCTTCTTCTTCAGATCCACCAGTCGGAATGCTTTTATATTTGGTATACAACATCTCTAGGGGGGTCAGATTCCAGGTTGTTCAATTCGAGTGCCTAGGGCTCCATATGGGAACATGAAATTTAACTTAGTACAATATGAGGGAATTTCTTCAAAAATCATCTTCTTCAGATTCACTTGTCAGCATGCTTTCACATTTGGTATACAACATCTCTAGGGGGGTCAGATTCAAGTTTGTTCAAATCGGATCCATAGGTCAATATTTGGGCTCGCTATTGTAGCCCAAATTTGAACTTAGTGCAATTCGAAGAAATTTCTTTACAATTTCTCCTCTTCAGATCCAACAGTCAGAATGCTTTCATATTCGGTACACAACATCTCTAGGGAAGTCAGATTTAACTGTATTCAAATCAAGAGCCTGGGTTAATATTTGGGCTCTCTATGGGAGCCGGAATTGGCCATTTTGCTGAAGAATTAAAAATTTTGTATTCAGTACCCTCTAGAGGTACTAAGATTAATCCACATAGGTTGTATCAAGGGGCTTCAAAGGGGAGCTCTACATTTTACTTCAACTGAAGAAAAGGCATGATGCCCAGATTATTTTTGTCACTTCTGAGGGACTCAAGGATTGACAGTGTAGCATATGGAGATGGCTTGTTTAATGTAGACTTATTCTTGGACTCTGTTTAAATTGTGTTCTGTACAAGATGAGCGCTTCAGGCCCCGTGGGGCCTCTTGTTTGAATTTCAAATATACAGTACAGTCGCCACGGACTGATCGTAATCAACGGTTGGGCAGTGATGTCCCAGCATGTGTTTACCAAGTAATCAAATCATCATCAGCAAAATTTTAATTAATGAAACACCAGGTTGTACCCGGTGCTTTATTATACGGCCACTCATTTGAGCAGGCCGTATTATGGTATGGCAATGTCCATCTGTCTGTCTGTCCATCCATTAACTTTTGTTTGTCCATGCGATAACTTGAAAACAATACATCCGGCAGATACTGTTTCTTTATGGTTGATAGGTCATGACGAGAGGATGGCTCCTATCGATAACCAGCATTCTGGCATATCCAATATGGCCACCACAGCCGTATATTGATCCACCACCTGGCAGTGCACTTGTTAATTAAATTTTTGATGATTGTGCCTATAATTAGTGTTCGGAATCTAATATTATTGCATCCACGGAAATATTGCCCATCTGTGGAAATTGACCCGTCTACGGCGGCCACACTGTAATAATGGCTGCTTCTCAACAGTTATGATTAGATTTGAAGAAAGATATATTTTTATACTGTACCAATGACCCAGACATAGCTGGTGCTAACTCTTAAAATATAGGGCCAAACACAAATTTTGCCCCCCAATCCCCAAAATTTGCATCTAAAACTAAAGAAAACATGTCCTGAAAGGCCCTCCACACTTCGCCCCTACTGCGCATGCACAGTGTCAAGGACGTTCCGAAATTGGTGCCATTTATCATTCTAAGTTTGGCCCTTCATCAGTTAACATCTGACTGATCTTTGTGCTTTTAAATCTCAGTTTAAATGATGCCAGACACATAAATATTAGTGAAATGGTGATTCTAAGGAGGATAGAAAAGGAGGAGAGGAAAAGAATGTGTGACAGAATTTTATCAGGGCTGTAACTTAAAATTTTTTAATGAAATTATGTTAAGTTACCTATTTTCAAGGCAGCAGCCATTTTGTTGTCATTCTGATTATTTAGTTACACTGTTTTTTCAAGTGTTTTTCCTCTCTCCCTGTCCTTTAAGTTCCCCCTTGCTATTCTCCCATGCTTTTGGCATAGTTTCTGTAATTATTATTACTAAAATTTCTTGGGAGTTTTAGCTGTATAACAGAATGAATTCTGTTCTTTCCCCATGTTTACGTCTTCACCTACGGGTGGTTAGGCGTTGTGTTCTGCATCTACCATCTGATGTTCTGCAGTTTCTTCCCTGGAAGTCTCTGTTTTGCATCAGATGGTGTATTTTTGGTAACTGATTTCGGGCCTGGGTGCCTGGAGTCTTATTTTAGTGTTTTTACACTCATTGTTTACATTTACAACAGCCCTCTGTGTGAGGGGGGGATTTCTAAATAATAATATCTTTATGTTATTTTAATCATAACTAGATACATTATTATTGTTCGTAAGTGTTGAAAAAATTGTTTAAAATATTTTTAAAATTTTTGTCCACACTTAGGCTTGGGATCCATTGGGGCTCAACGTTACTTTTCAGAAACTTGGGCTGTTCTGAAAAAATATTTTTTCAAAATATTTTGA
Source organism: Pictodentalium vernedei (assembly GCA_031216915.1). Classification (NCBI taxonomy): domain Eukaryota; kingdom Metazoa; phylum Mollusca; class Scaphopoda; order Dentaliida; family Dentaliidae; genus Pictodentalium; species Pictodentalium vernedei. Next base: position 46,413,095 of record CM062297.1, on the reverse strand, counting down.
TTTCAATTATTTTTTCTATATTAATGGATCATATTATTATTATGTATTTTGATTGCCAGGGGTTAGTGCGAGTACCAGGACTTGTTTTCTTTTCACATTGAAAGGATATTGATCAATTGCTTTAAGAGGAAGTCTTCCTCTGACCTTATTATCATTCTATATGTGGTCAGTGTACTCGCATTAACTCCTGTTCTGTATCGTATGATTTCGATGACAATATGGGAAGCGTATGTCACGGTATGTTGTTGGGGATTTGGACACTCCGGTCCTTTCCCCGCAGGGTCACTCTACTTTATCAATTTCTATTTCAGACGATCAAGATTAGGGTGATGTATCTGTGATGTCTTCCAACAGTGTGCCTCCGTCGTCACAATTAATGAAGGGCTAGCGGAAAAGTGCTCATGTAATACGCCAATTGCCTAAGAGGACCCTAGTAGGTTCGACGGCCTTTGACGTCCGCTAGCTCGCCCGGTGTAGCGTCCATTCACCGAATGGTTCGGCAGCCGGGTTCGTCCGTTGCGGTCTAGAAGGAATTTTGGGGTGATGCGAGCACTATAAAATTAACTTAATGCACACCCAGTGACGGCGGATCGGAGGGAGAACGGAGGAAGCCTTTTAGTCCGGTTCATAGCTCGTTCCGGTCCATCCGGACGGCAAGCGAGGGAGGCCCCTCTCTCGTTCAACAACATCTGGCCCCAGATGTTGTGGTACAAATGTGTAGTTAGCGGAGCATACGTCCGTCGCTCGGGACGCTCCGTTGTAGAGGCAGTCCGCTGAGACTGCTAAGGCTTCCTCTTCTCGTCAGCGCACACGACCGCACCTTGGCTGCGTGACCGCCGATATATTACCAGCTTCGCCGATCAAGGATTCTTCGGCGACCAGGTCACACCATCCGGCAGCCAGGGATTCGAGACCGATGGACTCCGGACGTTCGCATAGGAAAAGTATGCGGGAGCCATCTGATGCGGAGCTGCCCTCGGCGAAGCAGCGATAGACTGCGCCTCCGCAGGTCTCGACGCCGGACATTCTTGTGCACATAGCACAGCTTATCGCAGCATCCCAGCAGCCGACAGAAACGGTGTCGGATCGAGAATTATCCGACAGCGCTGGGTCGGTAGCCGGGGACTCGAGGCCTGCAGAATCCGGATGTTCGCATAGGAAGTGTGCAGGAGTCAACGTACACGGAGCTTCCAGCGGCAATGCATCGTAAGTCCGCTACTGCACAGGCCTCGGGAACGGATGTGCTTTCCTTAATAGCACAGTTTATCGCAGCATCCCAGCATCAACTGAATCTGTCACATATATTTTATCCGACGATGCTGGGTCGGGACGCTCCGCGGAAGCGGGTACGGACGTCCGAAAGTTTCATCCGGTCCGATGGGATACCGAAAGGGATTCGGTGGATTTCAAGCTTTCCCTTTCGGAACAACATATGCTGCGATGCCGGATAAGAAACTGATAGCGTCGGTGGACTTAGAAATTTTTGGTTCGGTTCAGGGACATCGTCCCTCAGTTCCGACATAGTCCAATAATGTCACACAAACTTTCGAATTATTGAACGACGCTATATATATTATTATTTTATGCTTGCTATCCAAGCATTTCTGGTTTCTTGTTCGAAGAGTTATGGAGATGTCTTTCAAAAGTGTGCCTCTGTCGTCATAGTTAATGAAGAGTTAGCGGCAATAAGTGCTCATGGAATATGTCTATCGCTTACGGAGTGACATTCGCTAGCTCACCCGGTGTAGCGTACATTCATCGAATGGTTCGGCTGCCGGGTTCGTCCGTTGCGGTCTAGGAAGGAGATTTGGGTGATGCGAGCACTTTAATTACTTTAGTACTCACCCAGTGACGGCAGATTGAGGACAGATCGGAGGAAGCCGACAACATAGGGGACCGCATGTTGTGGTTCAGATATTTTACATTCGGAGCATATGTCCATTGCTCGGGACGCTCCGTTATATTGACAGTCCGAGAGACTGTCTTTAATGCTTCCTCATCCTCACAGCAGGGCACACGACCGCACATTGGCTACGTGACCTCGAGTATCCGATCAGTTTCGGCATTCAGTGATTCCACAGCGAATAGGTCGCGCCATCCGGTAGCCAAGGGACACGAGGCTTATACACTCCGTTCGCTCGCATATTGGAAGTATGCACGGGGTAACGATCTCGGAGCTTCCTGCGGCAATGCATCGTAAGACCGCTGCTCCTCAGGCCTCAGTGACGGACGTGCTATCCGAGTTAGCACAGTTGTTTCGCAGCATCCCAGCAATTGACGGTTTCTCGGTCGAATCAGGAATTATCCGACGGCGCTGGGTCGGTGCGTTCCGCGGTTGCATCAAGCTACGGACGACCGAACGCTTTATAGGGTCCGACAGGATGGCGAAAGGGATTCGAAAGATTTCGAGTTTTCCCTTTAGTAGTATCGGAAGATGCCTTTCATATCTTCTGGCATTTCTTCCAGTGATTATTTTTCGGACTTCATTGCTGCGATCTTGGATAAGAGACTTATAGCGTCATTGGACTCGGATTTTTCGATCGGTACAGGGACTTTGTCCCTGACTTACCGACGCAGTCCAATATTGTCATTACAACATGTGTTTTATTTTTCGACGCTATATATTTATATATATATACAAGCCTGCTACTAAGCATGATAGTTTAGTTTCTTGTCCGCGTGGCTCATTTCTGCCATTTTATCTTTTTTACATATAGTTTATTTTGGCAGAGCAGGGCATACCGAGAGTTCATATGCGTCTAGACGGTGTGATTAAAGACTGCATATATTCTTTTCGCCGTTATGTCTTTTCCAATTTCAATGTTGGGAACGACATTATGTATAGTAGACTTAACTTAGACGCTTTATTATACGTAATCCGCCTTACTGGGGCGTTATCATTACGTCTTCAAGAAAAGATTTACGGGATATTATTCTCAATGTAATTTCTTTTGAGGGCAGTAGTTTGTTCACGTATAACTCCGCCCTTCAGTGGCTGATTGGAGTTGGTTAGACGTGATGCAGCCCTAGCTACATCCACGCGTGGATAGTAGGTTAAGAACTCTCTCAGAGTCGCTTCGTTCTCGGAGGAGCTTCTCTTCGACGGCAACTTTCCGGCAATCCATGAATTGCTTGATTTATACATTCTCTTGTCTATCTAGTGTTACAAGAGATTCAGACTGGGGCAAACATTCGGTGGTTGACTCAGAGAGTGCCGCCGCAGTTGCCGGACCCGAGTGTGGCTGTTATGACGGTTGCCAGTCAAACAGATTGGGATATATACTGATCCCTACGGATTCGAAGTGCCAGGGTCTTTGGGTTCCGCAGTCTTTTAACTATCAGTTTAACTTCCGCGGAATAATGTTTTTTAGGCTTGCTTTATGTCATTGCATGAACATTATTCAGAAACGCATGCCCAAATTCCTGTCCTTTAATTCGACAGTAGTGGCGTATCTCCGGAACCAGGGAGGCACTCTTTCGTTTCCGTTATTCAATTTAATGGAAAGAATCCGTCTGTTGGTTATACTACACCAAGTTCAGTTTTGGTCCGTCATATTCTGGGTCGTCTGATTGTTTTATCGCACTCCCGTTCTCTTACGGGTCGCTTGTTGCTGTCAGAATGGACTCTCAACAAACAAGTATTTAATCAGATTTGCTATCTATGGGAGCGCCCAATGATGTTTTATTTATGACACAGCTTGCTAATCAATTGCAGACGTATGTGTTGGCTTGTCCAGATCTCTGAGCTAATACTGTTAACGCTCTATTGATCTATAGGACGGAATGATAGGATACGCGTATCCTCCGGCGCTGTTGTTTTAGCAGGTATTGCTAAGATAAACAACCACAATACATTTCTGTTGATAGCATCTCTATCTTCACAGAGATCATGAGTAATTTACTCTCTTGTCTACTGTGGATCTTAACGTGAAATCTTCCTCTATGTGAGGATCTTTTTTCACTGGGTAAATCGTGTCATCTTTATCACAACCAGCAAGGTCGCAACCTTCATGTATTCCGTTGTGTGGTCCATATTGCATTGTAAGCACTGTACTGGACGAGCTTTGGACGCGATTTCTTACTATAGGAGATCCTCTTCTTCGCTATTCTATGCGACTAAAGTGGAGGCTCTTCCGTCGTGGTGTAGGGATCATTATGTTCATATGGTTGATCCCTCCATACTACTCATTGCTATTTTTTAGTATACTTGTTTCACAAGATCTACTGCAGCCTGTTGTTATTTAGGTTATAGGTTTATATTACCTCATACCTATGCACTCTACGATAGTTTACATTTGAGTCTTTTGTCTCTTTATCTAAGTCAGTTAGTAACTTTTTGATAAATAGACTTAGAATCTTTAGATTAAATTCCTATACGGATTTTAACTTCGGTTCTTATTTAGCTAAGTAATCATTTGAGCCTCTGGAAACAGTAGTTTTCAAATTCTGACCTTTTAGACAGTAATTCTGTTGGTTTCTCTTTTACTGTAGAGTCAGTGAGTTTCATGCACTATCGATGGATGATTTTCACTTTCATAGTTTCGGAATCAATACTTCCGTTACTATTTAGGTTGGATTGTTGCATAAGAGTTAGGCTCCTATTATCCGGAACCTTTTATTTTAAGGTCCTTCCGTCTTCGTATGGGCATAGGCCTTTACTCTTTCCGGGTACAGTTTATGTATTTATAAACAGATATCTGTTTATTACAAGGGCGTAAGCTTCTTCTGTCTTTGATGTCTAGTAGAAGGACGTTACGCTCCATTTTATTGTTAATGGATTCTATTAACTAGCGTACTGCTTATGGTATATCATTGGCTTAGCAGTTGTGCTTAAGATTTTGGCTCATGAAGTAAGAGTTCTTCTACTTCTTGGGCTTACATTAATTGTGTTGCTATTATAGATTTTTGAAGGCTGCTCATTGCGCTCAGCCATCCATTCATGAATTTTATCTCAGAAATATCGAGTCCATTTCTGGAGGCCTCTATTGTTAGGTCTATTCTCTACTGCTCAGAATGTCATTCACTTAACAGTTGCTACTATAGCTAGGTAGGCTGTCTGTTTCGGCAGTGTCTCCGTTCGGCTGCCCTCTTCGCTCTGGGCTATTTGACCCAGGGCAAGAAAAGGGGGGGGGGGAGGGTGTTCCCTTGGGTCACCTGTTTTTTACTATGAAAACAAGGGGATACCTCCTCCGGAGTTAGTAATTCTGAGCTGTTATTGGGATGGTTGTTTAGTGAGAAGTTTAAGTTTATAAAATTCATTCAAATCTTAGTTTTTAAAGTATAGCTTTTGAATATTGCATATGTCAACGGACATGATTATGCAATTCTCACACACTTTTAGGAGTATAAGAGTCTCTATTCTCTAGACTTATTTTATTATTGGCTTACTTTAAAAATTATTAGTATAAGGATTATTGGATATTAATAGAGTACATGGATGTATGAAGCTCAATTTTTGGAAGGTGTTGTATCTTTCTAATTTATCATAAATAAGAAAGATACATGTAAGGCCTATTACTTCTTTCCCCTACAGGGGATGACTCTATTTTATTTTATTGAGCGTATTCCATTTTGCTCTATGTCCTTGGCCCTCCAGCCTTTTTACTATTCAGCTATGTCTGGGTCATTGGTACAGTATAAAAATGTTAAAAAATTTATAGTAATTTATATATTTTTTATACTTACCAATGACCCAGACGGGGATGGCCCTCCCAGGAGTTGGGAACTCTTGCCTCCCCGCTGAGTACATAGCGCTTACCAGGCACTGGTTATTAGAATGATAAATGGCGCCAATTTCGGAACGTCCTTGACACTGCGCATGCGCAGTAGGGGCGAAGTGTGGAGGGCCTTTCAGGACATGTTTTCTTTAGTTTTAGATGCAAATTTTGGGGATTGGGGGGCAAAATTTGTGTTTGGCCCTATATTTTAAGAGTTAGCACCAGCTATGTCTGGGTCATTGGTAAGTATAAAAAATATATAAATTACTATAAATTTTTTAACTTTTTTTCAATACTCTGCAGGTAAGCGTGAAAGTTTCTTCAGTTTATGGAAATTAGTCATTCTTTTGAAGGTTTTGACTTGTTGTTTATACAAGAGATGTACATGTTCATCGGATGAATTACATTTATAGAGGGCTACAGTGACATTCATTTCTGATTTTTAATTTCAGATTATGGAAGATATACCTTTCAACAACCTGGTGCACAAGAAAACTTACAGAATACTGCTGCTGCTACTGCTACCTGGGATCAAGTGAGCATATCCAGTGCTCTCTCCAGTGTACCTGGTCCAGAAGTCAATGACAGAAATGATCCAGGGTAAGTGAAATGAGTGTGATGCATATTTTTGATTTTTGTTTTTCTGAACTCTCATTTTGCCAACTTGATTAAGGTCATTCATTTGAGGCCTCTCAATTGTACACTAAGCCACTTCATTAGGACCGATATCTACCCATTCATCTCTCCACATATGCATGGTATCCATCTTCATACTCGTAATGTATATAATTTTTATGTGTACCCATACTATGTATGGTACACATAATGCCGGCATCCGGGGTGGTCATCCGTCGTTGTCCATCCTTTGTCCATCCGTCTGTCTGTCCATCCGTCTGTCTGTCCGTCCGTCATCCGTATCCATTTCTTTGGCATTCGATAACTTGAAAAATATTGCTTGGATTGTCAAGTTACTTTATATTTGTGTTCAGGTTACTGATGTGCCAAGCTGTATAGTTTTTGGTGTAAATCTGATAATTTGATCCTGAGATATTAACTCTTTATCCTTCAAATTGAGAATTCTTCCAATCCCTTTGGCATGAGATAACTCAAGAAATATCAATCCAATTGTCATGTTACTTTATATATATCTTCAGGTTACTGATGTTCCGAGCTATATTTTTTTTTGGTGTAAATCTGTTATTTTGATCCTGAGATATTAACCCTGTATCCTTCAAATTGAAAATTCCTCCAATCCCTTTGGCATTCGATAACTTGAAAAATATTGCTTGGATTGTCAAGTTATTTTATATTTGTGTTCAGGTTACTGATGTGCCGAGCTGTATAGTTTTTGGTGTAAATCTGATAATTTAATCCTGAGATATTAACCCTTTATCCTTCAAATTGAAAATTCCTCCAATCCCTTTGGCATTCGATAACTTGAAAAATATTGCTTCGATTGTCAAGTTACTTTATATTTGTGTTCAGGTTACTCATGTGCCGAGCTGTATAGTTTTTGGTGTAAATCTGTTATTTTGATCCTGAGATATTAACCCTTTATCCTTCAAATTGAAAATTCCTCCAATCCCTTTGGCATGAGATAACTCAAAAAATATCAATCCGATTGTCATGTTACTTCATATATGTGTTCAGGTTACTGATGTGCCGAGCTGTATAGTTTTTGGTGTAAATCTGATAATTTTATCCTGTGATATTAACCCTTTATCTTTCAATTTGAGACCACCTCCAATCCATTTCTTCGGCATCGATAACTCAAAAAATGTTAATCCGATTATCAGGTTACTTTATATATGTATTCAGGTTACTGATGTGCTGTGCTGTATAGTTTTTTATGTAAATCTATTAATTAGATCTGGAGATAATAACCCTTTATCCATCAAATTAGGCACTCCTCCAATCCATTTCTATTTGTACCCATACCATGTATGGTATACATAATGTCGGCATCCGTGGTGGCCCTCCATCATACAGCTTTCTACTAGTTGTGCATATGGGTACACATCTGACGATTTCATCGGCTTATTTTTAGCTCACCTGACTGAAAGTCAGGAGTGGCTTAAGTGATCCCTTTTTGTCTGTCCATCTTCCATCCATCCGTCGTCTGTCCATCTGGCATGAACATTATATTATCGACTTCTCATAAACCACTGGGCCGAATTGACCCAAATTTGATATGCATGTTCCTTATCATTTATCAATTGAGGTTTGTTCAAATAAAGTTGCCACAGGGAACACCACAAGGGGTATTATTCTGATAGCACCCATAAATTGTTTTCCAAAATTAAGAAAAATCTTCTCCAGAACCATCAATTAGAATATTTTGGTATATAGCATCTCTAGTGGAGGTCAGATTCAAGTTTGTTCAAATCGATTCCCTGGGTTAATAATTCGGCTCCCTGTAGGAGCCCACATTTTAACTTACAGTACGTGGAGAGTGGATTGTAACTAAATCACCTGCAGAGTGGAGTTATCACCCAAGCTATAACTTTCAAACTGTGTACATATCAACAAAAAACACAAGCAATGTTTCAGCCAATGGACCTCCGGGTTGAACCCGGAGGTCCATTGGCTGAAACTTTGCTTGTGCTGGTTATGCTTTGAAACAAATTTGCAATTATTGCTTGGGTGGAATCTCCGCTCTGCGGGTGATTTAGTGATAATACACTCTCCGCGTACTGTAGTGCAATATGAGAAAATTTCATTAGAAATCTTCTTCAGATCCACCAGTCAGAATGCTTTCATATTTGGTGTACAACATGTCTAGAAGGGCCAGATTTAAGTTTGTTTAAATTGAGTCCCTCGGTTAATATTTTGGCTCCCAATAGACACCCGAATTTTAATTTAGAGCAGTATGAAAGAATTTCTTTAAAAATCTTCTCCAGAACCATCTTTTACAATCTTTTGATATTTGGTATACAACATATCTAGTTGGGCTTAGATTCAAGATTGTTCAAATTGGGTCCCTGGTTTAATATTTGGGAAGTGGAGCGCAATTCTCAAGGTTTTTACACTGTCATCTTTCAATTTACGAATTACAGACTGAAAATTTGACATGACTTTTGTCATTTTAACAGCAAGAAATATGTCCTGCATTAAGGTTTTAGAAGAGCTAATTCCAAATGACCAAATTTTAGCGATTTTTATGAATTTTGCTTTGACATTGGTGAAAAGTGGGGGTGGGTTGTCCTCTTTAAGTCAGCTATGCACCAGGTTGAGTGCAAGAACCCCATATTTGTTGCTCTATTCTAAAGTGCAGATACCGCAAGTTAAACATCCCATATTCTGTGGATATATTTCATATCTTTGAAGTGAAAATATTTTGTCTGTGAATTTTCCTTTCTTCATCTCCATTTTATTGTAATAAGTCAAAGACATGTGAAAAGAATTTGATAAACAAAAATAATTTGGTACTCTTCCAGGTTATATAAACAATTTGGTAAACTTGCAGTATTGGTCTTAACTGCTGAAAGTGACCTTAAACCATAATAATAATAATATCAGGCTTTTAAAAAACATTGGTGTATTTCTTCAGAGTGCTGAGAGTTAAGATTTTTTGCGTAAGAAATATTGCTTATGTCCCCTCACCGAAACAAGTTAAATGCTTATGACCCTTCATTGAAACTAGATAAATTAGGACATTACAATGAGGGGTCATAAGCTACATTTTTTAGGTCACAAATTGAAAAAGAAAATTTGAATAGTGATTTTTGTTATGTTAGGTAAAGGATTAAACTGATATTTGGAATAAAATTTGAACTCGGGTAAGATAATCTAACATTAACTCTTAAGGGCCTAATTCCGACTTACATAACTTTTTAATGCAAATGAACAAGTGCCCCAACATGCATTGTTTGGGTAAACTCAAAACTTGTTTTCTAAGTACCTTGTCATTTGTTTCTTGGCAAGTCTCTATAGGCAGCCAAGACTTGACTAGAAACAACTGCAAAACCACTGGCGGTAGACTTTCAAAGTGTAACGAAAATGTATAAAAAAAATCCCCATTCCTTAAGGGTTAAATCTGCTTGAATGAAGAAATCTAGTTTTCAAAACGTTTAACCTTGTGACACGTTCTTCTTTTTTTTCAGAAACTCGGATGATCCAAGTGGGCTTGGGCTTTTTGAGGCCCTAAGACAGACCATATATAAAGAGGTTGCTAACTTGATATCTCAGAATGAGAACCGACCATACTTTTTGATAAAAATGTTTAGAGCATTGCAACTAATATCTACAGATTATTTGAGAACTCGTTGCTTGTCATCTGTGAACCAAATTGTCTCTGATTATCTAAGAAGTTCTGATCTCCCTAACAATACGTCAGGAGTAAGTATAGATTTAATCACTTTCTGTGCTGATTTGCACTGGAGACTGTATTGTATTATTCTGTCTCGCGCATTATGTTTATTGTCTTTTTTTGCATACGCTAATGTATTTATGTCCACTCCATGTAATGACCATGGGCATTTAGTGTTACTCTTGTCCATCTCTGTTTCCATCATTATGTCTCTGTCATTCCAAAATACCATTTTTCCACCATTGAGTGTGCTGAGGCTTCATAACTAATACAGCACTAGAAGCCTGTATTTGGACATTTTTTTATTTATTGGGTTTTAACAACATTTTTGATCGCCAGAGTCACCTCATGTCAGACAGTTTTACAGGTGGAGGAAGCTAAAGTACTCCGAGAGAACCACCGAGCAACTGTCAGTCTCCCCAACATACTAACTCCGCACAAGAAGGGTTAGCATTGGTTGAAGACAAGTGCGCCATCGCTGTTGTCCAATACGCCACAATATAAGGTGCCACCATGCTCCCACGTGGGCAATCATGTTAAGTGCCTTGCCTAAGGGCACCGTGTAGTTACCCCTGTGGAAGATTGAACAGTGGACTATTCAGTTTGAAATCCAATGCCATAACCATGGAGCCACTGCACTTCCATTTGGACATTGGAGCAACTTCCATTTATTCAGTTTTTTTTATTTTGACTGGACATATCTTTCTGTTCATCGGAATATTTATTTGAATTCTATTGGAGGTTACCTGTTAGCGCTCTCCTGGCTAATTCATAAATAATTTTATGGACAAATTAGCATGTGATACATTGAAACAATATGCAAGTTTAAAATTTAATTCAGCACCATGCCAGTTAAACCTTTTTAGCCTATATAAGGCTTTTGTCAGTTTGTTATTTGCTGCGACAGTTAGCTCTATATGTGGCAATCTCGCTCGGTTGGTCTGTGACCAACAAGTTTTGAAACTCAATAACTTAAATTACTGGGTGGAATGACATATTTGGTATGCAGGTGTCTCTTATTGTGTCTAGCCTCATGTTCAAGCAAGGTGTAATTTGGAGAATATTGGCCGAGGTTTTTTTTGCCCTTGTATACTTTGAATTTGATCATTATTTTGAAAAAGTAATAACATTTGTATGATGATTTTTAGCTTAACTTGACAAAGTCAAGATAAGCTATTGCCATCATGTGTGCAGAAGTCTCTGAATCTGTAAGGCTGTTCACATTTTCTTTAGCACAGGCTACACCCTGTTGTCCTTGTCTGATCATTACTAAATTTCATATGTAGTTTCGAAGTCATGTCTTGATGAGAATGTACCATTTTGGTCGTAATCTGCCAACTGAGATGGCTGCGCATGTTTGAAACTCAAAAATCAAAAACAGTCTGCAGGTCGTATTTATGAAGGGATTTCATTGTAACTTGGGAGGATGCCTCTGTATAAAATCTAGATGACAATGTCCCATTTTTGTTGCGATCGGTCAACCGTGACAGCTGCGCAAGTTCGAAACCTGAAAACCTTTAGCACAGTCTACAGGTTGTATTCATGAAGAGATTTCATTGAAAATTGGTAAGATGACTCGTTATGATGTCTAGATGAGTACGTCCTATTTTGGTTGTGATTGGTCATCTGTGATGGGCACATGACCTAGATTTGTTTAGCACAGACTACAGTTCATATTTATGAAGCGATTTCATTGTAACTTAATAGGATGACTCGGTATGATGCCTAGATGAGACTGTCCTATTTTGGTCACGATCAGTCGGCCATTACCACCATTTGGGTATGTGACCTAAATTCCTGTAGCATTGTCTGCAGGTCGTATTTATGAAGGGATTTTATTGTAACATGGTAGGTTGACTTGGTATGATATCCTGATGAGACTATCCTATTTTGGTCCCGATTGGGCAATTGTGACCGCCAGACAGGCACGACCTAGATTCCTTTAGCAAAGTCTGCGAGTCATATTTTTGAAGGAATTTCATTGTAACTTGGAAGGATGACTTGTTTTGGAATGATTTCACTATAACTTGGTAATTTGGGTTGACATTCATTAACTGTGAGGGCCATATCAACCCAGGCATCAATTCTTTAGTACAGTCGACTCCTCAAATTATTCTTGTTGAAAACATAGCGTGTAGGCTTCAGAACATAACATATTATCAATTATCAATTGTCTTATTTCATAATCCTTTCATGAACATTGAACATTATCCTTTTCATTAAACACTACACACAGTCAAGTTAAGCTGCAGTGCCACTGACACTTTCTTTGTAAATAGCACTGGTCAGATATGCCAATACTTCAGGTGAAAGGTTAATGTCTTAATGAATGAGGTCAGCATCATTTCTTCTCATTGTGGAAGTCCGTCTTCTTTTAAAAAAATCTTTGCCAGTGACACAATAAAATTGCCAAGATTTCAGTTATTGTTGCATAGGAGACGTTTGTTTCTATCCAGAATAAATAGAGAGTAATCACTTGACTCGATTGGGTACGTGAAATAATTCCTGAGAGGTGAGGGACTTTGTACAGACACAAGTGTACAAATGCGGACGAGTGTTTTACAATATAGTCTCTCGCCTCGAATGAATTATTTCACGTAAGCAGTCCAGTCAAGCGATTACTCTGTTGATTACTTTTCATTATTAATGATAATTATATTAATTAACCCTTTACCTAACATAACAGCCAAAGCCGGCCAGAGCTATTCTACAAAATCTCCAATTTTTTTGTCTCTAAAACATAGGTTATGACCCTTCATTGGAACGAGCTTGACGAGCTCATTCCAATGAGGGGTCATAACCTATGTTTTTTGAGACAAATGAAAATAATAGTAATTCAAGACTTTTTTTGCAAGTGTCGTCTGCTTTTCATGTTAGGTAAAGGTTAAAAAAAACAATGAAGTCCCCATTACACCCACGACATAGCGTCTTCGTTTGCGCGCACAGATATATGGCATAACTGTTGATTGCATAATTCACTTGTTAAGTTATCCTTTATAATCACAACTGGAAATCCCAGAAAATCACACTTTGGAATGTAATAATAACATGGAATGCAATTTTGTTTCAACTTTATTAACCCTCTGAAGCAAAATTTCAAGCAGTTAAATTTAAACATAATACAACTAGGAATAAACTAACCCACAGAACCGCAGAAATTAGTTCACACAGTAAAAAAATTTAAAAGAAAACTCAAATTGAAAGTAATTTAACCTTTCATAACTTTTGGCATTTTGCGTGAAATTTACAGTTTACAAGTTTGGAGAAAACAGTTTGCATGAAATTTACAGTTTACAAGTTTAGAGAAAATTATTCTGCCTTTGTTCTCATTTCAGAAGCAGCATCAAACATGGATGCCCCCCCAGCCTTCAGCTAACATATATGCAGGATCTGAATTAACTCCTAGTGAAAGTATTGTTACATCTGATGAGGAAGAATCTCAGGTTTGTTTTGTTAAAATGTATATTGAGTCAAAAAAGAAAGTATAATAGAAACAAATGTGAAAAAATAAAAGAAAGGATGAAATATAATAGTTCTAATGTTGCATGTTTGTGGACAAGAAGTGCAAAGAGTTTAATGACATGTTGTTGTCCATGCAACCGTATACAATTTTGCAACGGATTTCAGTGACACGATTGTGTCGTTCTGTCTATTAATTTCAAAGGTGTGAATTATCGTTGATTTAAATTTGGGTTTTTATACGCCCGATTTGAAAAAACGGGTCGTATTATGGTATACCGCTGTCCGTCCGGTCACACGTCGTACGATAACTCAAGAACGATTTGAGAGATTTTCGGGATTTTTGGGTAGGTGGTGTATATCGATGGAGGGAAGCTCCCTTTCGTTTAGTGTCGCCGTTCGATTTGTCATTCCTGAGTTATGGGACTTTATTACTTAGAAATTTGATTTTTTACACGTCGTACCATAACTCGAGAACACTTCGAGAGATTTTCACGATTTAAAAAAAATACGGGTTAAGTACACATGAAGACTCATATTGTGTGCCTCTTTCTTTTAATTAACAACGGGCGTATCATGTGCTCATGGTGCAGCTGTTTATTTCCCTTTATACCATTCTGTCTGTCCTGACAGACCTTGGAACATTTGTTTTCTTTCCAAACTGTCAAGTAGTTTGTATTAAAATTCACCATTGTAAGAAAAGTGATGAAATATTGCTTACATTGAATTTAAAATAAGTTGAGGTGAGAAGCTGTAAGCATTCACAATTGGTCACATTGTTGGTCATTTTACCCAATGGCATTCCTGGGATTTACAACTTGGAAATTTTACTTCGAATCTCTGTGTTTTTTATCAGTCACCTCAACATTACGTGTACATCGCTTGTATGAACTGATAATTGGGACCCCACTATTTGCAGTGTGAGGTGGGGGTAAAAAAAACAACCATGTGATGCCATTGTGTTGGTTTTGTTGTCTATAATTATACCCCCGTGAAACGAAGTTTAGGAGGAGGGCAGTATTTAGGAGTCTGTCATTTGGTCTGTCATCATCGTTGGTCCGTTACACATGTAAACTTATGGAGCGAACTACTTCCACAGTTTTAGCCGCATGTTCATGAAACTTCACAAAAATGATCAACATGATGAGGGGAAGTGAGTGACATAATGTTTTTCCCACTCGGTTTCAAGATGGTCGATTAGCAGCCATGTTGGATTTCTTTTCGACTAAATTTGTGGAGCAAACTATTTGCACAATTTTAGCCGCATTTTCATGAAACTTCGCAAAAATGATCAACATGATGAGGGGAAGTGCGTGACATAATTTTTTTTTGCTCTGTTTCAAGATGGCCGACTAGCGGCTATATTGGATTCTTGTGTCGCCTGCCCCACGAAGTGGGGAGCGACATATAGGGATTACTTTTGTGGTCCGCGTCATTGTCTGCGTCACACTTTCTCTTATCCGCCGCTCCTCTTTAACCTATGAATGGATTTTGATGAATCTTTCAGTGATTCTTTATCACATAATGGCATTATGCACCTCCTATTTTATTTTTTGATCCGCTGTATTTTTTTCAGAGTTATGCCCCTTTTCCACTTAGAATTCTGTCTGAAATATTAAAATATAGTGCAGGCGACACACGTCTTCCATGGAAGACTCACATCTAAGTTTTTTTTAATTAGAAAAATTGAATGCTCGTTTTCAGTCACCCACACTAGACGGTATGCCACAGTGGGAGTATACTGGGCGATAGACCATCTCTAGTTAAATGTATGTTTTTTCCAGTGCCCAATCGCAGTTGCTTATTCTGCTACAAATAATCTGTTGCTATCTGTAAATAGTGATTCTTGTTGCTAATAATTGGTGGTGAAACATAAATTTGATACAGTTTGGATGGAAAAGCAATTTTAAAAAAAAAAAACTACTGCATGTTTTCTCAAGCTCCAGAAAGTTAGAGAGAGATAGAGTAAGTTTAAAACAACCCTCACTTTCAGCATTAAATGAGTGAAGAGTTAGGCTATTGACATTGTCAAGTGATCCTGCTGGAATGATAATTTCAGGTTAACACATCCACAACAATAGTCTACTGACAACATCAGAAGGTTTATACAATAATTGGTAGTTGTTTGGTTATGTCACTAATCCCCTGTGGTAACAGTCTCGTTGAATGATTATTGCCACTGGTTTTAATTACTCAACAAACTTTTGTAATCACACAGCTTTTGATGTCATTGGGAGGCTTTTTAGCTTAACTTGACAAAGTCAAGATAAGCTATTGCTATCACACGTGTGGATGTCTGTGAGTCTGTACACATTTTCTTGAGCACAGGCTACACCCCCTAGTTCTTGTCCGGTCACGAAATTTCATATGCATGTTCAAGGTCATGTCTAGATGAGAACGTCCCATTTTGGTCGTGATCAGTCAACAGTGATGGCTGTGCAAGCCCGAAAATCTTTAGCACAATCTACAGGTCGTATTTCTGGTAACTTTGGTTAACATTTGTTAACTGTGAGGGCCTCATCAACCCAGGCCTCAGTTCTTGAGTACATTCTACACCCCAAATTATTCTTGTTAAAAACATAGCATGTAGGGTTCAGAACTTAACTTATTCACAATTATCACAGTTTGTGTCAGGCTACTTAACCTCAAGCAAAATATAGGTTGTCCACACATATATCATGATGTTTGATTCAGTTTTGATTTCACGTCTGAAATTTGTAAAAAAGTTTGCCCTCGTGAAAAACATATATGCTTCCTGGCGTGTTCTTCCAAAAATTATTGCAGAATAAATAGTTGAAAGTTAACACTTTCATTGTTTTCTGTCATTTGAGTATTCATTAACCATTTAACACAGCAAGGGCATGCGATCATCAGAATATCAAATCACCCAAATGGCCACCCTTCTGGTGAGCGGTTGCACAAATCACAATATTGCCTTTTGACTATTCAGTCTACAGGTCGTATTTATGAAGGGATTTCATTGTCACTTAGTAGGGTGACTCTGTGTAATGTCTAGATGAGAACATCCTATTTTGGTCGGGTTCAGTCACTGTGATGGCCGCAGGGGCACGTTACCTAGATTCCTTTAGCAAAGTCTACAGCTTGCATTTATGAAGGGATTTCATTGTAAATTGGTAGCATGATTCGGTATAATGTCGAGATGAGAACGTCATATTTTGGTCGTGATCGGTCATTTGTGATTGCCGCTCAGGCACATCACCTAGATTTGTTTAGCACAATCAACAGTTTATATTTATGAAGCGATTTTATTGTAACTTGGAAGGATAACTCAGTATGATCTCCAGATGAGACTGTCCTATTTTGGTCACGATCAGTCAGCTGTTACGGCCGCCTGGTCATGTGACCAAGATTCCTTTAGCACTGTCTACAGGTTGTTTTTATGAAGGGATTTCATTGTAACTTGATGGGATAACTTGGTATGATATCTAGTTGAGGCTGTCCTATTTTGGTAACGATCATCAGTCAGCTGTGACCGCCGGACCATCACATGACTTAGATTCCTTTAGCAAAGTCTACGTCATATTTATGAAGGGATTTCATTGTAACTTGGTAGGATGACTCGTTTTAGAATGATTTTACTGTAACTTGGTAACTTTGGTTGACATACATTAACTGTGAGGGCCACATTAACCCAGGCCTCAGTTCTTTAGTATAGTCCACACCTCAAATTATTCTTATTGAAAACATAGCATGGAGGGAACAGAAGTTAACATATTCTCAATTATCACAATTCTCATCTTATTTCATAATCCTTTCATAAACATTGAACATTATCCTCTTCATCAAACACTACACACAGTTAAGTTAAGCTGCAGTATATTGACACTTTTATTTGTATGCCCAATGTAATGTTCATACTCTGTCATTTCTGGGGTATTTACAATGTATAATAAAAGAGTTATTGAGATAACTGGAATGTGTTGAATGTCATTCACTGAGGTGGAAAAACCCATTAATTAGCCCCGCCTCTAATAAGTTTATAAGTAGTTCCTCTATAAATTGATTACATTACCTTAATTGACCTGGATAAATAGTGATTGCATTACATAATCATGCGTAATTACTGGGGGTTTTGGAGACTGCTTTCATTCAGGTAATGTGTGTTCATGTAATGAAAGTGATTGGCTATTTGTTTCTACACATTGATGTCATGATAGTATCTTACCCTAAAAATAGTGTGCACAAAATGTATTTGATACAAACCCTACGCAAGGTACCGTATTATTTTCAGATAAACAAAAGCAAGGCATTTGTATTTCTGTTGCCAAGATAAGTATGTTGATACTTAAAAAGTCTGTTATCGCGATAAACAAAAGCAAGGCATTTGTATTTCTGTGCCAAGATAAGTATGTTGATACTTAAAAAGTCTGTTATCGCTGTCACTAAGTGTTAATGCGTGCTCTTTTTACCGCTTCTCGTGATTAAGTGGAATGAACGATAGCCATGCAGGTACAATCACATGCTTCAGAATGCATGGACTGCTATGAAGACACATCCGTATTGTTTAGGAATTACACGTGAAACATCAGTCACAATTTCGACCAAGAAATCTGCTAATTATACCACCCACTTGAAAAGTGGGTGGTATATAGTGTTCACTTGGTCCGTCCGTACATCTGTATGTCTATACGTCCGTCTGTCCATCCATTACGCTTTAGGGGGGTACACATCTGCTCTCCATAACTCCTCCTAAACCAGTGAACAGATTTCATTGAAACTCTCAGACTTTCTTTTACATACATTGAAGATGTGCACCTCCTATTTTCTCTTCAGATATTTTCATATTACAGTTCCCCATATTCAAAAATGGTCTTTGTCAATTCAGGTTTTAGTAGGGAGGAGTATAGATCTGCTATCCGCTACTCCTCTTAAACCATTGAACAAACTCCATTGGAACTCGCAGACCTTCTTTTTCATACATTAAAGATGTGCACCTCCTATTTTTCTTTCAGACATTTTCATATTTCGATGTCCATCCGTTAGGCTTTAGGGATGTACACTTCTGCTATCCGTAACTCCTCTTAAACCAGTGAACGGATTCCATTGAAACTCTCAGACATTCTTTTACATACATTGAAGATGTGCACCTCCTATTTTCTCTTCAGATATTTTCATATTTATAGTTCCCCATATTCAAAAATGGTCTTTGTCAATTCAGGTTTTAGTTGGGAGTGGTATAGATCTGCTATCTGCTACTCCTCTTAAACCATTGAACAAACTCCATTGGAACTCGCAGACCTTCTTTTACATACATTAAAGATGTGCACCTCCTATTTTTCTTTCAGACATTTTCATATTTTGATGTCCGTCCGTCCGTCCGTCCGTCCATCCGTCCGTCCGCCCATCCGTTACGCTTTAGGGATGTACACATCTGCTATCCGCAACTCCTCTTCAACCATTGAACAAACTCCATTGGAACTCTCAGATATTCTTTTACATACACTGAAGATGTGCACCTCCTATTTTTCTTTCAGATATTTTCGTATTCCAACATATGTCCGTCCATTATGCTATAGGGGTGTTACACTTTGGGGGTGGGGGGGGGGGTGGGGGTACACATCTGCTATCCGCAACTCCTCTTAAACCAGTGAATGGATTTAATTGAAACTCTCAGACATTCTTTTACATACATTGAAGATGTGCACCTCCTATTTTGTTTTCAGATATTTTCTTTTGTACAGTTTCCCATATTGAAAAATGAACTTTGTCAAATTCAGTTGACATTCTGTACAGATTTGCTATCCGCAACTCCTCTTAAACCATTGAACAGATTTCATTGAAACTTTCAGACATTCTTTTACATATATTGAAGATGTGCACCTCCTGTTTTGTTTTCAAATATTTTAATTTTTAGAGTTTCCCATATTTAAATATGGTCTTTGTCAATTCAAGCTTGCATAGGAGGGGGGGGGGGGGGGGGGGAGGGGGTCGTTGACATTTGCTATCCGCGACCTCTTTTAAACTAGTGAATGGATTTCAATGAAACCTTCAAACATTCTTTTACATACAGTGAAGATATGTACCTTCTATTTTGTTTTCAGATATTTTAATTTTTACAGTTTCACATATTGAAAAATGGGCTTTGTCAATCAAGCTTCGGGGTGGAGAAGTTGGTGGGGGGGGGGGGGGTGTCAGTGTTTGTGCTCTCTACATTAAACACACTTTTACTGTTGTAAATGTTTCTTGGTGGGAGTTGGTGGTATCATTTAGTGAGCAGTGCTCACAGTTTTTCTAGTTAGCAGCTGTTTTGGGTGAAATTCCTGGTGGCTGTTTTGGTTTTCCTGGAAGACCTATTGGGTGAAATTGTTAGCAGGCTTTTCATCCTGAAATTGTTGTTCAGCACATCACAGTAAAACTTATTAATATGACGGTATACTGTGGTATCATTTTTAACTCAACTTGATAATGTAAAGTATGAGCTATTGGGATGGGTTATGATCCATTGTCCATCCGTACATCTATCTGTCCATCCACAATTCTTTCAACACACACTGCAGCTCTCACCCAATCAGTTCCAAATTTCATATGTGGCTTTGGGGCAATGTCTAGATGGGAGCTATCGATTTTTTTCAAATTTCATTGAAAAACATGGCTGACAGTGGCCATCTTGGATTTGAATACAAATTGTTCAACAATTCCTTTTGCACACCCTACAGGTCGCAGCTCTCACCCGATCAGTCTCAAATTTCATATGTAGCTTTGGTTTGATGTCTAGATGGGAGCTATCAAATTTTTCTGAATTTTGTTGAGTAACATGCCATCCTGGATTTGGATTTAAATTTTCAACAATTCCATTTGCACACCCTAAAGGTTGCATCTCTCACCTGATCTTTTTGTATTTCATATATATCTTTGGTGTAATGTCTAGATGGGAGCTATCAAATTTTTCTGAATTTCGTTCAAAAATATGGCTGCCAGCAGCCATCTTGGATTGGCATTTGAATTGTCAACAATTCCATTAACATACCCTGCAGGCCACATCTCTCACCTGATCTTTTTCAAATTTCATATGTAGTTTTGGTTTGATGTCTGGATGGGAGCTATCAAATGTTTCTGAATTTTGTTGAAAAACATGGCCGGCTGTGGCCATCTTAGCTTTGGCTTATAAATTGTCAACAATTCCATTATCAGACCCTACAGGCGCCTCTTTCCCGATCTTTTTCAAATTTTGTATGTAACTTTGGTATGATGTCCAGATGCTAGTTATCAAATTTTTCTGCATTCCGTTGAAAAGTTAGCTGCCACCGGCCATCTTGGATTTGGCGTATAAATTGTCAACAATTCTATTAGTACACCCAACAGGCCCCATCCCTCACCCGATTTTTTTCAGATTTTATTTGTAGCTTTGGTGTGATGTCTTTTCTGTAGAAACTTAAGTGAATGACATGGCATTACTGGATCTTTCTATTCAGTTCAGTCCCTTCTTGGACAAGTTGAGCTGCAGTGTCATTGACACTTTCATCTGAATACTGAGGTATTTAATTGCCTGAATAACCATCCTGCACTGATTGCCACTTACTGTGTTTGGGGAACTTGTGTAAGTTACACCATAAAAAGTGAGTGATATTGAGTAGATCATTGCAAGTAATATTGAATTATTATCCCCATATTTAAAAAAAAAAGCGAGGATATTACTGTGATCTCCATCCGTCCTGTCCATCTGTCTGAACTTCATTTCACCAAGAGTATGTAATTCAAAACATTTGAACTATGTTGAAGTGTAGATGTGTAAAGGTTTCAGAATTTTTATTTGGCCCAAGTGTTTTCAGTGGAACCACTTTTATTCTTACTGTTTCCATTGAAAGGCTTTTTGGGTGTTTAATTCAAAACTTTTAAACAATGCTAAGGTGTTCAGATGTGTTCAGGTGTGTAGATGTGCATAAAGGTTTCGGAATTTTGATTTGTCCCCAAGTGGTTCCAGTGGAACCACTTTTATTGTTATTGTTAGAAAATAGATTTCCATTGAAAGTCTCCAAGAGTGTTTAATTCAAAACCTTTAAACTATGCTAAGTTGTTCCGGTAGCATCTGTAGATGTTCATAAAGATTTCAGAATTTTGATTGTCCAAGTGGTTCCATTGGAACCACTTTTATTGTTAGCAAATCAGTTCACGTTGGTTTTAATTCGAAACGTTGAAAGTGTGTTCATGTGCTCTGGTAAAGTGTCTAGATGTACATAAAGGTTCCAGATTTTTTATTTGGACCCATGTTGCGCCTGCAGCACCACTTATGTTAAGAGAATCGGCTTCCGGTGGATATCTCCTAGGGGTTTTAATTCGAAATGTTGAAAGTGTGTTCATATGTTCCAGTAGGGTCTCTAGATGTGCATAAAGATTTCGGATTTTTGAATCGGCCCCTGTTTGGCACCCATAGCGCCACTTTTGTTGTTAGAGAGTCTGTTCCTGGCAAAAGTCTCCTAGGGGTTTTAATTCGAAACATTGAAAGTGTGTTCATATATCCAGTAGGATGTCTAATGTGCATAAAGGTTTTGGATTTTTAATTCGGCCCCATATATTGCCCTTTGCACCATATTACTCATCAGAGAATAGGTTTCCAGCAAAAGCTCCTAGGGGTTTTAATTTGAAATGTTGTTCACATGTTCCAGTAGGTTATCAAGATATGCACAAAGGTTTCAGATGTTTCTTTTGCAAATTGATTTGAAAATATGGCAGAGTTTGAGGTTATGAACCACTAAATAAGTGAACACGTGACTTGAAGCATTTGACACCCAAAGTTGTGAGTAGGATTAAATAGGGCTGATCAGCTGATTGGTTAAATATATTTTGACTTTGAAACCATTAATTAAAATTTTGATTCGTCTACTTTAGAAAGGATTAATAAGTTTGTTTGTAATTTGGTGCCGGAATGTGTGAGAATCTCTCAAACACGAGGCATGGGAAAAAAAAGTGTGAAGGTCATTCAGTGCAAGACCATACGGTAGTTGTGAAAATTTGAAATTTACACTGAAATTTCATGTGGCAACATATATTTTTTTCCAGTTTAATTTTTTCAAGTGATGATGTACTTTGAAGATGTATAGGTATTTTTTTTTCAAAACAACTTGGTGTGTTGTGCAGAGAGTGAAAGGTTAACACTATGGTCAATGGGATTTATTTAGTAGCTCATAACCTAGATTTTCAGATTTCTCATGCACATAATTTTAGAGTTATGGCTCTTGATTGTATGAAAACTTTGGAATTTTGTTTGTTTTTGCACCATTTTACTTCCCTTTGGTGGATTTATTTGAATTTTGAAAGTTTCCTTTATGCCATAGAAAGGCAGTGATGATCAGTTTTCAGATTTCTATTGCATGGAATTCAATAGTCATTGCCTTTGCTTATGCAATAACTTATTTTTTTCATCATACTTGCATAATGTTAGATTTCTCTGGCAGAACAATTTAAAATTTGACATTTGTCTTATAATTAATAATCAAAGATCAGTTCCATTTTTAGATTCCCATTGCTTGTAATTCCATAGTGGTGACCCTTGATTGAGAAAAGTCTTCATTATTTTGGTTTGAGCATGCTAACTTGGGGGTTTCTTGGTACAGTGGAGCCCACTCAATTGGATATCTCTTAACTGAATAACCCTGTTAACTGAATATAACTTCCCAACACAAAACCATTTACCATACCTCCAGTTCAAATTTGACCTGTTAATTGAATATAGGTTATAGAGTAAACTCCTGTTAATTGAATAAAAAGTATTGTAACCTGCTAAGACGTTACCCTAAATCTCCCCAGTTTTCCTTAGTTTATAGACCTATTTTGCCTTGGTACATCCAATACAGGCATCTAATCTATTATATCTTGTATGACAGAGCTCATGGAGATCTGTCAAACAAGATATAATAGAATAAATGCTACATTTGTCTCTAGACTACAGGAAAGTGACACAATCCCTTTTAATTGAATACTCCTGTTAATTGAATAATTTTCATTGACAAATTAACTATTCAATTAACAGGGTTCCACTGTATAAGGATTTGAAATTTTAAACTTTTCATTTCATTTTCAGCCTTTTTTTTAATGGAAGTTATTCTTTTGGTCTTTGATTTTACGAATACTTTGATATTTTACTGTTGCTGCAGAATACCTTTTGGTGGGTTGTTGGAAGGGGAACATAATGATCTAAAATATTACTGTTTCACTTATTACAGCATGGGGATCAAATTCATTTTTCACATTTTTTTCATGTGAGTAATTTTGTACATGTCCATGATTGGGCAATACTTTAATTAGTTTAATTAGCCATTTTTAGCTCAACTTGACATAGTCAAGATAAGCTATTGCTATCACGCGTGCGGAAGTCTGTGAGTCTGTGACGTCTGTTCACATTTTCCTTTAGCACGGGCTACACCCCGCAGTTCTTGTCTGATCGTCACGAAATTTCATATGCTGGTTTGGGGTCATGTCTAGATGAGAACGTCCCCTTTTGGGCGCGATCGGACAACCGGTATGGCAGCCCGAGCCCAAAACCCGAAAACCATTAGCACAGTCTACAGGTCGTATTTATGAAGGGATTTCATTGTAACTTGGTAGGATGCCTCTGTATAATGCCTAGATGAGAACGTCCCCTTTTGGGCATGATCTATCAAGCGTGATGGCTGCCCAAGCCCGAAACCAAAAAACTTTTAGCACAGTCTGCAGGTCATGTTAAATGTGGAGGCCAGGGATTTCATTGTAACTTGGTAGGATGACTCCTTATGATGTCTAGATGAGAATTTCCCCATTTGGGCATGATCTGCCAACCGTGACGACTGCCCGAGCCCAAAACCCGAAAACCTTTACCACAGTCTACAGGTCATATTTATTGAGGAATTTTATTGTAACTTGGTGGGTTGACTTCATACAATGTCTGGATGAGAAAGTCACCTTTTGGGCGTGATTGGGCAACTGTGATGGCTACAGGGGCCCAAAGCCCGAAAACCTTTAGCACAGTCTAGAGGTCATACTTATGAAGGGATTTCATTGTAACTTCATTGTGACTTGGTAGGATGACTCCAAATAATGTCTAGATGAGAACGTCCCATTTTGATCGCGATCATGCAGCCTTGATGGGTGCCCGAGCCCAAAAACCTTTAGCATAGGCAAAAGGTCATATTTATGGAAGGATTTCATTGTAACCTGTTAGGTTGACTCCATGTAATGCCTAGGTGATGACATCCCCTTTTGGTCGTGATTGGTCCGTTGTGATGGCTACTAGTGCCCGAAGCCCGAAAACCTTGAGCACAGTCTACAGGTCATATTTATGAAGGGATTTCATTGTAACTTCTTAGGATCACTCCAGATGATGCCCAGATGAGATTGTCCCCTATGGTTGCGATCATTCAGCCATGATGGCTGCCCGAGCCCGAAGCCCGAAAACCTTTAGCACAGTCTACAGGTCATATTTATGAAGGGATTTCATTGTAACTTGGTAGGTTAGCTTCATATAATGTCTAGATGAGAACGTCCCCTTTTGGACATGGTTGGGCTACTGTGACGGCTAAAGGTGCCCGAAGCCCGAAAACCTTTAGCACAGTCTAGAGGTCATATTTATGAGGAGATTTCATTGTAACTTGGTAGGATGACTCCAAATAATGTCTAGATGAGAACATCCCATTTTGGCCATGATCATTCATCCTTGATGGGTGCCCAAGCCCAAAAACCTTTAGCATAGGCAAAAGGTTATATTTATAGAAGGATTTCATTGTAACCTGTAAGGTTGACTCCATATAATGCCTAGATGATGACATCCCCTTTTTGTCGTGATTGGTCAACTGTGATGGCTACAGGTGCCCGAAGCCCGAAAACCTTGAGCACAGTCTACAGGTCTTATTTATGAAGGGATTTCGTTGTAACTTCGCAGGATCACTCTAGATGATGCCCAGATGAGATTGTCCCCTTTGGTTGCGATCATTCAACCATGATGGCTGCCCGAGCCCGAAGCCCGAAAACCTTAAGCACAGTCTACAGGTCATATTTATGAAGGGATTTCATTGTAACTTGGTAGGTTGACTTCATATAATGTATGTCTAGATGAGAACGTCCCCTTTTGGACATGATTGGGCAACTTTGACGGCTAAAGGTGCCCGAAGCCCGAAAACCTTTTGCACTGTCTACAGGTCATATTTATGAAGGGATTTCATTGTAACTTGGTACGATGACTCCAAATAATGTCTAGATGAGAACGTCCCATTTTGGCCATGATCATTCAGCCTTGATGGGTGCCCGAGCCCAAAAACGTTTAGCATAGGCAAAAGGTTATATTTATAGAAGGATTTCATTATAACCTGTTAGGTTGACTCCATATAATGCCTAGATGATGACATCCCCTTTTGGTCATGATTGGTCATCTGTGATGGCTACAGGTGCCCGAAGCCCAAAAACCTTGAGCACAGTCTACAGATCATATTTATGAAGGGATTTCATTGTAACTTCGCAGGATCACTCCAGATGATGCCCAGATGAGATTGTCCCCTTTGGTTGCGATCATTCAACCATGATGGCTGCCCGAGCCCGAAAACCTTTAGCACAGTCTACAGGTCATATTTATGAAGGGATGTCATTGTAAATTGGTAGGTTAACTTCATATAATGTCTAGATGAGAACGTCCCCTTTTGGACATGATTGGGCTACTGTGACGGCTAAAGGTGCCCGAAGCCCAAAAACCTTTAGCACAGTCTACAGGTCATATTTATGAGGGGATTTTATTGTAACTTGGTAGGATGACTCCAAGTAATGTCTAGATGAGAACGTCCCATTTTGATCGCGATCATTCGGCCTTGATGGGTGCCCGAGCCCAAAAACTTTTAGTATAGGTAAAAGGTCATATTTATGGAAGGATTTCATTGTAACCTATTAGGTTGACTCCATATAATGCCTAGATGATGACATCCCCTTTTGGTCGTGATTGGTCAGCTGTGATGACTACAAGTGCCCGAAGCCCAAAAACCTTGAGTACAGTCTACAGGTCATATTTATGAAGGGATTTCATTGTAACTTCTTAGGATCACTCCAGATGATGCCCAGATGAGATTGTCCCCTTTGGTTGCAATCATTCAACCAACGTTGGCTGCCCGAGCCTGAAGCCCAAAAACCTTTAGCACAGTCTACAGGTCATATTTATGAAGGGATTTCATTGTAACTTGGTAGGTTGACTTCATATAATGTCTAGATGAGAACGTCCCCTTTTGGACACGATTGGGCAACTGTGACTGCTTCAGGGGCCCAAAGCCCGAAAACCTTTAGAACAGTCTACAGGTCATAATTAGGAAGGGATTTCATTGTAGCTTGGTAGGATGACTCCAAATAGTGTCCAGATGAGAATGTCCCCTTTTGGTTGCGATCATTCAACCATGATGGCTGCCAGAGCCCAAAGCCCAAAACCTTTAGCACAGTCAACAGGTCATATTTATGAAGGGATTTCATTGTAACTTGGTAGATTGACTTCATATAATGTCTAGATGAGAACGTTCCCTTTGGACGCAATTGGGAAACTGACGGCTACAGGGGCCCGAAGCCCGAAAACCTTTAGCACAGTCTACAGGCCATATTTATGAGGAGATTTTAATGTAACTTGATAGGATGACTCGTTTTGGAATAATTTCACTGTAACTTGGTAACTTTTGTTGATATACGTTAACTGTGAGGGCCACATACATTAACTGTGAGGTCATATTAACCCACCCCTCAGTTCTTTAGTACAGTGTACACCTCATATTATTTTTATCATAAACATAGCACACAGGGAACAGAAATGAACATATTCCCAATTATCACAATTCTTGTCTTATTTCATAATCCTTTCATAAACATTGAACATTATCCTTTTCATCAAACACAACACACAAGTTAAGCTACAGTGTCATTGACACTTTCATTTCAGGTACTGTAGACATCACAAACATGTTTATTTGTATTTGCAGAGGAATACGGCGTACCTTTTAAGATCAGATCGAGACCTTCATTCACGTCCCCCAAGAAATAATGGTCAGTTTGATTATGGAGAACGGGTAGACAACATGAGCTCAGTTTCAACAGCAAGCCTCGGTGAAATACCTTTTGCTCAAGATTCATTGGGTGACACTGCTATCAATTTGGAACAGGTATTGTTTGAATGAAACTTGAAACACAACCCTCTTTTTATAGGTTGTTTTTTTAAAACAAAAATCAGATTGTTACTTCTCTCAAATTTCATTGGATCACTGTACTGTTTGTATATTAATTTAACCCTTTATCCAATGCAGACAGTGTCAAAATTTATTATTTTTAATATTTTTCTGAATTTTTCAAATAAATTTAAACAAAACCGTATCATGTAACCCTTCATTGGAACGATCTCGACGAGCTTGTTCCAGTGAGTGGTCATGTGATATGGTTTTGTTGAAGTAATTTGAAAAATAATGTTTTCAACTGCTGAATTTGCATATTACGCAGACAGATTGCGCCGATCCATTAGGTAAAGGTTTAAACATAAATCAGGCCTCACACTGAGTAATCTGGAGACAAGTGACCCATGACTATACTATAGGAAAGTGGAGCAAACAACAGATGAGCAATTATTAATGATACAAGTAGAATAACTAATGTGCACGATTCTCGTCAGATCACCGAAGTTAAGCAACGTTGATCCCGGTTAACCTTCGGATGGTTGACCGTCTTTGCGATTGATTCAGACGCCCGCGTTGTGTCCTTGGGCAAGGCACTTAACCCCAATTGTCCACATGGGGGCACGATGATGCCGCATTCTAAGGCATTCTGCACGTCAGTGGTGCGCATGTCTTCAGTCAATCAAACCCTGCCTGTGCTGCAGTGCGGAGTTACGATGTTGGGGAGCTGGCAGCTGCTCGTTATTGTTCAGTGGTTCTCTCCAGGTACACCATCTTCCTCCACCTGTAAAACTGTCACGGTCATGATTAGCCATTTATACAAAACTCTCCTGAAGAAAATTATACAAATATGGATATCATCGGAACACACTCTTGGAGCTTGTTCCACTGACATACATATTTCTACTGGCAGCTGTAGCAGATTATGGTATAATTCAATAAGGCCTTAACAAAAAAATTCCAAGATTATCATTAATTTTTTTTCAAAATTGGGTCGGGGGATAAATTTTATTTTTTATTTATGAACCGACATTTTGTCAGCAGAGAATATATGTGCAGATGTCAAGTAAATCAAGCTTGAGCAATAGTCTAAAATCTGTCTCCATGCCATTATGTATGTTTACTGTGTGTTCATACAGTGCTGGAAATGATCAAAATTGACGGGTGCAGTTTTAAGTTCCCGCAAAATCCGAGACGAGAGTAATTTGCACCTGTAAAATGTTAGTATATGAATTTTCGAGGGAATACTGTCACCAAACACCAGAAACCTTAACCCTTTGAACCTGAGCAGCTGCTTTTCCAGCCTGGAGCATGATAATGTCATTAAATAGGATGGCTGTTCAGTAAATGTGTGGGGTAGCCCAATCAGAATTTTCAACGTGCACCCTCAAGGCTGCACGTTGAAAAGATTGATTGGGCTACCCCAAATAATGAATATGGACTCTTCTAATTGCTGTCATACCACTAGTGTCCAAAAGGTTAAATGTATACAGAGTTCACACAAAAATGAAAAGTCCTTTAATTTTGGGCCTCTCGATGAAAAGTGCTCGAATTCAGTTTCAACCTTGAAAAGTATTTGAAATCCTGTACAATGCCTTGAATAGTGCTTGAATTTGGGGAAATGGTGGATTGTGATTACTTTGCCAACTTGAGAACCACTGTTAAACACAGAAAGTCGCAAACCAATGCTCGGAAATAAAGCGTAATTTACGCTTCATCAAAGTACAGTGTTATCCTTGCATAGTGATTAATATGACCCACTTCACACTCTGTAGTTTTCCATTTTTCAACTAAAATGTGGGGCATTCTCTTTTCATGTAGTGTTTGAATGGTAATGTACAGGTCAGTTTTAACCAATCAGAAAATTGAAACGGCAGCATGTGATCTATTTGCATACTATCATGTGGCTTACTGTACACACAGGCTGCTATACTATGGAGAGCATCCAATTAAAATGAGTGGTGAATTGTGTTTTGCAAACTGGTTTTTCCAATCAATGTCTGCATCTCCGCCTGCTTCGTTTTTTTCATTGTGTCACACAAAAGGATGGTTACTGGAAGCAATAATATATCAAAGATTCACCTTGACTTTGTATGAAAATAACAGAGGTATTTGATAATAAATTATGAATTATTATTTGTGAACAATCGAATTTGAATGTCGAATTACCACAAACAACCCAACAACTTTGCAAGAAGTTCCGAAAATTAACCAAAAAGGCAGAAATGGGCCTGAATATTACACGACACACACTCATTCTTGAAATATGCACTGTGCGGAGAGCAGTTATAAAAAGAACATGTCTCAGTTCATTTCTTAGAATGGAAAATTAGTCCTTGAAAATGAATGACATAGCCCTTGAAAAGTGCTTGAATAGTGCTTGAATTTCATTTTGCTAAACCTGTACGAACCCTGGTATAAGGAATTCCTGAATTATGACAGTAACTTGCCACTGGCAACAGTGTGCTGCTTTCTCAAAACAACACACATTTATATGCCCTCACAGTATATTAGTGCTCCACAATATTTTTCAACGAGTGCATTTTTTAGCTCCCATAAAATAGAAATCACAGGTGCTGACAGGAACAATTGCACTCGCGCCCGTCTCATTTCCAGGACTGTTCATATCAAAAACAGCATGCACAAGTGCAATAACTATTGTAGAAGTTTGATAGAATAATGCTGCATGTATAATTTTTAACCCTTTACCTAACATGAAAAGCAGACGACACTTGCAAAAAAAATTCTTGAATAACTAATCTTTTACATTTTTTGTCTCAAAAACATAGGTTATGACCCCTCATTGGAACGAGCTCAACGAGGGGTCATAACCTATGTTTTTGAGACAAAAAATGAAAAAATAATGAAAATTAACTGGCGATTTTTGAGAATAGCGCTGGCCGGTTTTGGCCGTTACGTTGGGTAAAGGGTTAATACCTTCCAAGTACTCTTAAGCCACTGTTGAACACAAATACTTGTGTATATCATATTTGTTGATCATACCCTCTTCTAGCGCTGAAATGGTTGACCCATTTTTGTAACCGACTAACCATTGGGCATAACCAGATTTCAACCTGATATCCGTTAATTTCAGCTGCTAGTATTTTTGCATTGTCTACAACGCAAAATCAGTAACGAATGGAGAGAAAACAGTTAAAAACACTGCCACTTGACTTCCGCAAAACATACACAAACAAACACCATAGAGTGGGGAGCGTGGTGGCTCAGTCGGTAGAGGTGCAGGCTGCAAGCCGAGAGGTCCTCGGTTCAAATCCCAGCTGCGGCAACCGCGTTGTGTCCTTGGGCAAGACACTTCATCCCCATTGCCCGCGTGGGGGCACGATGACGCCGTGTACTAAGGCGTACTGTACGTCGATGGTACGCACGTCTTCAACCAATCTAACCCTGCCTGTGCTGCAGTGCGGAGTTACGATGTTGGGGAGCTGGCAGCTGCTCGTCGTTGCTCGGTAGTTCTCTCCGGGTACTCCGGCTTCCTCCACCCGTAAAACTGTCACGGTCATGATTAGCCATTGTGCATAAATATATGACCTTAAACATCAATAAATAAATAATAATAAATAAACACCATAGAGTGCCAATGGAAATCGCCGATGTGCAAACAACCGTTAACAATTTATATGACTGCAATGGTCTCACATAATAGTGATGATACATCGTAACTGTGGTCACCCTGCATTTCCCGCTCAAAAAACCAGGCCTTGGCATTTGAAAATCACAGGCGCACGGCATGACGCTCACCTGAAACAAAGTTCACGTGTGCGATTTGTTTCCATGTGCATGCTTTTGAGGTGAGGGACGATTGTCATTGATATTAGGTACAAATTTCCAAACAGTTTGCAAATTGTAGTTAGGCATAGTTAACTGTATTAGCAAGGAGCTCTTACCTTGAGTGGCTTGAAGTTGATGTGATCATAGGGTGAATAGACATGTACTTCTGATTTTTTGAGTATCCTTTTATGTTCCCTGCTAAGACAAATGTCACAAACAGTTCCATGTTTATATTTACCTATTCCTCGCAATGAAATTCTGGCGGGAATATGTTGCGAGTCATGAAAGGGGTGTGTTAAGAAATTATATGTCCCATTGTCCGAGAGCCCCTCGTCTGACATTGACCACTGAAAAACAAATTTTAAAATGCAAGATTTTAAAATATGGTTTTTTATTAGCTCAACTTTGGCGAAGCCAAATTTGAGGTATTGCCATGGCCCGTCGTCCGTCTGTCGCGCCATACACACAGCTCGGGCTAGAGGCCGTACTTATGAACCGATCTTTACGAAACTTCTTGGGTACCTTTGTTATCACCAGGAGACGAGAACGAGTGTTTTGGGGTCCGTTCTGAAATTCAAGACGGCTGCTGGCAGCCATTTTGTACCAAAATTAGGTGCAATCAGATTTTTGCGCAGAACTTCCATATGAAAGCTCCGATTTGAATAATTTTTTTGTATGAATGTTTAGTACCATGGGATATATCACATATAATACGGGTTTTTTTCTTGCGCGTAAATTATGCAAATTAGACTAACTTTTGATTTATTTAGTGTTACTTTCAGCACTGTAAGTGCAAATGCCAATACGGCTTGGGCTAGAGGCTGTATTTATGAACCGATCTTTACGAAACACCTTTGGTACCTTTGTTATCACCGTGGGACGAGAACGAGTGTTTTTGTGTCCGGTCTGAAATTCAAGATGGCAGCTGGTGACCACTTTGTACAAAATTTGGTGCAATCAGATTTTGTGCAGAACTTCCATATGAAAGCGCTGATTTGAATAATTTTCTGTGTGAATGTTTAGTACCATGGGATACATCACATATAATACGTGGGTTTTTTTCTCGTGCATAAATTATGCCGATTAGACTAACTTTGATCTATTTAATGTTACTTTCAGCACTGTAACTGCAAATGCCAATGCGGCTCGGGCTAGAGGCCGTATTTATGAACCGATTTTTACGAAACTTCTTGGGCACCTTTGTTATCACCTTCGGACGAGAACAAGTGTTTTTGGGTGCAGTCCAAAATTCAAGATGGCTGCCGGTGCCATTTTGTACCCAAATTGGTGCAATCAGTTTTTTGAACAGAACTTTTGTATGAAAGTTCTGATTTGAATACATTTCTGTATGAATGTTTAGTAACATGGAATACATCACATATAATACAGGTTTTTTTTCTCGTGCAAAAATTCTGCAAATTAGATGAACTTTGATTTATTCAGTGCTACTTATACACAGTAAGTGCACATGTCAATACGGCTCGGGCTAGAGTCTATATTTATGAACCTCTTGGGGTACCTTTGTTATCACCTTGTGACAGGAACAAGTGATTTTGGGTGCCTTTATTATCACTGTGCTATGAGAACAAATATTTTGGGGTTGGTCAGACCCACTCTGGGACTCAAAGATTTCTTTTCTAGTTTAGGATCTAACTGTCGCCCACCTTTACAATACATTACCTACACATTTGTTACAGGCTACGGTCAGCATTTATGTACAGACTCTTACAATACTCTACATATACCTTTTATCACTTCATTACCTAGATGTTTGTCATTGCTGTGTCACATACTATACATATACATGTCTTAACAAGTTGAGCTACAGTGTCATTGACATTTTCATTTGTGACATACATTCATACGGATCAGGGACTACCTGCCCCAGAGAAATCCGCCCCAGGCCTATTTTGGGGGCAGGTTGTCCCATTTTTGGGGGCGGGTCCCAGTTATTTTTTTTTCTGACTTTTCAAGAAAAATAAAAAAAAAATTTTCAAGGATTGTATTATATAAAAAAGCATTTACTCACTCTTTTATCGAAAATTATCCACAATTATCAACAATCCAAATTGATCTGATTACCACATCCTAGAATGACTGAAGTAAACTAATTACGCTAAAAAAAATAATGTTTTGATTCTCAGGCCCTCCCTCGTTGGATTTGAACCTCCTTATTAGACATTTTTATTATGTCATGTTTTTTTAAGAATTTGTGAAAACTTGGAATGGTACTTTTTTCACATTTCTCGACATATAATTATTTAGCTGTGTTTGCAGTAATTTAGTTTTTCTTGTTGCAGTTTATGGGAGAGTGCCCAGAGGCACTCTCCCATAAACTGTAACAAGACAAATTCTGATATACTGGATCATGATTTAATTATATATTTATTTGCTGGTGTTTAAGGTCATATATTTCTGCACAATGGCTAATAAAGGCCGCAACACCGATATAAACTCAAGTTTAACCAATCATTTAGATCCATGTTTCCCATTTTAAAGGACTCCTACCCCAAGCATTGGTCCTAATGGATCATGATGTTTGACAGACCTATACCATTAAAAAGAACAATAAAATACAAATCCTTTTAGCTGTTGTTACGGCAGTTAGTTATAAAAGGTATACTATAATTACACTAAAATACAACCTTTTCTCTTTTTCAAGTGGAAAGACAGCAAAAAGATTTACTGAGTATACTCAACCCTTTACATGAAAAAAAAAAATAAAAAAATAAAAATAAAATCCTCCCTCCCTCACTGATTTGAAAAAAAAATTGCCTGAGAATCAATTCATTTATTTTATTTGGCCTTATATTTCTGTACTGAATTGGAGACCAGTCAAAAATGTCATGTTATTTCAGTCAAGTTGTTTCAGTCATGTTGTTTCAGTCATGTTCCCCTTAATGGGGATAATATTTGTTTGATGCGCATAAATCAAATGACAAAGACATGCTGTTTTAGCATGATATGGATTCATCACAGCATTGATCTCTTTTCTTTTATCTGAGACTTAGACAATAAATGTGTCGTTTTAGCTGTTAAAAATCATCATGTTTCCTCTCTTTGAACTATACCGGTTGGCAGTAGTCAATACCCCAGTTCGCAACTACCAGTGTACACACACACAATCGTCCATGTGCACCTTCGGCATGCTGAAACTTCATTCATTCAGTGTGCACACTCAAATCAAATAAGCTGTTGGTCCTCGCTTCCATCTGTCGTAATTCATAAGCAAATAAAGTTATTCGGGTTGCAAGGGATTTCAATCCCACATCGTCCTAATGCACCTTTGGCACGCTGAAATTTTTTTTATTCATTCTTCACAGCACAAATATGTTTCCTTGCTTTCATTGTGATCTTGAAGTTCAGCCAAAGCAGGATGCTGTTGACTACAATGTGTGTGGGAGATGGCAACATAGTTTATGTGACATGGGAATAAACCATCTGGAATATGTAATAACAGAAGAATAGTTCATTCATAGGTTATTAGCTCACCTGACTTTCAGTCAGGAGAGCTATAGTCATCACTCACCGTCCGTCGTCGTCCGTGAACATGGTGTTTGCATCTTTTCCTCCCAAACCACTGAACCAATTTAATTGATATTTGAGATAATAGTTTGTTATGACATCGCAATTTGATTTTGTTCAAATCAAGTTGCCTCGCCCCTTGGTAGGGCCATACCCAAAAAATGTGCCTAAATCTTGAAAAATCTTCTCATGAACCAGCAGTAGCAGAGACTTGATATCAGGTGTGCAGCTTCCTTTTGAGGTGTAGACTCAGATTTGTTC
The DNA here is from genome assembly GCA_031216915.1 of Pictodentalium vernedei. Classification (NCBI taxonomy): domain Eukaryota; kingdom Metazoa; phylum Mollusca; class Scaphopoda; order Dentaliida; family Dentaliidae; genus Pictodentalium; species Pictodentalium vernedei. The sequence goes on along the minus strand of CM062297.1, from coordinate 46,377,921 downwards.
AAAAGAAGTTTGTGGGGCTATATTTGCCGTCGCTATTGGAGGCGCAAGAATTTTTGCCCCTCCCAAAATTTCTATCTTCCAAACCGAGAGGCAGATTTGAACCAAATTTGATATGAGGGCTTATTTGGGTCACAAGTACTTAATTTATGCCCAAATGTTTTTTCCCGTCGCCCCTTGGGAACCGTAGGAGCTAAGAATAGAAAAAAAATTAAAATGCCCATATCTCCAAAACTACACGGCACTGAGAATTCTTATTTGGTGTGAAGTTTCCTTAGGACCAACAGAATGGAATGGTCAAAAAAAATTGCTATCGATTTTATCATGGGGTACTTTTTGGGGACTTTGAAAAAGTGCTGAGTCAGCATTTTTGAACACTATGGGTAATGGGAAAAACATTTAAGACTACTTTTCTCCTAAACCTCTGTTCCAAAAGCTTCCAAATTTCACATATAGGATTGTTTCACATGTTTATTGAAATAATTCCCTGGGTCCATATTTGGGCTCTCTATGGGAGCCCAAATGTTTAAATTAGTGCAGTATGAGGAATATTCTTTAAAAATCTTCTTCAGATCTACCAATAAGAATCTTTTGATATTTGGTATGCAGCATCTTTAGGGGGGTGAGATTCAAGTTTGTTCAAGCCAAGTCCCTGGGTTCATATTTAGGCTTAAATTTGGGGTCCTGGTCCGGACTCGGAAATTTTTGACCAAAATCCGGAAATGAGTTTTTTGTTTTTTTATGTGTTTCGGTCAATTTTAAGATAAAAAAATTGTTTTTCTATTTACACTGAAAATTTGGGGTCCCGGTGGGACTTCGAAAATTTTGGGCCAAAATCTGGAAATGAGTTTTTTTGTTTTTATGCATTTTGTCAATTTTAAGCCCCCCCCCCCCCCCCCCCCCCCCCCAAATTTTTTTACCCAAAAAATTTGGGTCACGGTGGGACTTAGTAATTTTGGACCAAAATCGGGAAATGAGTTTTTTTGTTATTATACATTTTGGTCAATTTTAAGACAAAAAAAAAAAAATTGACCTCGAAAATTTGGGGTCCCTGTGGGATTTTTGGACCAAAATCCGGAAATTAGTTTTTAGCTTAACTTGACAGAGTCAAGATAAGCTATTGCCATCACATGTGCGGAAGTCTGTTAGTCTGTTCACATTTTCCTTTAGCACGGGCTACACCCTGCAATTCTTGTCTGATCGTCACAAAATTTCATATGCAGGTTTGAGGTCATGTCTAGATGGGAACGTCCCCTTTTGGTCGCGATCGGTCAACCGGTATGGCTGCCCGAGACCAAAACCTGAAAACCATTAGCACCGTCTACAGGTCGTATTTATGAAGGGATTTCATTGTAACTTGGTAGGATGCCTCTGTATAATGCCTAGATGAGAACGTCCCCTTCTGGGCATGATCTGTCAACCGTGATGGCTGCCCAAGCCCGAAACCCAAAAATTTTAGCACAGTCTGCAGGTCATGTTTAATATGGAGGGATTTCATTGTAACTTGGTAGGATGACTTCTTATGATGTCTAGATGAGAATTTCCCCGTTTGGGCATGATCTCCCAACCGTGACGACTGCCCGAGCCCAAAACCCGAAAACCTTTAGCACAGTCTACAGGTCATATTTATTGAGGAATTTCATTGTAACTTGGTGGGTTGACTTCATATAATGTCTGGATGAGAAAGTCCCATTTTGGTCCTGATTGGGCAACTGTGACGGCTACAGGGGCCCAAAGCCCGAAACCTTTAGCTCAGTCTAGAGGTCATATTTATGAAGGGATTTCATTGTAACTTGGTAGGATGACTCCAAATAATGTCTGGATGAGAACTTCCCATTTTGATCGCGATCATTCAGCCTTGATGGGTGCCCGAGCCCAAAAACCTTTAGCATAGGCAAAAGGTCATATTTATGGAAGGATTTCATTGTAACCTGTTAGGTTGACTCCATATAATGCCTAGATGATGACATCCGCTTTTTGTTGTGATTGCTCAACTGTGATGGTTACAGGTGCGAAGCCCGAAAACCTTGAGTACAGTCTACAGGTCATATTTATAAACGGATTTCAGTGTAACTTCGTAGGATCACTCCAGATGAGATTGTCCCCTTTGGTTGCGATCATTCAACCATGATGGCTGCCCAAACCCGAAGCCCGAAAACCTTTAGCACAATCTACAGGTCATATTTATGAAGGGATTTCATTGTAACTTGCTAGGCTGACTTCATATAATGTCTAGATGTGAACATCCCCTTTTGGACATGATTGTGACGGCTACGGGGGACCGAAGCCCGAAAACCTTTAGAACAGTCTACAGGTCATAATTATGAAGGGATTTCATTATAGCTTGGTAGGATGACTCCAAATAATGTCTAGATGAGAACATCCCCTTTTGGTCATGATATTCAGCCTTTGTGGGCAAAGACCTTTAGCATAGTCTATAGGTCGTATTTATGGAAGGATTTCATTGTAACTTGTTAGGTTGACTCCATGTAATGCCTAGATGATGACATCCCCTTTTGGTCGTGATTGGTCAACTGTGATGGCTACAGGTGCCCGAAGCCTGAAAATCTTGAGCACAGTCTACAGGTCATATTTATGAAGGGATTTCATTGTAACTTTGTAGGATCACTCCAGATCATGCCCAGATGAGAATGTCCCCTTTTGGTTTCAATCATTCAACCATTATGGCTGCCCGAGCCGAAGCTTGAATACCTTTAGCACAATCTACAGGTCATATTTATGAAGGGATTTCATGTAACTTGGTAGGTTTGACTTCATATAATGTCTTGATGAGAACATCCCCTTTTGGACACGATTGGGCAACTGTGACAGCTACAGGGGCCCGGAGCCCGGAAACCTTTAGAACAGTCTACAGGTCATAATTATGAAGGGATTTCATTGTAGCTTGATAGGATGACTCCAAATAATGTCTAGATGAGAATGTCCCCTTTTAGTCGCGATCATTGAGCCTTGATGCCTGCCCGAGCCCAAAAACCTTTAGCATAGTGTATAGGTCGTATTTATGGAAGGAATTCATTGTAATTCGTTAGGTTGACTCCATATAATGCCTAGATGATGACATCCCCTTTTGGTCATGATTGGTCAACTGTGATGGCTACAGGTGCCCGAAGCCCGAAAATCTTGAGCACAGTCTACAGGTCATATTTATGAAGGGATTTGTAACTTCGTAGGATCACTGCAGATGAGAATGTCCCCTTTTGGTTGCAATCATTCAACCATGATAGCTGCCCGAACCCAAAGCCCGAAAACCATTAGCACAGTCTACAGGTGATATTTATGAAGGGATTTCATTGTACCTTGGTAGGATGACTCCAAATAATGTCTGGATGAGAACGTCCCCTTTTGGTCGCGATCATTCAGCCTTGATGGCTGCCCGAGCCCAAAACCCCAAAACCTTTAGCACAGACTGCAGGTCATATTTATGAAGGGATTTCATTGTAACTTGGTAGGTTGACTTCATATAATGTCTAGATGAGAACGTCCCCTTTGGATGCAATTGGGAAACTGCCGGCTACAGGGGCCCGAAGCCCGAAAACCTTTAGCACAGTCTACAGGACATATTTATGAAGGGATTTCAATGTAACTTGATAGGATGACTCTTTTTGGAATAATTTCACTGTAACTTGGTAACTTTCGCTGATATACGTTAACTGTGAGGGCCACATATATTAACTGTGAGGTCATATTAACCCACCCCTCATCTCTTTAGTACAGTGTACACCTCATATTATTTTATCAAAAACATAGCATACAGGGAATAGAAATGAACATATTCCCAATTATCACAATTCTTGTCTTATTTCATAATCCTTTCATAAACATTGAACATTATCCTTTTCATCGAACACAACACACAAGTTAAGCTACAGTGTCATTGACACTTTCATTTAGTTTTTTATGCGTTTTGGTCAATTTTCAGAAGAAGAAAAAAAAATATTTGTCTGAAAATATTTTGTCCGAACAAAAATTAAAAAAAATCTGTTTTTTATGCATTTATCTCAATTTTGGGACGTAAAAGTGCAGGAACTGAAAATAGAAGGAAAATCCTGCGTATTGTGTGGGCACAATTGCTTCATCTAGTTGGTATATGCTTTTCTTAGGAGGGGCATATGCAGCTTATTCACGTCAAGTCCCTGGTTTGATATTTAGTCTACCAAGTCAGGTGAGGACCCTCAAGCCCCCTGGGGCCTCTTGTTATTTATAGTTGTTATTTGTAGTACTATCATGATGCGAACTTCTGGGGTGGGTTGTCCCAGCCGGGTTGGGGTGGGTTGTCCCATTCCCCATTTTTACTTTTAAACAGTTGAATAAAATCAGAACATGGTTTTTCTGAAACACGTTGGTAATGTGCAAAACAGTCAATTTATTTTGGAAGCACCATTACTCGCACAGATGTTTTTTTTCAGCATTTAACAACACCACATCAAAGAGAAGAATGTCAAATTTGTCTGTAGAAGCTTGTTACATTGACAGGCACATGCTCACTGCTGCCCACATAGAAAACAACCTGCAGTGCACTCGAGTGTTGGCAGTTTGTTACAAACATTTATCCATGACTTGACAGCCCAAGCGACCTAAAATAACTGTTCATTCAACATTCCAACACCTTAACCCTTTCATGTTACATAGAGTACATATCATTGTAAATCGACAAATGTTTGGCAGCTTTACAATGCTTGTGTCAGCAAAAGAATTCTAACATCTTGCTGTCAAATACTATTTATTTTGCCAACGCTATCCCATAAACTATAGGTATAGCGATTCTCCGGTTGACAGCTTTTCCAACTGGTTATGTCAATAACTGGTTATCTGGCTAACCATTTCAGCACTACCCTCTTCAACTATAAAATGCACAGTTGAAACAATAAGCTTTTATTCAACTTTGAGAGAATAAAAATGGAAAAAAATGCGTACCCATACCAATCTTTAATCTTTTGTTTTCACATTGTTTGTTGTGCACGATAAAATTACAAACACCATTTTCAAGTGGAAATATTAAAGGTTATTTCAAAACCTTTGACGAAAGATTTATTAGAAACATCAACAAATCGCAAACAGGAAATCAATACTACATTTTGGGATGTCGTAAAATGTGACAATATAAAAATGTACTGTTTGTCTTCATACCATTTAAAGGACTTGATGCCTGTCTGCACATGGACCTGATAGAATACAGGAATAAAAAAATATGGGGTGGGCTATGGCTATAAATTGCCAACCATAATTTTTCCTAGGTGAGCCATTACCACTTTAGGGAAGTCATTTTTAGCTCACCTGACTGAAAGTCAGGGGGAGCTTGAGTGATCACTTTCTGTCTGTCGTCCGTCCATTCATCTTCCGGCTGGTGTGAACTTTACATTATCGACTTCTCATAAACCGCTGGACCAAATTGAACCAAATTTGATATGCATGTTCCTTATCATATGTCAATTCAAGTTTGTTCAAATAAAGTTGCCACGCCCACAGGGGGCTTCACTAGGGGCATTACTCTGATATCACCCATAAATTGTTTTCCAAAATTTTCTTCTCCAGAACCATCAATTAGAATCTTCTGATATTTGGTATATAACATCTTTAGGGGGGGTCAGATTCAAGTTTGTTTAAATCGAGTGCCTGGGTTCATATTTGTGCTCCCAATGGGAGCCTGAATTTTAACTTAGTGCAATATGAGGGAATTTCTTTAAAAATCTTTTTCTTCAGATCCGTCAGTCAGAATCCTTTCATGTTTAGTATACAACATCTCTAGGAGGTCAGATTCAAGTTTGTTCAAATTGGGTCCTGGGTTAATATTTGGGGCCTCTATTGGAGCCCAAAGTTTAACTTGGTGCAATATGATGAAATTTCTTTAAAAATCTTCTTCTTCAGATCCTTGAGTCAGAATCCTTTCAAATTTGGTATACAACATCTCAAGGGGGGGGGGGGGGGGGGGGGGGGGGGGGGGTCAGATTCATATTTGTTCAAATCGAGTCCCTGGGTTTATACTTGGGCACTCTATTGGAGCCCAAAGTTGAACTTAGTGCAATATGAGGAAATTTCATTAAAAATCATCTTCTTCAGATCCACCTGTCAGAATCCTTTCATATTTGGTATACAACATCTCATGTTTGTTCAAATCAAGTCCCTGGGTTTATACTTGGGCTCCCTATAGGAGCCCGAATTTTAACTTGGTGCAATATGAGGAAATTTCTTTAAAAATCTTCTTTTTAAGATCCACCAGTCAGAATCCTTTCATATTTGGTATATAGTATCTCTAGGGGTGTCAGATTCAAGTTTGTCCAAAACAAGTCCCTGGGTTTATACTTGGGCTGCCAACGGGAGCCCGAATTTTAACTTGGGGCAATATAAGGGAATTTCTTGAAAAATCTTCTTCAGATCCACCGGTCAGAATCCTTTCATATTTGGTATACAGCTTTTTTGTGGTGGGACAGTTGCAGGTTTGTTCAAATCGGTTACCTGGGTAAAGATTTGGGCTCACTTTGGGAGCCTGAATATCAACTTAGTGCAATATGAGGAATTTTTTTTTTAATCTTCTTTAGACTCTGCAGTTAGATTGCTTTCATATTTGGTATACAACATCTCTAGAGGGGTCAGATTCAAATTTGTTCAAATCAGTTCCCTGGGTTGATATTGGGGCTCCCTGTGGGAATTTTAACTTAGTGGAATATGAGGAAATTTCTTTTAAAAATCTTCTTCCTCAGATCGACCAGTCAGAATCTTTTCATTTTTAGTATACAACATCTATAGGGGAGTCAGATTCATTTTTGTTCAAATTGAGCCCCTGGGTTATTAATTTGGGCTTCCTTTGGGAGCCTGAATTTTAACTTGGTGCAATATGAGGGAGTTTCTTTTAAAATCTTCTTCAGATCCACCAGTTATAATCGTTTGGTATTTGGTATACAACATCTCTAGAGGGGTCAGATTCAAGTTTGTTCAAATCGAGTTCCTGGGTATATATTTTAACTTGGTGCAATATGAGGGAATTTCTTTAACTTCTTCAGATCCACCGGTCAGAATCCTTTCATATTTGGTATACAGCATCTATTGGGGAGTCAGATTCATATTTGTTCAAATTGAACCCCTGGGTTATTAATTTAGGCTACCTGTGGGAGTCTGAATTTTAAACTCGGTGCAAAATGAGGAAATTTTTTTTTAAATCTTCTTCAGATCAACCAGTTAAAATCCTTTGGTATTTTGTATACAACATCTCTAGGTGGATCAGATTCAAGTTTGTTCAAATTGGGTCCCTAGGTTAATATTTTGGCTCTCTATTGGCGCCCAAAGTTTAACTTAGTGCATTGTGAGGACATTTCTTTAAAAACCTTCTTCAGATTCACCAGTCAAAATTCTTTCATATTTGGTATATAACATATCAAGGGGGATCAGATACAAGTTTGTTCAATTTGAGTCCCTGGCTTAATATTTGGGCTCTCTAATGGGGTGGGGTGGGGGAGGGGAGCAGGTTAGGTTCAAGTTTGTTCAGATCCATTCCTTAGTATTTTTCCCTAAAAGTGCCTTGAATGACTTCATTCCTTTGTATTGTTGATGAACCGTGTCTAACTGAATGTGACTCCAAATACTTTTTTGAACCTCTTTGTCAGGTGAGGGATTAAGGCCCCTTGGGGCCTCATGTTAGTTTAGGCAAGACGAAATCAAACTCGACTAATAGTTTGATAAAGGTGGGCTAGTGTAAATAATAGGTTTCTGGGTAATAACTTGAGGTTTATTTAACACAGATCTCCCTAATTTTAGGCAGTTGGCACCCACAGGGATGGAAGAACACTATTGATTTTCAGGTTTGTCAACCAAAGGTCATGGTCACTTTCACTAAAAATAGCACGTTTTGGTTTCTTACCTTAGTTCTTTTTATCACAACTCAGACAAACTTGCATAAAGTAATTGAACATGGACTGTGAAGAACCCTATTGATTTTGTATGTGGTAACTGCATGGTCAAAGGTCATTCCTGTAAATAGAACTTTGTCATAAATTTGATTTTTGTCTATAACTTTTGTAATGCCCCCCGAGAGATTCTCTTGGGGGCATTATGTTTTCACCATGTCCGGCGTCGTCCGTCTGTTAAGTTTTCACATTCCGTCTATTAACTAAAGTTCTGTCAACCAGATCTTTACCAAACTTCATATGTGGGTTATGTATGATGAGTGGAAGAAGCCTATTTATTTTGACCATGGTGTGCCAAAGATCAAGGTCACAGTGACCTCCAATGTTAAAAACACTTGAAATTGGTTTCTGCTCTATAACTAAAGTTCTGTAAGACTGATCTTTTTTTTTTTATGTATTTCTGTCCATGATATTGCAGGAAGGGGCATATGCCACGCTTCGCATTGCTCTTGTTTTATATGTCACACGTTCACAGTTTTACAGATTAGGTACCCCTATGGGAGAAAAAAAGTCCTATATAGAGTTTGTTGTTTTCTGAGCGGAGGAAGCCCGAGTGGACCAACGAGCAAGTTGTTTGCAACTGTCATACTCTCAAACTTTCCAGCTCAGCGTGGTTGAAGGAAAATGTACCATTAAAGTTCTGTACACTGTAGTATTCAGCACCACTGTGCCCCCACAAGAGCACATGAATTAACCCTTTACCCAACAAATCGGTCACAACCGTCCACGTAATATGCAAATTCAGCAGCTGAAAAAAATTTTTTCTAAAAATGTCAACAAAACCATATCATGTGACCCCTCTTTGGAACAAGCTCATCGAGCTCATTCCAATGAGGGGTCACATGATATGGTTTGGTTGAAATATTTTTTTTTAATTTTAAAAAATGATATTTAAAATAAGGAAGGTTGATATCGTCTGCGTTGGGTAAAGGGTTAAGTGTCATGCTCATGGTCACAATGCAGTTGCCGCTAGTCAGGATCGAACTGTTGACCTTGAAGTTCCAAGGACTGTTAGAACCTTAATTCATACTGTTTGCAATGGCTGCCACACCGTGTCGCTTTTGAATATCATTACATGAAATTGGGAAATGCCCACTTTCAAATAATTTTTTCACTGAACGCAAAATTCTTTGCACAACCTATCTTATAAAACCGTGAATCCGAATTTTTTCCTAATTACAACAAACCATTTGAATCAGTACTCCATCGATAAATAATATTTCTATGAAATTGAAAACAAATATCCATTCGTTTTAGAAAAGTAGGTGGGTTTTCCTACCCACTTCAGTGCTCACAATACTCTCTGACTGGTCATCTAATACTGCTCTTACTTTTAATATTTAATATCGGTGAATATTTAATATGCGATCACTTCCAGTAACTATCCTGAATCCCTAAAACAGATATTTTGATTATCTGGGAATCATGTTTTGCTTCAATTATCTCTTCAAATATGTCTATTATAATGTATATGTGTTGAGATAGCACATTGAATTTATCTTGTGATATCATTTTTCACTACTGAAAGCACAGTCCTCAAGTGGTTTGGAACAGAATATAGTGTCTCACAGTCATTTCCATTTTAATGTACTGCCTGTGAGGGATTCAGCATCTGCTGGTACAAGGTCTGAGAACTTAATTTTAACTTTATGTGCATTCAAGGTTGGTGTAGGTTAGCCTGTTAGGCCCTCCGTATTTTGATTTCAGGTTAGTGGTAGGGAGCAGGAGCAATCGCCAGCCAGAAGAGGCTCCACCTGTTAAAGATTTAATTCTTATTCCTAAGGCCTAAAAAAATAAAAAATCTGTTTCTCAGGCTCTCCCGCATGGTCTTTTTGGCTGCCGCATGCTCTCTTTTTATAACCAATTTAAACTTTAAAAAACTTAAAATTAAATGGTTTGTGTCTGATATTTTACCCAAGTTAAAAAAATTTATGAATTTGTCCCCTGAGTGCAAGAAGGCTTTGCAATGCTTTAGCATTGCAAAGCCTTCTTGCACTCATGGGATGAAATACACCACCACCCATGCTATTCTGTAGATTATGAGGCCTAAAACTTGAACCAAGAACATGAACTTTTGATGGCTAAGAAGTAATTACTGAAATAAAAAATAAAATAAAAAAACGCTCGCCCGCATGCAATTTCACAAATAATGGCCTGAGAAACAGAAGATCTACTTTGTGTGGGAGCGCGGTGGCTCAGTAGGTAGAGGTGCAGGCTGCAAGCCGAGAGGTCCTCGGTTCGAATCCCACATGTGGCAACCGCGTTGTGTCCTTGGGCAAGACACTTCATCTCCATTGCCTGCGTGGGGGCACGATGACGCCGTGTACTAAGGCGTACTGCACGTCGATGGTACGCATGTCTTCAACCAATCTGACCCTGCCTGTGCTGCAGTGCGGAGTTATGATGTTGGGGAGCTGGCAGCTGCTCGTCGTTGCTCGGTGGTTCTCTCCGGGTACTCCGGCTTCCTTCACCCGTAAAACTGTCACGGTCATGATTAGCCATTGTGCATAAATATGTGACCTTAAAAAACATCAATATCTACTTTGTGTGGCCTAAAAAAGTGATTTATATTCATATTTTATTTCCTCTTTACGTAAGGCTCTGCAGCGAATGAAACAATTTGAATTGGATATTGAAAATGCTGAGAATCAAATAATTGCAACTTCAACAAGTCCAGATCTTAATATCCCAGCAGTGGTTGCTGCATCAGCTCTTCTCGATCCAACCTCTAGTGCAGCAGTTGATCAAGGGAGTGAAAGCTCTATGTCTGATGTTCCGGTATGTGTTAGTTTTTGCTGAATATCATATGTTTAAATTGTTTTGATAATTTCCAAACATGAACTCCATAGTTCAGGTTATGTCTAAAAATAATAACTATTATCTTCTTTTGCAGCCTGCTGAGACTTTCAGTAGAGCTGTAGGTTTTTAAATTTCTTGTTCAGTTTCGGTTTTGGTTTTTCAGGTGGAGTAAAACTTCGGTTCGGTTTGTTCATGAGGCCAAGTAAAATTCAATAAAACTCATTCTTATGTCCGGAGTCATAACTGAATGGTAGTGAAATTGAGTGAAACTCAATGAATGCCCAAAATAAGCTATAATACATGAAGAATCAGGAAGGCCAATATAATAATTACCTAAATATACAGAACTTTTATCGTGCTTGGCCATTTTTTGAGGTCTGACACCTACACGCAACTTGAGGAAAGCTGCAAACACAACTGAACTGAAATGTCGCAAATTCACAGAATGTAGCCTTCCCAGAGTAGTGAGAGTACCCAGACACTGCCATTGGCAGTGTCTGGGTACTCTCACTACTCTGGGATGGCTACATTCTGGAAATTTCTGCAGCAAGAGAGTATAAAAAAAATGAAAAACCTTAGATTACAGGATGTCAACGGTCTCGTTTTCGGTTTTAAAAAAAAACTAAAAACCTCGGTTCGGTTTCGGTTAACCTACAGCTCAACCTTTCAGCTCATTTGATTGAAAGTCGGGTTGAGCTATAGTGATCTCTCTCCATCTGTCATCTGTGAACATGGTATTCATGTCTTCTCCAAAACCACTGAACTGATTTCATTGAAATTTGAGGGGATTGTTTGTTATGACATCGCATTTTGATTTTGTTCAAATCAAATTGCCCCACCCCATAGGGAGAGGGTAGGGGAAAAATCTCATTGACTTGACGTTTGGTTCATTTTGAGGTGTAGAATAAAGTTTGTTCCAACAAAGTTTGTAGGGCCATATTTGCCTCTGTAATAGGAGGGGCAAGAGTTTTGGCTTCTCCCAAAATTTCTGGGTTTTTTTTTTTAACCTATGAGCCGATTTGAACCAAATTTGGTATATGGTATTATTGGATCATAATGAGTTCTTGATTCTTGCCAAAAAAAAAAAAAACTCCACATCCCTATGCAAACACTGGGAGCTAAAAATAGAAATATTTTAATATGCTCATATTTCAAAACTGCGTGGAACAGAGAACTGTTATTTGGTATGAAGCATCCTTGGGACCAGTAGAATCGAATGGCAATAAAAAATACAATCAGTTGTGTCATAGGGTACTGTAGGTGGGAAATTGAAAAAAATGCGGAGTCCGCATATTTTCAAAAATTCTAAAAAACTTCTTCGCCAGAATCACCAATCAGAATCTTTTGATATTTGGTATGCATTCTTAAAGGAGTCAGACTTAAGATTGTTCAAATATCAAGCCCCTTAATTAATATTTGGGCTTCATATAGGAGCACAAATTTTAACTTGGTGTAATATCAGGAATCTTCTTCAAACATCTTCACCAGAACCACCAATCAGCATCTTTTGATATTTGGTACACAACATCCTTAGGGAAGTCAGATTCATGTTTCTTCAAGTCCCTAGGTTCATATTATATTCTCAAAAGCATCTCGTGATATCACTATTCAAGAACGACATGGAACAAAATCGGACAAGTAGCATTTCAACCAGTAGTATTTCAGTATCAAACCTACTTGATATCAGCAAGTCAAACATCCCCACTGACACAGATCAGAGAGACCTCAAGAAAGAAAGGAGGAGGAAGAAAAGGGCCACAGCAGACGCATTGCAGTAAGAAGTAGTGATGCTCATGGAGAGCTTTATCAAACCTTATGAATACAGTATTCAAACTTGCTGAACTGGAACAACGTTGTAACCTCAAAGACTACTGATGTCATCAACAAGTTTGAATCCCTTGACAACCTATCGCACTACTCTTTTTCAGTAATGATTGATGAAACATCATTATACACTAACAGCCTCAATCAAAATGGACATATCTGATTCCCTATGCCTATGTAAGGGGTAAACCATTTGAAAATTCAGTACAATAGTCTGATTTTATTACACACAAACCTGAAGGTGAACAGGTTTGATTTTAATGGCAACCACCTCAGACAGATCTATGGCACATGCATGGACACTGAAGTAGCACCTTCACAGGCTAATTATTTAACCCTTTACCCAACGAATCGCCCGCATTTGCCCCAGGGACCAGCCAAGAGGGAAATTTTGGGGAGACTTCATGTCTCCCTCCAGAAAAAATAGGGAGACTACAGAGTCATGTAGGGAGACTTCATAGGCAAGTGGGGAAAATTAAGAATATTCATGTACCATCCCCCTGCCGCCCCTTCATATTTTCAATTTGTGGTCCTCCATTAACGTCTGATTAATCCAGGTCCAGTTGTCTATGATGCATCTAGGCCAGGTTAAAAAATCACAATGTAATTATTGACTGAAAATCCCCCACTGCTACCCTCTCCTTCATGACCCCTCCCCTCTTATTCATGCCAATCCCCCAGCACCCTCCTGTGGTTGCCTTTCACCAAAGTCTACTAAGCTAATAATTTCCTAAGTCTGAAAGTGTGAACAGGACCAAATGTAAGAAGGTTGCTTGGGAGGTACTTTGTTAGTTAATAAACAAAATTCATTCTGGGATCGAGTATTTTGTAAAAGAAATGTCATTCCGCATCATTTTGTGGCATTCCGCATCATTTTGTGTCATTCCGGTGTTTAGGAGGACCCTTTTCAAGATCGTCCACATGTACACTTGTGCCCTGTACAAAGCTTTTTTTGTCATCACTAAAGCTTTTTTTTCATGTGTTTCAATTCCATTCGTATGTTTCTAGGAATAGATGGCCAACAGTTAACAGTCGTCGGCAAAACGAAATAAAAATACAGTGTTATAAAATACGTCCAGTGTGTATAGTTTTCGGCATCCTAAGCGAGGTAACCTACTTTCAAACTGGGTTATTTTGTTGAGTCGCGTAAGTCACTTATTTTCGTTTCAACACTTGAAGCTCCGACTGAAACGCAACAAAATAGAAATAAAAAATCTGCCAAAAGCGACAATGGACAATTGATTGACGTGTGATTTCAAATAAATGGTCGTTTATTCGGCGAATTAAAATGCCCATTTATCACACTCAAGCACATTCGATCCTTGAAAATAATCGTTTTTATGTAAACCTCGCATCACACAGTTCAACTGTTCAGTCTTTCCTCATTTTGGCCAATTTTTAGAGGGCGACTTGTAATCGCCACGGCTATTTTTCTAGGCGACTTTGGGCTTAGAAGGGCGACATAATTGCCCTAGTCGCCCTCACGGCTGGTCCCTGATCTGCCCACGTAATATGCAAATTCAGCAGCTGAAAAAATATAATTTTTCAAAAAATTTCAACAGAACCATATCATGTGACCCCTCTTTGGGACGAGCTCATCGAGCTCGTTCCAAAGAGGGGTCACATGATATGGTTTTGTTGAAATTTTTGGAAAAATTTTTAAAAATGATATTTAAAATAAATTTTGAAATCGTGTGCGTTGGCTAAAGGGTTAATGGGCGAATTGGAGAAAAACCTCCTTCAAGATGCTACTACACATCCACATGTCTAGTAGAGATACATAGATGATATTTTTTATGATTTGGACCAACCAGTCTCCAAACACTTCAACATGACCGATATTGTTTGAATGACTTAAAACTCCAAATCACTCAAGTCCTCCTTGAGGATTAGTATTCAGAAATCATGACAACCACATGGAGAGAATGTGTAAAGCACTGGACTGTACAAACATTGGAACTGCAGGGATTCTTCCTGACTTTTTTGGGAAAGGGTCCAATGCCTATGAAATTGGAAATCATGAAGGGTCTAATTATACCCCCCGCAAAACAAAGTTTGGGGGGGGGGGGGGGGGTATATAGGAATCACCCTGTCCATCCGTCTGTCCATCTGTCCGTCTGTCCATCCTTATAAGCGCAACTCCTCCTAAACCGTTTGAAGAATTTTCATGAAATTTTACACAATGGAAGAACTCCATATCAAGATGTGCATGAAGCAATATAATTCCATTCTGACATTTCCAAGGGGAGATAATCTAACTTATACATTTTAATGTACCAAAAAAGGCTACAACTGAGGCGCGGGGGTATCACTTTGTGAGCTTGCTCACAGTACCTCTAGTTCGGAATTTGTTTTAGAGGAGAAGAAACACACCGAGAATAAGAAATAGTCCAGTGGAGCCCATTTAATTGGATATCTCTTAATTGTATATCCCTGTTAATTGAATATAATTTCCAAGCACAAAACCATTTACCATACCTTCAGTACAAATTTGATCTGTTAATTTCATATGGGTTGTAGAGTAAACTCCTGTTAATTGTATATAAATTTTTGTAATATGTCGAAAAAATTACTGTGACATGCACCAAATTCCCCTTATTCATCAACCTTTTTGGCTTCACTACATCCAATACAGGCATTTATTCTATTATATATTGTTTGACAGAGCTCATAGAGCCCCACATATATTGTTTGACAGAGCTCAGTTTACCCCCAGAACACAGGAAACAGACCAAATCCCTGTTAATTGTATACTCTTGTTAATTGAATAATTTTCACTGGCAAAATGGATTTTCAATTAAGAGGATTCTACTGTACCTTCAAAACAAACTGAGAATACTTTGACAGTTGAGCTGGGAGTTTAATCACAATCATGGGTCGGGATCGGTAGTGTGAGACTACCAAACATCTGAGAATACTTTGACAGTAGAGCTCGGAGTTTAACCACAACCATGGGTCGGGATCGGTAGTGTGAGACTACCAAACATCTGAGAATACTTTGACAGTAGAGCTCGGAGTTTAACCACAACCATGGGTCGGGATCGGTACTGTGAGACTACCAAACATCTGAGAATACTTTGACAGTAGAGCTCGGAGTTTAACCACAACCATGGGTCGGGATCGGTAGTGTGAGACTACCAAACATCTGAGAATACTTTGACAGTAGAGCTCAGAGTTTAACCACAACCATGGGTCGGGATCGGTACTGTGAGACTACCAAACATCTGAAAATACTTTGACAGTAGAGCTGGGAGTTTAACCACAATCATGGGTCGGGATCGGTAGTGTGAGACTACCAAACATCTGAGAATACTTTGACAGTAGAGCTCGGAGTTTAACCACAACCATGGGTCGGGACCGGTAGTGTGAGACTACCAAACATCTGAGAATACTTTGACAGTAGAGCTGGGAGTTTAACCACAATCATGGGTCGGGATCGGTACTGTGAGACTACCAAAAATCGTAACCACACTCCAATAAACACAACGCAAATTCTGTTTTAAAATTCTGTCACTTAAACGTTTTAAGTTACTGCACATAATATCAGATTACTAAAATGACCACATAATTCACTTAAATGCAATATCTATGCATCTGCTTGCCACTGTCAATAATTTCTATGTTGACATTTGAATGAAATTTAAAAAACAAAACTGTTGTACACTATACTTGCACCAATGACATTTTCAAGACCGTAAGCCAAGATTTGGGGCTTTCAGGATCAATACACGAAACTGAAAACTCCACACGATATTCATTAATATTCATGACCTGTCAACACCAATGGTGAAGCATTGTAAAAGCTCAGTTTATCAATGCAGTTTCCTTTGCTGAACTAGAACTTGCCACTTGCTCTTCATTTATACTGTCTATATTTCTACACATAATTTTGAAAGCTTGAACTCCAAAATCGGTTTCACGTTCAGAATTGAAGTCGGATGAAAATTTAGGGTTACAATGATCTAAATGAGAGACTTTTACTCAATAAAATTTGAAACGTTGACGTCATTTTTCAGGGCCGATCTGATAGGTATATACAGATGGTTTCTATATGCTCATGGACAACCAACAACTGCAACCAAGGTTTTTTGCTTTAAAAAAATGAAACTGCAACTACAGTGTAAATCCCACAATCTCCCAGCTCTGATAGTGTACATTATGTGGCTTTGTAGTTGTGTCCCTGCAAGTCTTAGCTGCCCATACAGACAGCCCAGACCTATCTAGAAACAACTGACAAGGTTCTTGGAATATAGTTTGCATCTAAAAACAGCCTATTGAGGCATCTGTTTTGTTGCAGTAAAAAATGATCAAAATAGAAACTGGTATTTTTATACTGTACCAATGACCCAGACTTAGCTGGTGCTAACTCTAACAAAACCAGGGCCAAACACAAATTTTGCCCCCTAATCCCCAAAATTTGCATCCAAAACAAAAAGAAATCATGTCCTAAAGGACCTCCATACTACGCCTCTACTGCGCATGCGCAGTGACGCAGACGTCCCGAAATTGACGCCAATTATCATTCTCTGTTTGGCCCTTCATCAGTCAACATCTCACTGATCTTTGTGCTTGTAAATCCCAGTTTAAAGGATGCCAGACACGTAATTTTTGGAGAAAATGTGATTCTAAGGAGGATAGAAGGAGGAGAGGAAAAAGAAGTGACAAAAAATAATCAGGGCTGTACTTGAAATTTTTTGATGAAATTATGTTAAGTTGCCTATTTTCGAGGCATGGGCCTCTTGTTGTCATTCTTGCTAAATGTTGCACTGCTTATTCAGTGTTTCCTCTCCCCTAGCCTTCTAAAGTCCCCCCTTGCAATTCTCCCATGCTTTTGGCATATTTTTGAGTAAGTTCATTTCTAAAATTTCCTGGGAGAGTTGCTTGGTTACAGAATGTTTTCTGTTATTTTCCCCATAGTTACGTTTTCACCCATGGGTGTATAACGTTGTGTTCTGCATCTTCCATCTGATGTTCTGCAGATTCTCCCCTGGGAGTCTCTGTTTTGCATCAGATAGAGTGTAATTTTGATGACTGATTCCGGGCCAGTTTTTTCAGTGCCTGGAGTCATGTTTTCTGGTGTTTTACACTGTTTGTTTACATTGGCAACAGCCTTTTTTGAGGGGGGCTGTTTGCCTTTGCTGTAGTTTATCTCACTATAAGATACATTTATATTATCCGTAAGTGTCTCATTAATTATTTAATATAAATTTAAAATTTTTGACCACACTTTGCCATCGGATCCATCGGGGCTCAACGTTACTTTTCAGCAACTTGGGCTTCGCTGAAAAAATATTTTTTCAAAATTATTTTGATTTGCAATTGTTTTTTCATTTATTAATGGATCATGTTATTATGTATCTTTGTGTCAGGGGTTTTTGCGAGTAACTAGGACTTGTTGTTGTCCTTTCACAATGAAGGGACATTGTTCAAATTGTAATAGGAAGAAATCTTCCTCTGACTTTCATGATCATTGTATTAATTGTAGTCAGTGTTCTCGCATTAATCCCTGTCCTATATGTGAATATTGGGATGTGAAACATTGGAAACGTGTGTCACGATATGTTGTTTCTAGGTAAAGGGCTTTCTCCGCAAGGTCACTCTACTCTCTCAGTTTCTATTTCAGAGGAACAAGAACAGGGTGATGTTTCCATGTTATCTTCTACAAGTGTGTGTCCGTCGTCACAAATGAATTCAGAGCTAGCGGCAAAAGTGCTCATGGAGATTAGACAAATGTCTTCCGCTAGCGTCCATTCACCGAATGGTTCGGCAGCCGGGTTCATCCGATGCGGTCCAGGAGGAAATTTTGGGTGATGCGAGCACTATAAACATAATAGATGCACACCCAGTGACGGCGGATAGTAAGCGAGAACGGGGGAAGCCTTTGAGTCCGGTTCCTAGCTCGTCCAGGTCCAGCCGGGCCGCGAGCGAGAGAGGCCCCTCTCTCGTACAACAACATCTGGGACCAGATGTTGTGGTACAAAATGTGTCGCTAGCGGAGCATACGTCCGCCGCTCGGGACGCTCCGTTGTATAGGCAGTCCGCGGAGACTGCTAAGGCTTCCTCTTCTCGTCAGCACACACGACCGCACCTTGGCTGCGTGACCGCCGATATATTACCAGCTTCGCCGATCAAGGATTCTTTGGCGACCAGGTCACACCATCCGGCAGCCAGGGATTCGAGACCGATGGACTCCGGACGTTCGCATAGGAAAAGTATGCGGGAGCCATCTGATGCGGAGCTGCCCTCGGCGAAGCAGCGAAAGACTGCGCCTCCGCAGGTCTCGACGCCGGACATTCTTTCTAGGGAAACGCCGACGACCGGGAACATTATGAGGTCCGACCGGATGGTGAAAGGGATACGGATGATTTGGAGCTATCCCTTTCGGAACAACATTAAGCTGCCGTGGACTTCATCCGGCACTTTCTCCCTCAAGTTGTTCCGTCGGGCCAGACTGCTGCGGTTCCGGACGAGAGGATTATAGCGTCATTGGACTCTGAATTTTTTGAGCGGTTCAGGGACATCGCTCCCGAGTTTCCGTCGCAGTCCAATAATGTTGCAAGAACATTTGAATTATTGAACGACGCTATATTTAAACTTGCTTCCAAGACGGGGAAAGCAGGTTTCTTGTCCGCTAATACTCTCAACCTGCCTTTCATTAATGCAAGGAATAAATTCGATACGGCAGGACAGGGTATCCCGAGAGTTCCTCTGCGTATGGACGACGAGGCGGAAGACTTAGAGCTATGATTACCGTCGTCGGCTTCTATTCCAACCGCGGTGTTGGAAACAGCTATTGCGTCTAACAGAGCCAATTTGGATGCCTTATCTTACGCAGATCACCTTACTAAGGCGTTATCACTGCACCTTCAAGGGAAAGAGTTTCAGGATATACAATCCTCTTTAAGACTTCTTTCAAGGGCAGTAGCTTATTCCACGTGTAACTCCGCCCTTTCAGTGGCAAATCTGGAGTTGGTAAGACGTGACGCAGCCCAAGCTACATCCACACTAGTGGATACTAAGGTGAAGAACTCTCTTAGAGTCGCTTCGGTCTCCGGAGAACTTCTCTTTGACGGCAAGCTTTCTGCTATTTATGATAAAATTACAAAGAAAGCTTCGGATTCTCTGTTGTTCAAATCTGCTTCTAAGAAGTCGGATACAGCAGACAAGAATAAGACAGGCACTTCTGGGTCTAATGCGCCCAAGAGAGGTTCCTATAGAGGTTCCGGTGCGTCCTCTTGGTCTTATTCGAGAGACCGTCAGGGTAGCGACTCTCGTTCGGGACGTCCTTCGGGCCGGGACAATCGGTCGGACGCCCCGAGGTCGACGGGGCGAGGTGGTGGACGTGGTTTCTCCTACCGCAGGCCTCGCAGGTCCAGGAGGTGATGGCTTAACCTCTATCGCGTACCGGTTGGCGGAAGGTTGTCGAGCTTTTCACAAGAATGGGCGTCGATTACGGACGACCCTTGGGTGAGAGGAGTGACTTCGGAAGGTCTGAAGATATCCTTCAAACGAAAGCCTCCATTAACTCGAAGTCCAAAGTGGACTCATCTTCCGTCAAATCCGCAGAAAAGAGACGCTCTGTTATCAGAGGTGCAGTCTCTTTTAATGAAGAACGCGGAAGAGGTCGTAGAAAACCAGGAATCTCCGGGATTCTACAGCCATCTGTTTCTGGTTCCGAAACCAGACGGCTCGTTCCGTCCAGTCATAGATTTGAGCTGGATAAACAAGCTGATCGTCGCTCCGAAGTTTTATATGGAGACGATTCGGTCGGTCAGAGCGAGTATTCGGGTGAACGATTATGCATCAAGCATAGATCTCAAAGATGCGTACTTTCACGTCATGGTACATCTGACATTCCGAAAGTACCTACGCTTCGCAGTCCTAGGAGTGGTGTATCAATTCCAGGCGATGTGCTTCGGATTGAATCTAGCACCCTGGGCTTTCACTCGGGTAATGAACTCGGTAATGATCTATTTCCGAGCTCATTCGTCTGCGGTAACGTCGGCCTACCTGGACGACATTCTTCAGAGGTACGGCAACGAGTTAACGCTTCAGAACGATGTTCAGAATCTTCTTCTATTGCTCCGACGTCTCGGTTTTATAGTAAACGAGGAGAAGTCGGATCTGGTGCCGTCCAAGTCATTCACTCATCTGGGAATGAGCTTCGAGACGCACAACAATCTCGTTCGTCTGCCATTAACCAGAGCGAAATTAGTCAGTTGTTACGCTCGCTATTGTCTGCACGCAGACAAAGTTATAGCGAGAGAATTTATGAGACTGATAGGTCTGTGCGGAGCCGCTGCGGATCTCATTCCGATGGGGTGGTTTCGCACACGTCCTCTTCAAATTTTCTTGACTCAGAATTGGAGTGTGAAAATTCATTCGCTCGACGTAGACGTTCTCTTGTCAGATCAAGTGAAACAAGAGATTCAGACTTGGGCAAACATTCAGTGGTTAACTCGGGGAGTTCCGCTGCAGTTGCCGGATCCGAGTTTTACCATTATGACGGATGCCAGTCAAACAGGTTGGGGTGCATCATTAATCCCAACGGATTCGAGATGCCAGGGTCTTTGGGATCCGCAATTCCTGTGCAAGCACATAAACATCAAGGAAATGATGTCAATTTGGCTTGCGTTACGTCACTGGATGGACATTATTCACAATGCTCATGTCCAAATCCTATCCGAAAATACGACAGTAGTGGCGTATATACGGAATCAGGGAGGCACTCATTCAGTTCCGTTGTTCAATCTAACGGAAAGAATCCTTCTGTTTGCGCTAGAACATCACGTTCTTCTTTCGGTCCGTCACATACCGGGTCGTCTGAATGTGCTAGCAGACTCCCTTTCACGAAAGGGTCGCTTGTTGCCGTCGGAGTGGACTCTCAGCAAACAAGTATTCCATCAGATTTGCTACCAGTGGGAACGGACAATGATAGACTTATTTGCGACACATCTCAACAATCAGTTGCAGACGTATGTGTCTCCGTGTCCGGATCCAAGAGCATTTGCAGTAGACGCTCTGTCGATCCCTTGGGACGGAATGATAGGATATGCGTATCCTCCAGCACCGTTAATTCAACAAGTATTGCTAAAGATAAAACAAACTCAATGCAAGATTCTGTTGGTAGCATCTCTGTCGCCACAGAGACCGTGGATAAATCTACTCAGGTGTCTGTTGTGGGACCTACCGCGAAAGCTTCCTCCACGGGAGGATCTTCTTTCGCAGGGGAAATCGCGCCAACTCCATCACAACCCGCAAGGTCTCAACCTTCACGTTTTTCCGTTGTGCGGTCCTTCTTGCATGGCAAACACTTTACAGGACGAGCAGTGGACGCGATTTCTAACTGTAGGAGGACCTCCTCTTCGCTAAACTATGCGGCTAAGTGGAAGGTTTTTCGTCGTTGGTGTAGGGATCATTCTGTAGATATATTCGATCCCTCTATACCAGACATTGCAAACTTTCTAGTATACTTGTTTGACGAAATCAAACTGCAGCCTGTTACTATAAAGGGTTATAGGTCTATGTTATCTGATACCTATGCACATCATGATAGTTTACAAATTGGATCTAATGTCTCTTTATCGAAGTTGGTTAGAAACTTTTCGATAAATAGACCCAGAACTCGTAGATTAATTCCTAAGTGGAATTTAGCTTGGGTTCTTCTTAAATTGAAGGAAAAGCCATTTGAACCTCTTGGGACAGTAGATTTCAAATTCTTATCTTATAAGACAGCTTTTCTCTTAGCTTTCTCTTCTGCTAGAAGAGTCAGTGAGCTTCATGCACTGTCGGTGGATGATTCTCACTATCGTAGTGTCGGGAACACTATCACCTTCACTACTAATGTGGTTTTTTTAGCTAAGAATCAGGCTCCTAATAAATATCCGGAACCTATTGTTATTAAGGCTCTTCCGTCTTCAGACGGGCGTAGGCCTTTACTCTGTCCTGTTAGAGCGTTACGTATCTATAAACAGAGATCTCAGTTTATCAGAAAGGGACGGAAACGTTTCTTTCTGTCTTTGATGCCTAATAGAAAGGACATTTCGGTCCATTCTATTGCTAGATGGATTCA
Organism: Pictodentalium vernedei; assembly: GCA_031216915.1. Classification (NCBI taxonomy): domain Eukaryota; kingdom Metazoa; phylum Mollusca; class Scaphopoda; order Dentaliida; family Dentaliidae; genus Pictodentalium; species Pictodentalium vernedei. The sequence continues at coordinate 46,355,310 of CM062297.1, read as the reverse complement.
ATTAACTATCCGTACTGCTTATGAGAGTTTATCTTCTTCTCAGCAGTCTGTGCTTAAGATTTCCGCTCATGAAGTAAGAGCTCTTTCTACTTCCTGGGCTTATGCTAATAGTGTTGCTATTACAGATTTAATGAAGGCTGCTTATTGGTCTCAGCCATCCACATTTACGAATTTTTATCTCAGAAATATTGAGTCCATTTCTGGAGACCTGCATTGTTTAGGTCCGTTATCTGTTGCTCAGAATGTCGTCCACTAAACAGTTGCAACTATAGTTATGCAGGCTTTCTGTTCCGGCAGTGACTCCGTCCGGCTGCCCTCTTCGCTCTGGGCTATTTGACCCAGGGCAAGGGGAAGGGGGGGGGGGGGGGGGTGTTCCCTTAGGTCACCTGCTTTATAGTGAAAAGCAAGGGAATGCCTCCTCCAAGTCAGTATTTCTGAGTCGCTTCCGGGATGGTTTTAAAGTGTAATATTAATGTTAAAATTCATTCATGTCTTATTTTTAAAGTGTAGCTCGGTGTGAAGCATTTGTATATGTCAAGTGTCAAACGGGCTTTAATATACAATACTCGGACACTTTTAAATGACTATAAAGAGTCTCAATTCTCTGGACTACTTTATTTATTGGCTTACTTTAAAAATAATTAGTATAAGGGATATACTGGATGTTAATAGAGAACATGAATGTTATTGTGCTCAATTATTAAGGGTAGTGTATCTTTCTAATTTAATATTAAATAAGAAAGATACATGTAAAGCCTAATACTCCTTTTCTCCTTAAGGGGTTACCTCTTTACTATATAGTTGAGCTTATTGGATTTTCCTCTATGTCCTAGGCCCTCCAGCCTGTTTACTATTCAGCTAAGTCTGGGTCATTGGTACAGTATAAAAATGTTAAAAAATTTATAGTAATTTATATATTTTTTATACTTACCAATGACCCAGACGGGGATGGCCCTCCCTGGAGTTGGGAACTCTTGCCTCCCCACTGAGTACATAGCGCTGACCAGGCACTGCCAGTAAGAATGATAATTGGCGCCAATTTCGGGACGTCTGCATCACTGCGCATGCGCAGTAGAGGCGTAGTATGGAGGTCCTTTAGGACATGATTTCTTTTTGTTTTGGATGCAAATTTGGGGGATTGGGGGGCAAAATTTGTGTTTGGCCCTGGTTTTGTTAGAGTTAGCACCAGCTAAGTCTGGGTCATTGGTAAGTATAAAAAATATATAAATTACTATAAATTTTTTAACTTTCTGGGGGATTATGGCCACTTGGTTCAGGACAGCATTCAGGATAGAATCCCAAAACTGCTCGGCCTTAACTGGTAGAGTGCTGGAAGCCCATATTTGGGCTTTATTCTGAAGTGGAGGAACCACAGCTTGAAGGCTCATATTCAGTTATGTACTTTGTATTATCATTGCAGTGATATTATTTAGTCTGTAAGGGTTTGCTAGTTCCAATTTATGGGAGAGTGCCCATAGGCACTTTCCCATAAATTGTAACAAGGCAAAGACATGTGCACAAGATTTGATGGCCATAAATAATTTAGCACTCTACCAGTTAACAAACTGGACTAGGGCGACCCGTCTATTTCTGTTCCGATCATTGAAGCAGCTTAGCCGGTGTTAGGTATGTATTTGATTTTGTTTTAAATTTCACAATTCCCATTATTGTTAATAATGAAAAGTAATAAACAGAGTAATCACTTGACTGGACTAGTTATGTGAAATAATTCATTCGTGGCTAGGGACTATATTGTAAAATACTCGTGCACTGGTGTTTGTACTACATCCCTCACCTCTCATGAATTATTTCACGTAATCCGTCCAGTCAAGCGATTACTCTCTATTTCGTAATTTCTGTGAAACCTGGGTTTCTTTGGAAAGCTAGAGTCTTAAAGAATAATATATATTTATTTTCTTTCTTCTGCAGTATCCTCGAATTAACACCCAACAACTTGATCAACAAATTAAATCAATAATGCAAGAACTTATTCCAGTTTTGAAAGATCACATGGATGAAGTTTGTTCACAGAGTCTGCTGTCTTATATAAAAATGTTGATAATGTCATGTACGAGAAAGCTTGGAAATGGTCAAGAATATGCAAGTTACTTTCATAGGCAGTTAGGATCAATCCTTCAAAAGTCACTAAGTAAATATGAGGGTAAAAAGTAAGTTACAGACCTTTCGTTTTAATCATTATAATCATTTGTGGAAGAGTGTTTGTTATATTTTGGAACCCTTTCAATTGATCAGCCATTTTGTCAGTGAAAGATATTGAGTTGACAAGAATATTCAACCCAAAAATGGTCATTTTCCAACATTTTGATTCTCAAATTAGTGATTATTCCATGTGGTGGGGGGGGGGGGGGGGGGGGAGGGGGGTAGAGGGTGGGGGGGGGGGGGGGGGGGAGGGTGAAGTTTGCACACACAAAACCATATCATATGATCCCTCACTGGAACAAGCTCGTCAAGCTCATTCCAATGTGAGGTCACAGGATTTGTTTTAATTTTTTTTTAAATTTGAAAAAATAATATTTAAAATAATAAATTTTGATATCATCACCATTGTGTAAGGAAGTTAATGTTTGATACATGACATCTTTGTATGCATTATTTATTCACATCAAGCCTGTGGGTCAAATGTAGAGTGTCAAATGTCCCCGTTTTAATACTTTGGATAATAGAGAAAACATGAAAATATATTCTCACAAACCACAGCTCCAAATGTTTCTACGTTTGATATGTAGCATGTTTAGGCCCAGAAAATAGATCTTCTGTTTCTCAGACCATTTTTGTAAAATTGCATTTGACGGCGTTTTTTAATTTTATTTTTTATTTTTGTAATTCTTTCTTTGCCGTCAAAAGTTATGTTCTTGGTTTGTTTTATGTTTTAGGCCTCATAATCTACAGAATTGCAAGGGTGGTGGTGGTATATCTGTGAGTGCAAGAAGGCTTTGCAATGCTTGAGCACTCAAGGGACAAATTTATCAATTTTATTATACCCCCGCAAACAAAGTTTGGGGGGGTATATAGGACTCACCTTGTCCGTCCGTCTGTCTGTCTGTCCAGGCCAACATTGGGGGTTTAGGGGATATTATTATTAGGGGCTACCTCCAAATTAAGGTAGTGTTAGGAGTGGGGTGGGGTTAGGGGTAGCCCCAGAGTAGGGCTTACGGTTGGGGAGGGTTAGGTCCTGGGGGGTTAGGGTTGGGGTCAGGGGTGGGGTTTTAGTTTTAGTAGCCCCTAAACCGAAAAATAGCTCCTAATCCTATTGGTTTGGCTAGGGTGGGGTGGGGTCAGGGGTGGGGTGGGGTGGGGGTTAGGGGTAGCCCCAGAGTAGGGCTTAAGGTTGGGGGGGTTAGGTCCCGGGGGTGGGTGGGGGTTAAGGTCTGGGGTGGGCTTTTGTGGTTTAGGGTCAGGGTGGGGTAGGGTTGGGGTTAAGGTGTGGCTTTTGGGTGGAGGGGTAGGGTTAGGGTTAAATATAAGTTCTAGGGTGGAGGGGGTGGGGTTCTGGGGTTCTGGGTAAAATAAGGTTTTGGACATACAATATGTTTTTTTGGTAGCCCATAAACCCAAAATGTTGGAGCATCCGTCTGTCCATCTGTCCATCCTTATAAGCACAACTCCTCCTTAACCGTTTGAAGAATTTTCATGAAACTGTATTCAATGGAAGAACTCCATATGAAGATGTGCATGAAGCAATATAATTCCGTTCTGAGATTTCCAAGGGAAGATAATCTAACTTATACATTTCAGGCACGTGGGGTATCACTTTGTGAGCTTGATCACAGTACCTCTAGTTAACTTGGGTAAAATATCGGACATAAACCATTTAATTATTATAAGTTTGCATTGGTCATAAAAAAAGAGCATACGGCAGTCAAAATGACCTTGCCGGAGGGCCTTAGAAACAGATTTTTCACTTTTTTAGGCCTAACATAGCTTATTTTAGTATCACTTGCTTTCGATTTTTTCAGATTACGTGAATGTGGAGAAGATTTATCAGTAGATATGTCAGAAGTACTTTTTAATGAATTAGCATTTTTTCGACTTATGCAAGATTTGAATGATCCAGCACTTGCTGAAGAGTTGAGAGTGAAATCATATAAAAAGGTATGTAGAACTTAAATATGAGTTTAAAATAGTAGTTAGGTGATTGCTGATTTGCAAAAGTCTTTAAGAAATTAAATGGTTCAGTGCTAGAAGCCGGGGGCACGGTGGCATTGCAGTAATCAGTTCTCATCCGATCACCGAAGTTAAGCAATGTCGAGCCCGGTTAGTCCTTGGATGGGTGACCGTCTGAGCAATCGCTTCGGACCGGACTCCCGCGTTGTGTCCTTGGGCAAGGCACTTAACCCCGTGTCCACATGGGGGCACGATGACGCCGTGTACTAAGGCGTACTGCACGTCGATGGTGTGCATTTCTTCAACCAGTCTAACCCTGCCTGTGCTGCAATGAGGAGTTACGATGTTGGGAGCTGGCAGCTGCTTGTTGGTTCTTTCCGGGTGCTCCGGCTTCCCCCACCCATAAAACTGGCACGGTCATGATTAGCCGTTGTGCATAAGTATGTGACCTTAACCCTCTGCACACTGATGTCGAAATCTCAAAATTTCAGTTTGCTAATATTTTTATACTGTACCAATGACCCAGACTTAGCTGGTGCTAACTCTAACAAAACCAGGGCCAAACACAAATTTTGCCCCCGAATCCCCAAAATTTGCATCCAAAACCAAAAGAAATCATGTCCCATACTACGCCCCCCCCCTGCGCATGCGCAGTGTCAAGGACGTCCCGAAATTGGCGCCAATTATCATTCTCTGTTTGGCCCTTCATCAGTCAACATCTCACTGATCTTTGTGCTTGTAAATCTCAGTTTAAAGGATGCCAGACACGTAATTTTTGGAGAAATGGTGATTCTAAGGAGGATATAGAAGGAGGAGAGGAAAAAGGAGTGACATAAAATAATCAGGGCTGTACTTAAAATTTTTTATGAAATTATGTTAAGTTGCCTATTTTCGAGGCATGGGCCTCTTGTTGTCATTCTTGCTAAAATGTTGCACTGCTTATTCAGTGTTTCCTCTCCCCTGGTCTTCTAAGTCCCCCCTTGCAATTCTCCCATGCTTTTGGCATATTTTTGAGAAAGTTCATTTCTAAAATTCACTTGGGAGAGTTGCTTGGTTACAGAATGTTTTCTGTTATTTTCCCCATAGTTACGTTTTCACCCATGGGTGTATAAACGTTGTGTTCTGCATCTTCCATCTGATGTTCTACAGATTCTCCCCTGGGAGTCTCTTGTCTTGCATCAGATAGAGTGTAATTTTGATGACTGATTTCGGGCCAGTTTTTTCAGTGCCTGGAGTCATGTTTTCTGGTGTTTTACACTGTTTGTTTTCATTGGCAACAGCCTTTTTTGAGGGGGGCTGTTTGCTTTTGGTGTAGTTTATCTCACTATAAGATACATTTATATTATCCGTAAGTGTCTCATTAATTATTTAATATAAATTTAAAATTTTTGACCACACTTTGCCATCGGATCCATCGGGGCTCAACGTTACTTTTCAGAAACTTGGGCTTCGCTGAAAAAATATTTTTTCAAAATTATTTTGATTTGCAATTGTTTTTTCATTATTAATGGATCATGTTATTATGTATCTTTGTGTCAGGGGTTTGTGCGAGTAACTAGGACTTGTTGTTGACTTTTCACAATGAAAGGATATTGTTCAAATTGTATTGGGAAGAAATCTTCCTCTGACTTTTATGATCATTGTATTAATTGTAGTCAGTGTTCTCGCACTAATCCATGTTCTATATGTCAATATTGGGATGACAGACATTGGAAACGTGTGTCACGGTATGTTGTTACTGGAGAAAGGGCTATGCCGGCTCTTTCTCTGCAAGGTCACTCTACTCTCTCAGTTTCTATTTCAGAGGAACAAGAACAGGGTGATGTTTCCATGTTATCTTCTGCAAGTGCACTTCCGTCGTCACAAATGAATTCAGAGCTAGTGGCAAAAGTGCTCATGGAGATTAAACAAATGTCGTCCGCTAGCTCGCCCGGTGTAGCGTCCATTCACCGAATGGTTCGGCAGCCGGGTTCGTCCGATGCGGTCCAGGAGGAAATGATGGGTCATGCGAGCACTATAAACATTCAATGTGCACACCCAGTGACGGCGGATAGTAAGCGAGATCGGAGGAAGCCTTTGAGTCCGGTTCCTAGCTCGACCAGGTCCAGCCGGGCCGCGAGTGAGAGAGGCCCCTCTCTCGTACAACAACATCTGGGACCAGATGTTGTGGTACAAAATGTGTCGCAAGCGGAGCATACGTCCGTCGCTCGGGGCGCTCCGTTGTATAGGCAGTCCGCAGAGACTGCTCAGGCTTCTTCTTCTCGTCAGCGCACACGACCGCACCTTGGCTGCGTGACCGCCGATATCTTACCAGCTTCGCCGATCAGGGATTCTTCGGCGACCAGGTCACACCATCCGGCAGCCAGGGACACGAGGCCGATGGACTCCGGACGTTCGCATAGAAAAAGTATGCGGGAGCCATCTGATGCGGAGCTGCCCTCGGCGAAGCAGCGAAAGACTGCGCCTCCGCAGGTCTCGATGCCGAACATTCTTGTGCAGATAGCACAGCTTATCGCAGCATCCCAGCAGCCGACAGAAACGGTATCGGATCGGGAATTATCCGACGGCGCTGGGTCGGTACGCTCCGCCGAAGCATCGGGGGTGGACGACCGGGAGCATCATGAGGTCCGACCGGATGGTGAAAGGGATACGAATGATTTGGAGCTATCCCTTTCGGAGCAACATAAAGCTGCCGTGGACTTCATCCGGCACTTTCTCCCTCAAGTTGTTCCGTCGGGCCAGACTGCTGCGGTTCCGGACAAGAGGATTATAGTGTCATTGGACTCTGAATTTTTTGAGCGGTTCAGGGACATCGCTCCCGAGTTTCCGTCGCAGTCCAATAATGTTGCAAGAACATTTGAATTATTGAACGACACTATATTTAAACTTGCTTCCAAGACGGGTAAAGCAGGTTTCTTGTCCGCCAATACTCTCAGCCTGCCTTTCATTAATGCAAGGAATAAATTCGACACGGCAGGACAGGGTATTCCGAGAGTTCCTCTGCGTATGGACGACGAGGCGGAAGACTTAGAGCTATCATTACCGTCGTCGGCTTCTATTCCAACCGCGGTGTTGGAAACAGCTATTTCGTCTAACAGAGCCAATTTAGATGCCTTATCTTACGCAGATCACCTTACTAAGGCGTTATCACTGCGCCTTCAAGGGAAAGAATTTCAGGATATACAATCCTCTTTAAGACTTCTTTCAAGGGCAGTAGCTTATTCCACGTGTAACTCCGCCCTTTCAGTGGCAAACCTGGAGTTGGTTAGACGTGACACAGCCCTAGCTACATCCACACTAGTGGATACTAAGGTGAAGAACTCTCTTAGAGTCGCTTCGGTCTCCGGAGAACTTCTCTTTGACGGCAAGCTTTCTGCTATTTATGATAAAATTACAAAGAAAGCTTCGGATTCTCTGTTGTTCAAATCTGCTTCTAAGAAGTCGGATACGGCAGACAAGAATAAGACAGGCACTTCTGGGTCTAATGCGCCCAAGAGAGGTTCCTATAGAGGTTCCGGTGCGTCCTCTTGGTCTTATTCGAGAGACCGTCAAGGTAGCGACTCTCGTTCGGGACGTCCTTCGGGCCGGGACAACCGGTCGGACGCCCCGAGGTCGACGGGACGAGGTGCGGGTCGTGGAGGACGTGGTTTCTCCTACCGCAGGCCTCGCAGGTCCAGGAGGTGATGGCTTAAACCTCTATCGCGTACCGGTTGGCGGAAGGTTGTCGAGCTTTTCACAAGAATGGGCGTCGATTACGGACGACCCTTGGGTGAGAGGAGTGACTTCGGAAGGCCTAAAGATATCCTTCAAACGAAAGCCTCCATTAACTCGAAGTCCAAAGTGGACTCAACTTCCGTCAAATCCGCAGAAAAGAGACGCTCTATTATCAGAGGTGCAGTCTCTTTTAATGAAGAACGCGGTAGAGGTCGTAGAAAACCAGGAGACTCCGGGATTCTACAGCCATCTGTTTCTGGTTCCGAAACCAGACGGCTCGTTCCGTCCAGTCATAGATTTGAGCTGGATAAACAAGAGATTCAGACTTGGGCAAACATTCAGTGGTTAACTCAGGGAGTTCCGCTGCAGTTGCCGGATCCGAGTTTTACCATTATGACGGATGCCAGTCAAACAGGTTGGGGTGCATCATTGATCCCAACGGATTCGAGATGCCAGGGTCTTTGGGGTCCGCAATTCCTGTGCAAGCACATAAACATCAAGGAAATGATGTCAATTTGGCTTGCGTTACGTCATTGGATGGACATTATTCACAATGCTCATGTCCAAATTCTATCCGACAGTACGACAGTAGTGGCGTATATACGGAATCAGGGAGGCACTCATTCAGTTCCGTTGTTCAATCTAACGGAAAGAATCCTTCTGTTTGCGCTAGAACATCAGGTTCTTCTTTCGGTCCGTCACATACCGGGTCGTCTGAATGTGCTAGCAGACTCCCTTTCACGAAAGGGTCGCTTGTTGCCGTCGGAGTGGACTCTCAACAAACAAGTATTCAATCAGATTTGCTACCAATGGGAACGGCCAATGATAGACTTATTTGCGACACATCTCAACAATCAGTTGCAGACGTATGTGTCTCCGTGTCCGGATCCAAGAGCATTTGCAGTAGACGCTCTGTCGATCCCTTGGGACGGAATGATAGGATATGCGTATCCTCCAGCGCCGTTAATTCAACAAGTATTGCTAAAGATAAAACAATCTCAATGCAAAATTCTGTTGGTAGCATCTCTGTCGCCACAGAGACCGTGGATAAATCTACTCAGGTGTCTGGTGTGGGACCTACCGCGAAAGCTTCCTCCACGGGAGGATCTTCTTTCGCAGGGGAAATCGCGTCAACTCCATCACAACCCGCAAGGTCTCAACCTTCACGTTTTTCCGTTGTGCGGTCCTTCTTGCATGGCAAGCACTTTACAGGACGAGCAGTGGACGCGATTTCTAACTGTAGGAGGACCTCCTCTTCGCTAAACTATGCGGCTAAGTGGAAGGTTTTTCGTCGTTGGTGTAGGGATCATTCTGTAGATATTTTTGATCCCTCTATACCAGACATTGCAAACTTTCTAGTATACTTGTTTGACAAAATCAAACTGCAGCCTGTTACTATAAAGGGTTATAGGTCTATGTTATCTGATACCTATGCACATCATGATAGCCTACAAATTGGATCTAATGTCTCTTTATCTAAGTTGGTTAGAAACTTCTCGATAAATAGACCCAGAACTCTTAGACTAATTCCTAAATGGAATTTAGCTTGGGTTTTTCTTAAATTGAAGGAAAAGCCATTTGAACCTCTTGGGACAGTAGATTTCAAATTCTTATCTTATAAGACAGCTTTTCTCTGAGCTTTCTCTTCGGCTAGAAGAGTCAGTGAGCTTCATGCACTGTCGGTGGATGATTCTCACTATCGTAGTGTCGGTAACACTATCACCTTCACTACTAATGTGGGTTTTTTAGCTAAGAATCAGGCTCCTAATAAATATCCGGAACCTATTGTTATTAAGGCTCTTCCGTCTTCAGACGGGCGTAGGCCTTTACTCTGTCCTGTTAGAGCATTACGTATCTATAAACAGAGATCTCAGTTTATCAGAAAGGGACAGAAACGTTTCTTTCTGTCTTTGATGCCTAATAGAAGGGACATTTCGGTCCATTCTATTGCTAGATGGATTCAATTAACTATCCGTACTGCTTATGAGAGTTTATCTTCTTCTCAGCAGTCTGTGCTTAAGATTTCCGCTCATGAAGTAAGAGCTCTTCTACTTCTTGGGCTTATGCTAATAGTATTGCTATTACAGATTTAATGAAGGCTGCTTATTGGTCTCAGCCATCCACATTCACAAATTTTTATCTCAGAAATATTGAGTCCATTTCTGGAGACCTGCATTGTTTAGGTCCGTTATCTGTTGCTCAGAATGTCGTCCACTAAACAGTTGCAACTATAGTTATGCAGGCTTTCTGTTCCGGCAGTGACTCCGTCCGGCTGCCCTCTTCGCTCTGGGCTATTTGACCCAGGACAAGGGGAAGGGGGGGGGGGAGGGGGGCGGGTGTTCCCTTAGGTCACCTGCTTTATAGTGAAAAGCAAGGGAATGCCTCCTCCAAAGTCAGTATTTCTGAGTCACTTCCAGGATGGTTTTATAGTGTAATATTAATGTTAAAATTCATTCATGTCATATTTTTAAAGTGTAGCTCGGTGTGAAGCATTTGTATATGTCAAGTGTCAAACGGGCTTTAATATACAATACTCGGACACTTTTAAAAGATTATAAAGAGTCTCAATTCTCTGGACTACTTTATTTATTTATTACTTTAAAAATAATTAGTATAAGGGTTATACTGGATGTTAATAGAGAACATGAATGTTATTGTGCTCAATTATAAAGGGTATTGTATCTTTCTAATTTAATATTAAATAAGAAAGATACATGTAAAGCCTAATACTCCTTTTCTCCTTAAGGGGTTACCTCTTTATTATATAGTTGAGCTTATTGGATTTTCCTCTATGTCCTAGGCCCTCCAGCCTTTTTACTATTCAGCTAAGTCTGGGTCATTGGTACAGTATAAAAATGTTAAAAAATTTATAGTAATTTATATATTTTTTATACTTACCAATGACCCAGACGGGGATGGCCCTCCCAGGAGTTGGGAACTCTTGCCTCCCCGCTGAGTACATAGCGCTGACCAGGCACTGCCAGTAAGAATGATAATTGGCGCCAATTTTGGGACGTCCTTGACACTGCGCATGCGCAGTGGGGGCGTAGTATGGAGGTCCTATAGGACATGATTTCTTTTGGTTTTGGATGCAAATTTGGGGGATTGGGGGGCAAAATTTGTGTTTGGCCCTGGTTTTGTAAGAGTTAGCACCAGCTAAGTCTGGGTCATTGGTAAGTATAAAAAATATATAAATTACTATAAATTTTTTAACTTTTCCCATGATGCAACCAGGAATTTAACCAGTTTGATCTTGTTTGACAGAGCTCATGGAGCTCTGTCAAACAAGATTGATTTGGTTAATTTCCTAGTTGCATTATGGGAAATAATTGCATGTTGAAGTTTTAATATTTTGACACCAGTGTGCAGAGGGTTAAACACCACTAAATAAATAAATAAGTGCTAGAAGCCACTATCAGGGATTTCAAAAAAGATGAGGGGTTCCAAAGCAAAAGCCAATGTTTTCCTTGCTCATGTTTCATATTCAATGAAACACTACTAATATTTCATCCTTATAATTTGTTTTATTACATCTTATTGGAGAGTGCCTATAGTTCCATTTGTCCCAAAATTACACTTCCTATTTACAGAATAATATATTCTCCCTTCCTGACAATCGGTTGAATTTTTATGCATTTTCATACTTTGTTTGCTACATTTAATGTTAGTGTCCAGATCGATCATGGGCCATTTCTACATTCATTGTCATCTGAATCCATTTCCATACTTCTGTACACAATACTAGCTTGATTATTTGTATTTCTTATTATTTGTTTGGAAATAAATATTGTTTAAACTAAAAGCCTATGTTTTCCTTGCTCATGTTTCTTATTCAGTCAAACACAAATAATATTTTGTTTATATAAATTTGTTTTATTACAAATTATTGGAGAGTGCCAATAGTCTCTCTCCAATTATTTGAAATAAAACTAATTTTGAATAACAAATTCCGACCACGAAAAATAATCTAGCCTTCAACTAGTTAAGATTTCAAATTATTGTTGTTGTAATTCAAACTGCAAAACAGTTTTTAACTGTTTTATATAAGTACTGTGATGAGTAAGGAGATACTGACCAACCATAGTAGCGTGGAATGTCCAGTAAAGAGGGGTGGGGGATGTTTGAATCTTAAGTTAACCCGGTCAGGCAATTTATATGATATCATCAGGTTCTGATTGTTGATCGAGTGTCAGGACAGACGTGAACTCTATGCCTATTAACAGCTTTCTGGTGTGTTTTTAGCTCACCTGAGCGAAGCTCAGCGGGAGCTTTACTGATCGTGATCCGTCCGTCGTCCGTCCGGCATTAACTTTACATTATCGACTTCTCCTCCTAAATCACTAGCCCAATTTTATTCAAATGTTGGCTAAATATTTATTACCTAATGCCAATTCAGATTTGTTCAAATGAAGTTGCCCCTCCTCCTGGGTGGGGCCACGCCCCCAAGGGGCACCAAAATCTTTGAAAATCTTCTTCTCAAGAACCAGCAGTAGCAGACACTTGATATATGGTATGCAGCTTCCTTTTGAGGTGTAGACTCAGATTTGTTCAAGAGAAGTTCGAGGGATAATATTTGGCATTATGGGAGGGGCCAAAATTTTGGCCCCACCCTAAATTTCTATTTTCTGAACCGAGAGGCCGATTTGAACCAAATTTAATGTGAGGACTTATTGGGTCATAAGTACTTGATTTATGCAAAAAAAAATTTTCCCGCAGCCCCGTGGGAACCTTAGGAGCTAAAAATAGAAAAAATTTAAAACGCCCATATCTCCAAAACTGCACGGCACTGAGAATTTTTATTTGGTGTAAAGCTTCCTTAGGACCAACAGAAAAGATTGGTAAAAAAAAATTGCTATCGGTTTTATCATAGGGTAAGGTTTCGAGACTTTGAAAAAGTGCTGAGTCAGCACTATTTAACACTTGTAGGCAATGGGAAAAACATTAAAGAATCTTCTTTTTCGGATTCACCGGTCAGAATCCTTTCATACTTGGTATACAACATCAATAGGGGAGTCAGATTCAAGTTTGTTCAAATCGAGCCCCTGGGTTCATATTTGGGCTCCCTATGAGAGCCCGAATTTTAACATAGTGCAATATGAGGATTATTCTTTAAAAATCTTCTTCTTCAGATCCACCAGGCAGAATTCTTTCATATTTGGTATACAACATCTGTAGGGGGGGGGGCAGATTCAAGTTTGTTCAAATCGAGTCTCTGGGTTCATATTTGGGCTCCTTATGGGAGCCCGAATTTTAACTTAGTGCAATATGAGGATTATTCTTTAAAAATCTTCTTCAGATCAACCAGGCAGAATTCTTTCATATTTGGTATACAACATCTCTATGGGGGTCAGATTCACATTTGTTCAAATCGAGTCCCTGTGTTCATATTTGGGCTTCCTATGGGAGCCTGAATTTTAACTTGATGCAATATGAGGATTATTCTTTAAAAATCTTCTTCTTCAGATCCACCAGGCAAAATCCTTTCATATTTGGTATACAACATCTCTAGGGGGGTCAGATTCAAGTTTGTTCAAATTGTGTCCCTGGGTTCATATTTGGGCTCCCTATGGGAGCCCGAATTTAACTTAGTGCAATATGGGGATTATTCTTTAAAAATCTTCTTCTTCGGATCAACCAGGCAGAATTCTTTCATATTTGGTATACAACATCTCTAGGGGGGTCAGATTCAAGTTTGTTCAAATCGAGTCCCTGGGTTCATATTTGGGCTCCCTATGGGAGCCCAAATTTTAACTTAGTGCAATATGAGGATTATTCTTCAAAAATCTTCTTCTTCAGACCCACTAGGCAGAGTCCTTTCATATATGGTATACAACATCTCTAGAGAGGTCAGATTTAAGTTTGTTCAATTCGAGTCCCTGGGTTCATATTTGAGCTCCCTGTGGGAGCCCGAATTTCAACTTAGTGCAATATTAGGTCTATTCTTTAAAAATCTTCTTCTTCAGATCCTCCAGTCAGAATTCTTCCATATGTTGTATACAACTTATCTAGGTGTACCAGATTCCTGTTTGTTCAAATCGAGTTTCTGGGTTTATATTTGGGCTCCCTGTGGGAGCCTGTATTTTAACTTAGTGCAATATGAGGATTATTCTTTACAAATCTTCTTCTTCAGATCCCCCAACCAGAATCATTTCATATTCAGTATATAACATCTTTAGGGAGATCAGATTCAAGTTTGTTGAAATCGAGTCCCTGGGTTCATATTTAGGCTCCCTATGGGAGCCCAAATTTTAACTTGGTGCAGTATGAGGATTATTCTTTAAAGATCTTTCTCTTCAGATCCCCCAGTCAGAATCATTTTATATTTGGCATACAACATCTCTAGGGAGGTCAGATTCAAGTTTGTTCAAATCGAATCCCTGGGTTAATATTTGGCCTCCCTATGGGAGCCCAAATTTTAACTTAGTGCAATATGTGGAATTTTCTTTAAAAATCTTCTTCAGATCCACCAGTCAGAATCTTTTCATATTTTGTATATAACATCTCTCTGGGGGGTCAGATTCAAATTTGTTCAAATCGAATCCCTGGGTCAATATTTGGGCTCCCGATTGGAGCCCGAATTTTAACTTAGTGCAATATGTGGAATATGCTTTAAAAATCTTCTTCTTCAGATCCGCCAGTCAGAATCATTTCATATTTGGTTTACAACATCTCTAGGGAGGTCAGATTCAAGTTTGTTCAAATCGAGTCCCTGGGTTCATAATTGAGCTCCCTGAGGGAGCCTGAATTTCAACTTAGTACAATATCAGGTCTATTCCATAAAAATCTTATTCTTCAGATCCACCAGTCAGAATTCTTCCATATTTGGTATACAACTTATCTAGGGGCACCAGATTCAAGTTTGTTCAAATTGAATTCCTGGGTTCATATCTGGGCTTCCTATGGGAGCCTGAATTTTAACTTAGTGCAATATGAGGACTGTTCTTTAAAAATCTTCTCCTTCAGATTCACCAGTCAGAATGATTCAGGTTTGGTCTACAACATCTTGGGGGGGGAGGGGGTCAGATTCAAGTTTGTTCAAATCGAGTCCCTTGTTTCATCAGTTATGGCTTTCAAACTGCAGTGGAAATTTGGAAATGCTTATCTATAGCTGGGAGAATTGGATCTAGTTGGCAAGACCTATGCTATTATAATGATTATCTGACATGGACACCTGAATTTAATTTCATGATGTCATTCCTCTGTGGTGTTGATGAACCATAACGAGCTGAATGTGATCCAAAATACTTCTTTGAACCACTTTGTCAGGTGAGCGATTTAAGGCCACGTGGGGCCTCTTGTTTTTTTATTAGCCACTTTGCAACAAAGTCTAAGTCGAAACATAGATTGTTGAAGTGGATGTCTGGACCTCCAGGCATTAATGATTGATTCTCAGGCAATAATTTTATTCTATTTAATGCAAACTTATGGAGAAGAACCTTCTCAATTTTTGCGTCTTGTCATCCAAAGCTTCTTACTATTACTCAAAGTAGATTTTTGGGTCTCCAGGCAATAACATTTGTTTAATTTATCAGAGCTGATCCAAACTTGCAGAAAATATTTGCATATGGAGAGACTATCAATTTCAGTGTTGGTAAGTAGCCACAAAGTTGAAGATCACAGACCTCTTACTATAAGGCCTAAAAAAGTAAAAAATCTGTTTCTCAGGCCCTCCTGCATGCTCGTTTTGGCTGCAGCATAGTCTCTTTTTAGAACCAGTGCAAACTTAAAAAAAATAAAAATTAAATGGTTATTGTCTGATATTTTACCCAAGTTAATAAATTTGATAAATTTGTCACTTGAGTGCAACATGGCTTTAGCATTGCAAAGCCTTCTTGCACTCAAGGGATGAAAAACACAACCACCCATGCTATTCTGTAGATTATGAGGCCAAAAACATAAAAACCAAGAACATGAACTGTTAATGGCAAAGAAATAATTAAAATATAAAAAATAAAATAAAAAACCGCCTGCCCACGTGCAATTTTACAAAAAAAATGGCCTGACAAACGGAAGATTTACTATATGGGGCCTAAATAGAGCTTTGTCAAAAAATTGGCTTCCAGGCAATAACTTTTGTGTTGACATGTTCACCCGACTTACAGATTAGATACCCCTTTGGGAAGTGAAGAACCATATCAATTTTCAGTCTGAAAGTGTAAGGTCAAAGGTCACAAGACTGTCAATACAGTAGAATCCTCTTAATTGAATATCCATTTTGCCAGTGAAAATTATTCAATTAACAGGAGTATACAATTCACAGGGATTTGGCCAGTTTCCTGTGTTCTGAAGGTAAACTGAGCATTTGAGCTCTAAGCAAGATGTGA
Organism: Pictodentalium vernedei; assembly: GCA_031216915.1. Lineage (NCBI taxonomy): Eukaryota > Metazoa > Mollusca > Scaphopoda > Dentaliida > Dentaliidae > Pictodentalium > Pictodentalium vernedei. The sequence continues at coordinate 46,339,147 of CM062297.1, read as the reverse complement.
TAGAATAAATGCCTGTATTGGATGTAGTGAGGCCAAAAAGGTTGATAAATAAGGGGAATTTGGTGCGTGTCACAGTAATTTTTTCGACACATTACAAAAATTTATATACAATTAACAGGAGTTTACTCTACAACCCATATGCAATTAACAGATCAAATTTGTACTGAAGATATGGTAAATGGTTTTGTGTTTTAAAATTATATTCAATTAACAGGGATATACAATTAAGAGATATCCAATTAAGTGGGCTCCACTGGATAAATAAATAAATATTAGTTTCCCAGACAATTAGTTCTATTTAATATGAGCCAATAAGACTTACTGGTTTTATATCCTCATGAAAGGAGAAGAACCCTATAGGACACTTAACACAGCTCAACCAAACTTAAAGAAAATATTGCATTTGGAAAGAAAACCCTTTGTAGTCCGTAACCATAAGGTCAAAGAGCTCAGGACTGTTACTATAAGGCCTAAAAAAATTAAAAATCTGTTTCTCAGGCCCTCCCGCATGGTCCTTTAGGCTGCCGCATGCTCTCTTTTTATAGCCAATGTAAACTTAAAAAAATTAAAAATTAAATGGTTCATGTATGATATTTTACCCAAGTTAAAAAAAATTGATAAATTTGTCCCTCGAGTGTACGAAGGCTTTGCAATGCTTCAGCATTGCAAAACCTTCTTGCTCTCAAGGACAAAGTACACCACCACCTATGCTATTCTGTAGATTATGAGTCCTAAAACTTGAACCAAGAACATGATTTTTTGATGGCAAAAAAATAATTACAGAAATAAAAAATAAAATAAAAAACCGCTCGCTGGGATGCAATTTTACAAATAATGGCCTGAGAAACAGAAGATCTACTTTGTGTGGCCTAATAGAAAATTGTTCAGTTGTTAAAAATTGGTTTCCAGGCAATATCACAGCTCAACTTATGGATCTGATTTTCCCGTTGGATTTTTTTAGCTCACCTGAGCGAAGCTCAAGGGGAGCTTTACTAATCACTTTCTGTCCGGCGTCCGTCGTCGTCCGTCCGGCGTTAACTTTACATTATCGACTTCTCCTCCTAAACCACTAGCCCAATTTTATTCAAATGTTGGCTAAATGTTTATTACCTAATGCCAATTCAGATTTGTTCAAATGAAGTTGCCCCTCCTCCTGGGTGGTGCCACACCCCCAAGGGGCACCAAAATCTTTGTAAATCTTCTTCTCATGAACCAGTAGTAGCAGAGACTTGATATTTGGTGTGCAGCTTCCTTTTGAGGTGTAGACTCAGATTTGTTCAAGAGAAGTTTGTGGGGCTATACTTGGCGTCGTTATGGGGGGGGCAAAATTTTTTGCCCCGCCCAAAATTTCTATTTTCCAAACCGAGAGGCTGATTTGAACCAAATTTTATGTGAGGGCTTATTGGGTCATGAGTACTTGATTTATGCAAAAAAAAATTTTCCTGCAGCCCCGAGGGAACAGGATGAGCTAAAAATAGAAAAAATTTAAAACGCCCATATCTCCAAAACTGCACGGCACTGAGAATTTTTATTTGGTGTGCAGCTTCCTTAGGACCAACAGAAAGGATTGGTAAAAAAAAATTGCCATCGGTTTTATCATAGGGTACAGTTTCGGGACTTTGAAAAAGTGCTGAGTCAGCACTTTTTAACACTGTAGGCAATGGGAAAAACATTAAAAAATCTTCTTCTCCAGATCCAGCAGGCAGAATCTTTTGATATTTGGTATGCAACATTGTAGGGTGGATCTGATTCAAGTTTGTTCAAATCGGCCCCCTGGGTTCATATTTGGGCTCAGTATAGGAGCCCGATTTCGAACTTAGTGCATTTCAGGCAAATTTCTTAAAAAATCTTCTTCTCCAGATCCAGCAGGCAGAATCTTTTGATATTTGGTATGCAACATTGTGGGGTGGATCTGATTCAAGTTTGTTCAAATCGGCCCTCTGGGTTTATATTTGGGCTCAGTATAGGAGCCCAAATTTGAACTTACTGCATTTCAGGCAAATTTCTTTGAAAATCTTCTTCTCCAGATCCAGCAGGCAGAATCTTTTGATATTTGGCATGCAACATTGTAGGGTGGATCTGATTCAAGTTTGTTCAAATCGGCTCCCTAGATTCATATTTGGGCTCACTATAGGAGCTTGAATTCGAACTTAGTGCATTTCAGGCAAATTTCTTCAAAAATCTTCTTCTCCAGATCCAGCAGGCAGAATCTTTTGATATTTGGTATGCAACGTTGCGGGGTAGATCTGATTCAAGTTTGTTCAAATCGGCCCCCTGGATTCATATTTGGGCTTACTATAGAAGCCCGAATTCGAACTTAGTGCATTTCAGGCAAATTTCTTAAAAAATCTTCTTCTCCAGATCCAGCAGGCAGAATCTTCTCATATTTGGTAAGCAACATTGTGGGGTGGATCTGATTCAAGTTTGTTCAAATCGGATCCCTGGGTTAATATTTGGGCTCAGTATAGGAGCCCAATTTCGAACTTAGTGCATTTCAGGCAAATTTCTTAAAAAATCTTCTTCTCCAGATCCAGCAGGCAGAATCTTTTGATATTTGGTATGCAACATTGTAGGGTGGATCTGATTCAAGTTTGTTCAAATCGGCCCCCTGGGTTCATATTTGGGCTCAGTATAGAAGCCCGATTTCGAACTTAGTGCATTTAGGCAAATTTCTTAAAAAATCTTCTTCTCTAGATCCAGCAGGCAGAATCTTTTGATATTTGGTATGCAACATTGTGGGGTGGATCTGATTCAAGTTTGTTCAAATCGGCTTCCTAGATTCATATTTGGGCTCACTATAGAAGCTCGAATTTGAACTTACTGCATTTCAGGCAAATTTCTTAAAAAATCTTCTTCTCCAGATCCAGCAGGCAGAATCTTTTGATATTTGGTATGCAACATTGTAGGGTGGATCTGATTCAAGTTTGTTCAAATCGGCCCCCTGGGTTCATATTTGGGCTCAGTATAGGAGCCCGATTTCGAACTTAGTGCATTTCAGGCAAATTTCTTAAAAAATCTTCTTCTCCAGATCCAGCAGGCAGAATCTTTTGATATTTGGTATGCAACATTGTGGGGTGGATCTGATTCAAGTTTGTTCAAATCGGCCCTCTGGGTTTATATTTGGGCTCAGTATAGGAGCCCAAATTTGAACTTACTGCATTTCAGGCAAATTTCTTTGAAAATCTTCTTCTCCAGATCCAGCAGGCAGAATCTTTTGATATTTGGCATGCAACATTGTAGGGTGGATCTGATTCAAGTTTGTTCAAATCGGCTCCCTAGATTCATATTTGGGCTCACTATAGGAGCTTGAATTCGAACTTAGTGCATTTCAGGCAAATTTCTTCAAAAATCTTCTTCTCCAGATCCAGCAGGCAGAATCTTTTGATATTTGGTATGCAACGTTGCGGGGTAGATCTGATTCAAGTTTGTTCAAATCGGCCCCCTGGATTCATATTTGGGCTTACTATAGAAGCCCGAATTCGAACTTAGTGCATTTAGGCAAATTTCTTAAAAAATCTTCTTCTCCAGATCCAGCAGGCAGAATCTTTTGATATTTGGTATGCAACATTGTGGGGTGGATCTGATTCAAGTTTGTTCAAATCGGCTTCCTAGATTCATATTTGGGCTCACTATAGAAGCTCGAATTTGAACTTAGTGCATATCATGCAAATTTCTTAAAAAATCTTCTTCTCCAGATCCAGCAGGCAGAATCTTTTGATATTTGGTAAGCAACATTGTGGGGTGGATCTGATTCAAGTTTGTTCAAATCGGCCCCCTGGGTTTATATTTGGGCTCAGTATAGGAGCCCAAATTTGAACTTAGTGCATTTCAGGCATATTTCTTAAAAAATCTTCTTCTCCAGATCCAGCAGGCAGAATCTTTTGATATTTGGTATGCAACATTGTGGGGTGGATCTGATTGTGATTCATGAACGTATTTATTTGTAAAGTTGATAGAATCTTAGACAAAATTTGCAGAAAAGATCTACTATCGAAGGGGTGGTATCCAGGGTGAACCGTTTACCCAAATCTAGCAGTACTAATGCATTATTCACACAAATCTCCGTTCAAATTTTATGACCCCTCATTGAAACACACGCATTCAGCTCATTCCAACAAAAGTCATATGCCATGTTTTCGAGACAAAAGAATAAAAATTTTAGTTATTCATGAAATTTTTAGGCAACTGTTGTCTGTTATTCACATTGCTTCATGAAATTTCAGTACTTTTAGAAGTTACCTCAGTTATCAAGGGTTAATTCCCCTTAATTAAATGTCGCCTCTAAAAAACAACCACTTTGCATATCTTACCTTTTTACCAGCATAACTGCCAAAACTTGTCAGCATTCTTCGCAAAAATCGCTATTCAAATTTAAATTTTTGTCTCTTAAACATACATGTACTTATCGCTTTTTGAGCTCATTCCAATGAGAGGTCGCACACCATGCTTTTTTAGTCAAAAAAGCAATTTTTTAGTTATTCCAGAATTTCGTACGTAAAACACAGCTTTATGACTTCACATTAAAATGAGCTCTCTAAGCTTGTTCCAATCAACATTCACGCACTATGTCTTTCACACAAAAAATAAAATTTTCCATTTATTCAGGAATTTTGTTTGCAAGAACACTCTTACACCCCCCCCCCCCCCTCCCACACACACACACACACACACAGACACACACATCTAAAAGTTAGGCAGCAAAAAAACAGTTACTTCAATTTTTAAATGCATTATAGGAACAACTTGCCTAATCAAATTTAAATACTTTTGCATCATTCTGTATCTGGAACAAACCATTTACCATATCTTTACGCAAAATTCTCCAGCATCATTCACAAAAAAACACCATTATTTATATATTCACATTTCTGTCTCAAAAATATACCTGATCTTCCCATACCCCTATTGGAATAAGCTGTTTGAGCTTGTTCCAATGATGATAAAAAAAACTAATATTTTGGAAAATTTGTGAAAATTTTTGTTTTCTTGCATGCAAATATGTACATGTAGCACATGGAAGATATCCACAGTTGGGGAGAGATGTCCAAGGCTGTCTCTTCACATTCCTTGTTTGTGCTTCATGCTAAACCAGTTTGTCTGCAGAGATAAATTTGCTTTATTAAAAATCATTGGAGATTGGCCACACACCAATGATTTTAAATAAAACTAATTTTAGGTAACAAATGTTGAACTTCAAACAAAATCTATCACTCAACCAGTTAATGTTGATGAGGCATGACATGGTGAAGGTGACCTAAAATACTTCTTAGAGTCACTTTGTCAGGTGAGCGATTAAGGCCACGTGGGGCCTCTTGTTTATCGTACTCGTCGATAGGTTTGTGTAGAGAAGATTGATTGCTTCAAATTTATTTTCTAGTTTGCGTCACAAGGGTTGTCAGAAGCTTCTAAGCAAAAGTCCAAAATGTATACATTGGAAGTTGAATCATCTTCTACAGTCACCGATGTATCAGATAATACTGACTCAGAAACCGAAGAACATGTCACAAGAGCCATGAGGTTGACTGGAAGTGAGGAAGAAGAACTTGGAAAGGTTTACTGGAAATTTATATTTTATGAAATATTCTGACGTAGGCTATGATTAGCTCACCAGACTGAATGTCATTGTGGGATATTGCAATCACTTCTTGCCTGCCGACCATCTTTTAGATTTCAGTCTTCCTTTCTGTCAAATTACTCTTAACTGGTAGAGTGCTGGAAGCCCATATTTGGGCTTTATTCTGAAGCGCAACTTGAAGGCTCATATTCAGTGCATGTGCTTTGTATTATCTTTAAAGTGATATTTTTCAGTCTGTAAGGGTTTGCCTTGTTACAATTTATGGGAGAGTGCCAGCTGGCACTCTACCATAAATTGTAACAAGGCAACGACATGTGTACAAGATTTGAGGGCCAAAAATGATTCAGCACTCTACCACTTAAAAATCACCAAATTTTCCCTCTTCTCAGACCTATTTGGCCTCGGTACAACCATTACAGGCATTTAATCTCTTTTATACCATGATAACCTATTCTGCTATATATGAAAAGCCTATGACATAAATTTTAGCTTTTCACATCAACCGTGGTGAACATGCCAGCAATGGGATTTCAGTAGTTAAAATTTACACCTATAGTGGAACTACATCCAAGATGATCTTTGGTGACATTGACCTGAATGCGAACTTGTCTAAATTTATTGCACATCGCCTCGCGAAGAGTGAACTGAAAGTGGCAATTATTTATTACGTTTTTAAACGAGTTTACCCCATAAGACACCCAAAATTAACAAAATTGCATTGTCTCATGTTAATAAACCATCCATAACTCGAAATAGCATGTTATCATGTTATTAAAATGAAAAAGGTCCCTTTTCTTTTTCCATTTCGTTTTGGCGATAAAATTGACAGCGGAAGTACCGCCCACCGATACTCATATGTAAACAAAAACAGATTCGCACGTTTCTACGTCTGCTGCTCAGTAAAATCGAGAAAAATAATAGCGACTCTTAATAATCTGACGATCATGGTATAAATAAAATACACCCAAAGTAGCTTGGTGTACCAAATGTTTACCACTCGTGGTGCAGTGTTAACCTTTGCCGAAGGTTCACAGTTAAGACCACTTCACCACTCATGGTGAACATTTGGTACACCAAGCTACTATGGGTTTATTCTATATATATCTTGTTTGACAAAGCTACAAGAGGTCTGTCAAAAAGATTAGCTCCTTACAGACTGCTAGCAGATATTCCTGCCGAGGACAGGATTTCACCTGCCTCTCATATGAGTGGAATTTGGGCACATTTTGTCAAATTTTCACCCGTAAATTGTATAGATTTTTTCACCATTGATTTTTCGGTGAATTTTTCATCAAATCCAGCCATGGCTGCTTCACAGCAGCCATGACTAGATTTGATGAAAAATATCTTGGAAATACTCAGCTGGTTAAGAGTTAGATGTTCAGTTTATATCTAGAATACAGGAAAATTGCCAAGTCCCTGTTAATTGAATACTCCAGTTAATGGAATAATTTTCATTGCCAAAAAAGGTTTTTCAATTAACAGGGTTCCACTGTACATCCACAAACCCAGCTGGCCATGGAATTATTGAATCAGGTTTTAATGTGTGTACCTTTAATAAGAAAAGAACATACAGTTTCATTTGGATTACCCTGGTATTGATACTGTTATTTTCACTTGGACTCATCGAACAACAAAGCACAATTTTCCCCTTGCCCTGCAATAAGGTCTACTCAAGTGAGCAGATGGGTGGAATTTTTCAGTCCTATGCATTTATTGATCTGTCCCCCTCAGTATGTGTCTGACTGTTCATCCAATTATTATGTATCTCTTTAATGGCTGAGGTTTGATTACAGTAATTTCACAAGAATTTGAAATAAAGTCTTGTAAAATGAAGGAATTTTGAAGGGACAATAAGCTGTGATTTAGAAAAAATTAAGTTGACCATTTAAGAAAACCACAATTTCCTTTCTACAAATGTACCCTTTTGTTATATATATTAATTGTATGAAAGTGTCCAGTTTGATTATATAAATTAACTTCAAGGTGAGAAATTATCGGTTATTTGAAAAAAGCTGCCAGCATTTTTCAATCCGAACTGGTTAGCAGATAACGCATGGAAAAATGCTGGTTCTGTGCAAACTGCAATATCACTTTCCGTATTTGACGTTATTTGCTTTTGTACACAAGTATTCTATTAATGGCATGTGAATATAAGTTGATTGGTATTGTCATTGTTGAAAATCAGACATTCCTGCCAAATGTCATAGAAAGTGGTTGTAAAAGATATTTTGGATGATTGCTGCCACATTTAAGTTCAAATATGTTCTTATAAACTATGGTGTTTATATGAACACCAAATTTCTATTTCTCAATGTCTGTATTGTATTGGGTAACATTGAATACACACAGCAATCATGTATAATGGATTTTCTTTCTCATAAGTGTGTAGGGATCCTGAATAGTATAATAGGATCCAGTAAACAGGTCTTTAGATTGGTCCAATTTGGGAACATTGCAGACTTGCCAAGTCAGTTGTTGTTCAGTCCCATTCAAGAAAATGTTTGTAATATAAAGTGTCTGAAATGCTGTGTTTTGTTTTTGGGGGGCTATTGACACTTAGAGGCCCAGTAGTTCCAACCATGATCGCTTTTTCTGCAACAGAACAAATTCTTAACTGGGAGGGTGCAAAATTATTTTTGGCTGTTAAAATTTGTTCACGTGTCTTTGTGTTGTTAATTTATGCCTATAAGCACTCTCTGATAAAATGAACAAGGAATATTCATAAGGATTAAATAATTTTAAATAAGTTTTTTGATGTAGGGTGAGGCTACTTGTAGGCATAGCTTGTTTGCCAAACACTTTTCTGTTTATAGAAATAAAATATTTATTAAAAAAAAAATAATAATTTTACTTCAAAGATAACATGAAGAAGCACATCCACAGAATACGAAACCTTTCATGAAAAATTCATCCAAATTAACTCAAGAAATCATTGGTGGAAAAATCCATTCAATTTACAGGAGGGAAATTTGATTAAAGTTGTCCAAATTATTCTTTTTTCAGTGGCAAGAGAAATTCTGCCCTTGGCAGAAATATCGCCTGCAGCATCCAAGGAGTCTCGGGGTAAACTCAAAGTTGCATTATATGTTCTTTGGCAGTTGTTTGTATAGCAACCAAGACTTGCAAAGAAACAACTGCAAAGCTACATTAAAGGCCTGTGGTAACCAATGGTGGGGTTGTGAATCCTCTCATGTTGGTGGGTAGCATTAGTTGTAAACAATCCATTAAGGTCTCAAACGTTATTGTGCAGCTTCAAAACATGAAAATTTGGGAATGTTTAGAAAAAAATTCCTCATGTTTGGAGCCTCAGTCCCATCGGTAAAGCTAATTTTTCCAATAAGGCCTAAAAAAAGTTAAAAATCTGTTTCACAGGCCCTCCTGCATGATCCTTTTGGTTGCCACATTCTCACTTTTTATAGCCAATGCAAACTTAAAAAATAAAAAAATAAATGGTATTTGTCTGATATTTTACCCAAGGTAATGAAATTGATAAATATGTTCCTTGAGTACAACAGGGCTTTGCAATGCTTTAGCATTGCAAAGCCTTCTTGTACTCAAGGGACAAAATACACCATCACTCATGCTATTCTGTGAATTATGAAGCCTAAAATATAAACAAACCAAGAACATGAACTTTTGATGGCAAAGAAATAATTACAAAAATAAAAAATATATATAAAATAAAAAAAATTAACACCCGCCTGAACCCCCCCCCCCCCCTCCCACCCACATGCAATTTTACCAAAAAAATGGCCTGAGAAACAAGTTCTGCTTTGTTGAGCCTAAGTATAAAAATGGATATCACAATTTATTGGTTCAACATTTGTCAGTATCTGCAGTTTTTCACCTTCTGTTTGTTAGATATTCAGTTTTTTTGTGTTGTGTGTAAATCTGAATTGTAGTAACTTGATTGTATCACCTTTTCAGAGAAGAGATGATGATTTTGCCAATGTTGTTGCCATACAAGATTCAGAGGATAAAGATGAAGATGGAGAAGGTCCAAATAAAACTGCCTCATCAGTGAAGATTCGTTTAGCTGTCAGTGAAACGAAACCTTTCACCAGGTGTGATATTTTAATTTTTTTTTTCTTGTGAATGGTTAGAAGTTGCTGATTAAAGGAGAAGGCTTTTATAGGCTCTAGACCTGTAGCTATATGACATGTGCTGGGACCCTCACTTGTGGTACAGTAGAATCCTCTTAATTGAATATCCATTTTGCCAGTGAAAATTATTCAATTAACAGGAGTATACAATTAACAGGAATTTGTTTCCTGTGTTCTGGAGATAATCTGAGCATTTATTCTATTATATCTTATTTGACAGAGCTCATAGAGCTCTGTCAAACAAGATATAATAGAATAAAGGCCTGTATTGGATGTAGTGAGGCCAAAAAGGTTAATAAATAAGGGGAATTTGAGGCGTGTCACAGTAATTTTTTCGACATATTACAAAAAATTATATACAATTAACAGGAGTTTACTTTACAACCCATATGCAATTAACAGATCAAATTTGTACTGAAGGTATGGTAAATGATTTTGTGCTTTGAAATCATATTCAATTAACAGGGATATACAATTAAGAGATATCCATTTAAGTGGGCTCCACTGTATTTTGTTTTTAACTCACTTGAATGAAGTCAAGGTTAGCTATAGCGATCACTCACTGTCCGTCGTACCTTGCCTGTTGTCTGTGAACATGGTGGGGGAAATTCTCCCAAATTTAAAAAAAATCTTCTCATGAACCGATGGGTACAATGACTTGATATTTTTTGTAAAGAGCTTCTTTTTGAGGTGTAGAATCAAGTTTGTTTAAATGAAATTCATAGTGCAATATTTACTTTTGTAATGGGAGGGGCAAGATTTTTGGCCCCATTCAAAATTTCTATTAAACTAATGGGCAGATTTGAACCAGATTTGTAGTATTATTGAGTCCAAAATACTTGATTCATGCACACACAAAGAAATTTCTCATATCTCCGTAGGAACCCCAAGAGCTAAAAGTAGAAAAAATTCCAAACGCCATTATTTCCCAAACCACACAGAACGGAGAACTGTTATTTGGAATGAAACACACTCAGGACCAGTAGAATGGAATGGTAAAAAAAGAAAATTTTGGTTTTGTCACAGTGTAGTAACTGTAGAGGAATCGAAAAAATGCTGAGTCAGAATATTTGTGGAGCCAAAAACGTCCAGGAATCGAGTTGATGATCTTGAATTTAACTTCTGTGAAGCCCTGAAAAAACTTGAATATGGCATGAAAATGGCCTTGAAAAGCCTGGGATTCACTTACTGATTATCTGCAGGAACCCAGTATTGATGCCTGAATTTTAACTTTGTGCACTATAGGGAGTAATCTTTAAAAACCTTCTTCAGATCCACTCAGCAGCATATTTATGGCTTAGAAGATCTGTAAAACTGAGTTGTGAAGAACATTCATCCGATTTCTGCTAGGAAGTGACTTTTGTAATTTAGTATAACTTTGTAGGTTACAAAACTAATTGATGTCACCTTTTCTTTAGCTATACCTGTGTCGGTGTGTTATGGATATAAAGAAACAAATTTTACTGAACAAATTTAGTTTCTATCATATCTTGTTTGACAAAGCTCAAGAAAAGTCCTTGAAATTTTTTTTTTCTTTCAGTGGTATATGAATTTTTCGCTCCCAAGGATTTTATAATGTTCAATGATTCTACTATTAACACTTCTTTTATGTTATGAAGAATTGGAAGTGATGAAGATGATGAAGATGCTGACGAAAGTCAGAGTGCTGATGATTTGTCTGAAACTGCTGTATCACGAGATGCCAAATTAGATGGCACTGATGGAACTGATAGTAATGTTAAAGAAAATGAAGCTGTTGGAAGTCAATCATTAGAACAAGCTTCAAGTTCTATTGACACAACTCGATGTGAGTCATCATCAGTCTGTTCCATCAATGAGAAAGACACAGAGGAAGCAAATGAAAAAGAAGTCATTGCCATGAATGGAGAGGTATGAATTATTTATTAATTATTTTTTGGAGTTTAACAACACTTTCGACTGGCAGGGTCACCCTCTGTCGGACAGTTTTAGGTGGAGGAAGCCAGAGAACCCAGAGAGAATCACCGAGCAATATCAAGCAACTGTCAGACTCCCCAACATGCTAACTCCACACAAGCAATGTTAACATTGGTTGAAGACAGTTGCACCATAGATCTGCAGTATGCCTTAGTACACGGTGCACTGTGCTCCCACATGGACAGTCAGGATTAAGTGCCTTGCTCAAGGACACAACCCAGTTACACCTGGTGGGGATCAAATCATGGACTTCACAGTTTGAAGTTCAATGCCACAACAACTGAGCCACTGCGCTCCTCATCTACTCATCCAGTACCAAATAATTCTTCACGCAAGCATTTATGCACTCCATATTGAAAGGGTAAAACACATTCTAGGTCACTAGATATTAACCCTTTCAATGCCAAGCTCCAGTATGTATCATTTTGAAGAGCTTAACTTAAAATGAAGTGGGTGAATCTATTTCGTATTCACAGGCATGGTGAGTAATAATTTAATCCTACACTGTATGGGACTGTAAGATTAAATTAACATTGTTACTTTTCCTTTTTTATTGGGGTTTATCATCAACATCCATGATCATCTCATGTTAAACAGTTTTAGGAAGGCAGAGTACACCGAGCCGCAGCGAGCAACTGTTCGACTCCCCAGTGTACTAACTCTGCACATGCAGTGTTAGCATTGGCTGAAGGCAAGTGCACCATCGACGTGCAGTACACCAAAGTACTCAGTGCCATCAGGCCCCATATGGGAAATCTGGATAAAGTGCCCCGCCTGAGGTCACAACTCAGGTATCCCTAGTGGGGATTGATCCATGAACCTTTCAGTTTGAAGTCCAGTGCTACACCTCAGCGATTTGTTGACTCATTTATTTACTAGACATGTTGCAGACAATTGATATATAGAGGATATCTAGTGTTTTTGAGTGGATACCGAAAATTATCTCATGAGTGACCGAGACGAATGTTTATTGTTTGTGAGCGCTTGCACGAGCGAAAATAACCATTTGTCTCGGTCACAAGTGAGATAATTTTCGGTATCCACTCAAAAACACTAGTTTTTCTTTTTATTATACGCTTTTTATAAGAATCTGATAATTCCCCTCGTTTCAACTATGAATTGATGCATGAAAGTAAACAGCACATTGAATCATTGAAACCCATAAGTGATTTGATTGATACTCGGAACAGATAGCTTCTTGCAATCTGATTCAGCTGGCGGGTTTCTAGTCCAAATATGACCTGAAAGTCTATAATATAAGTTTTTGGTTCGGTACGTCCTTTGAAAGGACGTACCAAACCAAAAACTTATATTACAGACTTTTAGGCCATGTTTGGAATAGCGGGTTTCATGCATTAATTCAAGGTGAATACGTGTTGAATTATTGCTGGAATTGATCAGTATCCACTCAAAAACACTAGATTTACTTTTCATTATATGTTTTTAGAACAAATTGATCATTTCCAGTGATAATTTGACTCGTACTCACCTTGAAGTGATGCTTTGAAAGCCGCCATTTTGATTGATACCGTGAAAGTGAAAATTTCTATATCTTCTCAGTGGGGGATATGATTTCTATCTTTCTGCAATTTCTTCGATAATCTATCGTTTAGCGTATAATAAATATTACTAGTACTGTCAGAAATGTTCTGAGGCAGGGTTCATTGTAGTCCTTGAAAACCTGGCAAGTCCTTGAAGTGATAAATGTTTTTTCATGCCTTTGTAAATACTTAAATTTGTGCATTAGCCTTGAAAGTCCTTAATTTTTGAGGATGCTTTAAAGTTTTAACCTGCACAGGCCTAAGAAATAAGAGAGACTTTATTGAACATTAAAAGGAAGTGTGTCTGCTCTGTGAAGAAGATTAACTTCAAACCGAACAGTCCACAGTTTGATTGTGACCAGCAGTAACTGTGTTCTGTCCTTGGACATGCCACTCAATCCTGATGGCCCGCTTAAGGGCAGAGTGGTGATGTTTACTTAGGCATACTGTACAGTGATGGTGCTCATTGGGAAATTTGCGAGTTGGTTACCCAAAATTTTTATTTCACAAACCTGTGGGCCAATTTAGACCAAATTTGCAGGGTTTACATGGATGTGGAATCATGGAAAAAGTAGGGAATTAGAAAACTAATTCTCCTTTCTCTTGAAAAGTATGGAAAATAGGGTTTTTAGCTCACCTGACTGAAAGTCAGGGTGAGCTTTTCTGATCACTTTTCGTCCGTCGTCCGTCGTCCGGCGTGAAGGTGGTGTTTGGGTCTTTTTCTTCCAAACCACTGGCCGCATGTTAATGAAATTTCATGTGAGTAGGGGTTATATAGCGCATTTTGATATTTTTATACTGTACCAATGACCCAGACATAGCTGGTGCTAACTCTTAAAATATAGGGCCAAACACAAATTTTGCCCCCCAATCCCCAAAATTTGCATCCAAAACTAAAGAAAACATGTCCTGAAAGGCCCTCCACACCTCGCCCCCACTGCGCATGCGCAGTGTCAAGGACGTTCCGAAATTGGCGCCATTTATCATTCTAAGTTTGGCCCTTCATCAGTTAACATCTGACTGATCTTTGTGCTTTTAAATCTCAGTTTAAATGATGCCAGACACATAAATATTAGTGAAATGGTGATTCTAAGGAGGATAGAAAAGGAGGAGAGGAAAAGAATGTGTGACAGAATATTATCAGGGCTGTAACTTAAAATTTTTTAATGAAATTATGTTAAGTTACCTATTTTCAAGGCAGCAGCCATTTTGTTGTCATTCTGATTATTTAGTTACACTGTTTTTTCAAGTGTTTTTCCTCTCTCCCTGTCCTTTAAGTTCCCCCTTGCTATTCTCCCATGCTTTTGGCATAGTTTCTGTAATTATTATTACTAAAATTTCTTGGGAGTTTTAGCTTAATAACAGAATGAATTCTGTTCTTTCCCCATGTTTACGTCTTCACCTACGGGTGGTTAGGCGTTGTGTTCTGCATCTACCATCTGATGTTCTGCAGTTTCTTCCCTGGAAGTCTCTGTTTTGCATCAGATGGTGTATTTTTGGTAACTGATTTCGGGCCTGGGTGCCTGGAGTCTTATTTTAGTGTTTTTACACTCATTGTTTACATTTACAACAGCCCTCTGTGTGAGGGGGGGATTTCTAAATAATAATATCTTTATGTTATTTTAATCATAACTTGATACATTATTATTGTTCGTAAGTGTTGAATAAATTGTTTAAAATATTTTTAAAATTTTTGTCCACACTTAGGCTTGGGATCCATTGGGGCTCAACGTTACTTTTCAGAAACTTGGGCTGTTCTGAAAAAATATTTTTTCAAAATATTTTGATTTCAATTATTTTTTCTATATTAATGGATCATATTATTATTATGTATTTTGATTGCCAGGGGTTAGTGCGAGTACCAGGACTTGTTTTCTTTTCACATTGAAAGGATATTGATCAATTGTTTTAAGAAGAAGTCTTCCTCTGACCTTATTATCATTCTATATGTGGTCAGTGTACTCGCATTAACTCCTGTTCTGTATCGTATGATTTCGATGACAATATGGGAAGCGTATGTCACGGTATGTTGTTGGGGATTTGGACACTCCGGTCCTTTCCCCGCAGGGTCACTCTACTTTATCAATTTCTATTTCAGACGATCAAGATTAGGGTGATGTTTCTGTGATGTCTTCCAACAGTGTGCCTCCGTCGTCACAATTAATGAAGGGCTAGCGGAAAAGTGCTCATGTAATACGCCAATTGCCTAAGAGGACCCTAGTAGGTTCGACGGCCTTTGACGTCCGCTAGCTCGCCCGGTGTAGCGTCCATTCACCGAATGGTTCGGCAGCCGGGTTCGTCCGTTGCGGTCTAGAAGGAATTTTGGGGTGATGCGAGCACTATAAAATTAACTTAATGCACACCCAGTGACGGCGGATCGGAGGGAGAACGGAGGAAGCCTTTAGTCCGGTTCATAGCTCGTTCCGGTCCATCCGGACGGCAAGCGAGAGAGGCCCCTCTCTCGTTCAACAACATCTGGCCCCAGATGTTGTGGTACAATGTGTCGTTAGCGGAGCATACGTCCGTCGCTCGGGACGCTCCGTTGTATAGGCAGTCCGCTGAGACTGCTAAGGCTTCCTCTTCTCGTCAGCGCACACGACCGCACCTTGGCTGCGTGACCGCCGATATATTACCAGCTTCGCCGATCAAGGATTCTTCGGCGACCAGGTCACACCATCCGGCAGCCAGGGATTCGAGACCGATGGACTCCGGACGTTCGCATAGGAAGTATGCGGGAGCCATCTGATGCGGAGCTGCCCTCGGCGAAGCACCGATAGACTGCGCCTCCGCAGGTCTCGACGCCGGACATTCTTGTGCACATAGCACAGCTTATCGCAGCATCCCAGCAGCCGACAGAAACGGTGTCGGATCGAGAATTATCCGACAGCGCTGGGTCGGTAGCCGGGGACTCGAGGCCTGCAGACTCCGGACGTTCGCATAGGAAGTGTGCGGGAGTCAACGTACACGGAGCTTCCAGCGGCAATGCATCGTAAGTCCGCTACTGCACAGGCCTCGGGAACGGACGTGCTTTCCTTAATAGCACAGTTTATCGCAGCATCCCAGCATCAACTGAATCTGTCGCATATATTTTATCCGACGATGCTGGGTCGGGACGCTCCGCGGAAGCGGGTACGGACGTCCGAAAGTTTCATCCGGTCCGACGGGATACCGAAAGGGATTCGGTGGATTTCAAGCTTTCCCTTTCGGAACAACATATGCTGCGATGCCGGATAAGAAACTGATAGCGTCGGTGGACTTAGAAATTTTTGGTTCGGTTCAGGGACATCGTCCCTCAGTTCCGACATAGTCCAATAATGTCACACAAACTTTCGAATTATTGAACGACGCTATATATATTATTATTTTATGCTTGCTATCCAAGCATTTCTGGTTTCTTGTTCGAAGAGTTATGGAGATGTCTTTCAAAAGTGTGCCTCTGTCGTCATAGTTAATGAAGAGTTAGCGGCAATAAGTGCTCATGGAATATGTCTATCGCTTACGGAGTGACATTCGCTAGCTCACCCGGTGTAGCGTTCATTCATCGAATGGTTCGGCTGCCGGGTTCGTCCGTTGCGGTCTAGGAAGGAGATTTGGGTGATGCGAGCACTTTAATTACTTTAGTACTCACCCAGTGACGGCAGATTGAGGACAGATCGGAGGAAGCCAACAACATAGGGGACCGCATGTTGTGGTTCAGATATTTTACATTCGGAGCATATGTCCGTTGCTCGGCGCGCTCCGTTATATTGACAGTCCGAGAGACTGTCTTTAATGCTTCCTCATCCTCACAGCAGGGCACACGACCGCACATTGGCTACGTGACCTCGAGTATCTGATCAGTTTCGGCATTCAGTGATTCCACAGCGAATAGGTCGCGCCATCCGGTAGCCAAGGGATACGAGGCCTATACACTCCGTTCGCTCGCATATTGGAAGTATGCACGGGGTAACGATCTCGGAGCTTCCTGCGGCAATGCATCGTAAGACCGCTGCTCCTCAGGCCTCAGTGACGGACGTGCTATCCGAGTTAGCACAGTTGTTTCGCAGCATCCCAGCAATTGACGGTTTCTCGGTCGAATCAGGAATTATCCGACGGCGCTGGGTCGGTGCGGTCCGCGGTTGCATCAAGCTACGGACGACCGAACGCTTTATAGGGTCCGACAGGATGGCGAAAGGGATTCGAAAGATTTCGAGTTTTCCCTTTAGTAGTATCGGAAGATGCCTTTCATATCTTCTGGCATTTCTTCCAGTGATTATTTTTCGGACTTCATTGCTGCGATCTTGGATAAGAGACTTATAGCGTCATTGGACTCGGATTTTTCGATCGGTACAGGGACTTTGTCTCTGACTTACCGACGCAGTCCAATATTGTCATTACAACATGTGTTTTATTTTTCGACGCTATATATTATATATATATATATACAAGCCTGCTACTAAGCATGATAGTTTAGTTTCTTGTCCGCGTTGCTCATTTCTGCCATTTTATCTTTTTTACATATAGTTTATTTTGGCAGAGCAGGGCATACCGAGAGTTCATATGCGTCTAGACGGTGTGATTAAAGACTGCATATATTCTTTTTCGCCGTTTATGTCTTTTCCAATTTCAATGTTGGGAACGACATTATGTATAGTAGACTTAACTTAGACGCTTTATTATACGTAATCCGCCTTACTGAGGCATTATCATTACGTCTTCAAGAAAAGATTTACGGGATATTATTCTCAATGTAATTTCTTTTGAGGGCAGTAGTTTGTTCACGTATAACTCCGCCCTTCAGTGGCTGATTGGAGTTGGTTAGACGTGATGCAGCCCTAGCTACATCCACGCGTGGATAGTAGGTTAAGAACTCTCTCAGAGTCGCTTCGTTCTCGGAGGAGCTTCTCTTCGACGGCAACTTTTCGGCAATCCATGAATTGCTTGATTTATACATTCTCTTGTCTATCTAGTGTTACAAGAGATTCAGACTGGGGCAAACATTCGGTGGTTGACTCAGAGAGTGCCGCCGCAGTTGCCGGACCCTAGTGTGACTGTTATGACGGTTGCCAGTCAAACAGATTGGGATATATACTGATCCCTACGGATTCGAAGTGCCAGGGTCTTTGGGTTCCGCAGTCTTTTAGCTATCAGTTTAACTTCCGCGGAATAATGTTTTTTAGGCTTGCTTTTTGTCATTGCATGAACATTATTCAGAAACGCATGCCCAAATTCCTGTCCTTTAATTCGACAGTAGTGGCGTATCTCCGGAACCAGAGAGGCACTCTTTCGTTTCCGTTATTCAATTTAATGGAAAGAATCCGTCTGTTGGTTATAGTACACCAAGTTCAGTTTTGGTCCGTCATATTCTGGGTCGTCTGATTGTTTTATCGCACTCCCGTTCTCTTACGGGTCGCTTGTTGCTGTCAGAATGGACTCTCAACAAACAAGTATTTAATCAGATTTGCTATCTATGGGAGCGCCCTATGATGTTTTATTTATGACACAGCTTGCTAATCAATTGCAGACGTATGTGTTGGCTTGTCCAGATCTCTGAGCTAATACTGTTAACGCTCTATTGATCTATAGGACGGAATGATAGGATACGCGTATCCTGCGGCGCTGTTGTTTTAGCAGGTATTGCTAAGATAAACAACCACAATACATTTCTGTTGATAGTATCTCTATCTTCACAGAGATCATGAGTAATTTACTCTCTTGTCTACTGTGGATCTTAACGTGAAATCTTCCTCTATGTGAGGATCTTTTTTCACTGGGTAAATCGTGTCATCTTTATCACAACCAGCAAGGTCGCAACCTTCATGTATTCCGTTGTGTGGTCCGTATTGCATTGTAAGCACTGTACTGGACGAGCTTTGGACGCGATTTCTTACTATAGGAGATCCTCTTCTTCGCTATTCTATGCGACTAAAGTGGAGGCTCTTCCGTCGTGGTGTAGGGATCATTATGTTCATATGGTTGATCCCTCCATACTACGCATTGCTAGTTTTTAGTATACTTGTTTCACAAGATCTACTGCAGCCTGTTGTTATTTAGGTTATAGGTTTATGTTACCTCATACCTATGCACTCTACGATAGTTTACAATTGAGTCTTTTGTCTCTTTATCTAAGTCAGTTAGTAACTTTTTGATAAATAGACTTAGAATCTTTAGATTAAATTCCTATACGGATTTTAACTTCGGTTCTTATTTAGCTAAGTAATCATTTGAGCCTCTGGAAACAGTAGTTTTCAAATTCTGACCTTTTAGACAGTAATCCTGTTGGTTTCTCTTTTACTGTAGAGTCAGTGAGTTTCATGCACTATCGATGGATGATTTTCACTTTCATAGTTTCGGAATCAATACTTCCGTTACTATTTAGGTTGGATTGTTGCATAAGAGTTAGGCTCCTATTATCCGGAACCTATTATTTTAAGGTCCTTCCGTCTTCGTATGGGCATAGGCCTTTACTCTTTCCGGGTACAGTTTATGTATTTATAAACAGATATCTGTTTATTACAAGGGCGTAAGCTTCTTCTGTCTTTGATATCTAGTAGAAGGACGTTACGCTCCATTTTATTGTTAATGGATTCTATTAACTAGCGTACTGCTTATGGTATATCATTGGCTTAGCAGTTGTGCTTAAGATTTCGGCTCATGAAGTAAGAGTTCTTCTACTTCTTGGGCTTACATTAATAGTGTTGCTATTATAGATTTTTGAAGGCTGCTCATTGCGCTCAGCCATCCATTCATGAATTTTATCTCAGAAATATCGAGTCCATTTCTGGAGGCCTCTATTGTTAGGTCTATTATCTACTGCTCAGAATGTCATTCACTTAACAGTTGCTACTATAGCTAGGTAGGCTGTCTGTTTCGGCAGTGTCTCCGTTCGGCTGCCCTCTTCGCTCTGGGCTATTTGACCCAGGGCAAGAAAAAGGGGGGGGGGAGGGTGTTCCCTTGGGTCACCTGTTTTTACTATGAAAACAAGGGGATACCTCCTCCGGAGTTAGTAATTCTGAGCTGTTATTGGGATGGTTGTTTAGTGAGAAGTTTAAGTTTATAAAATTCATTCAAGTCTTAGTTTTTAAAGTATAGCTTTTGAATATTGCATTTGTCATCGGACATGATTATGCAATTCTCACACACTTTTAAGAGTTTAAGAGTCTCTATTCTCTAGACTTACTTTATTATTGGCTTACTTTAAAAATTATTAGTATAAGGATTATTGGATATTAATAGAGTACATGGATGTATGAAGCTCAATTTTTGGAAGGTGTTGTATCTTTCTAATTTATCATAAATAAGAAAGATACATGTAAGGCCTATTACTTCTTTTCCCTACAGGGGATGACTCTATTTTATTTTTATTGAGCGTATTCCATTTTGCTCTATGTCCTTGGCCCTCCAGCCTTTTTACTATTCAGCTATGTCTGGGTCATTGGTACAGTATAAAAATGTTAAAAAATTTATAGTAATTTATATATTTTTTATACTTACCAATGACCCAGACGGGGATGGCCCTCCCAGGAGTTGGGAACTCTTGCCTCCCCGCTGAGTACATAGCGCTTACCAGGCACTGGTTATTAGAATGATAAATGGCGCCAATTTCGGAACGTCCTTGACACTGCGCATGCGCAGTGGGGGCGAGGTGTGGAGGGCCTTTCAGGACATGTTTTCTTTAGTTTTGGATGCAAATTTTGGGGATTGGGGGGCAAAATTTGTGTTTGGCCCTATATTTTAAGAGTTAGCACCAGCTATGTCTGGGTCATTGGTAAGTATAAAAAATATATAAATTACTATAAATTTTTTAACTTTTGGGCAAATTAGGTTTCGGCTCATATTGAGCAGAGGGGTGGGGCAAAAATGCTCCAATTCTTAAAAAATCTTCTTCTCAAGAACCAGCAATAGCAGAGACTTGATATTTGGTATGCAGCTTCCTTTTGAGGTGTAGACTCAAGTTTGTTCAAGAGAAGTTTGTAGGTCTATACTTGGCGATGTTATGGGAGGAGCAAAAATTTTGGCCCCACCCCAAATTTCTATTTTTTAAACCGAGAGGCCAATTTGAACCAAATTTTATGTGAGGGCTTATTGGGTCATAAGTACCTAATTTATGCAGAAATTTTTTTTCCTGTAGCCCCGTGGGAACCACAGGAGCTAAAAATAGAAAAAAATTAAAACGCCTATATCTCAAAAACTGCACGGCAGTGAGAATTTTTATTTGGTGTGAAGCTTTCTTGGGACCAACAGAAAGGATTGGTAAAAAAAAATTGCTATCGGTTTTATCATAGGGTACTTTTTCGGGACTCTGAAAAAGTGCTGAGTCAGTATTTTTTAACACAGTAGGCAATGGGAAAAAAATAAAGAATTGTTTTCTTCCAAACCACTGCTCTAAAAGCTTTCATATTTTACATATAACATCTTTGGAACATTGATTCACATATTTGTAGAAATCAAATTCCTCGGTCCATATTTGGGTTCCCTATGGGAACCCAAATGTTCAAATTAGTGCAATATGAGGGATATATTTTAAAAATCTTCTTCTTCGGATCCACAAATCAGAATCTTTTGATATTTGCTATGCATCATCCTTAGGGGGGTGAGATTGATGTTTGTTCAAGCCAAGTCCCTGAGTTCATATTTGGACTCCCTTTGGGAACCCAAATTGTAACTTAGTGCAATACGAGGTATATTCTTTTAAAATCTTCTTCTTCGCATCCACCGGTCAGAATCTTTTGATATTTGGTATACAGTATGCTTAGGGAGGTGAGATTCAAGTTTGTTCAAGTCAAGTCCTTCGGCTCATATTTGGTCTCCCTGTGGGAGCCCAAATTATAACTTAGTTCAATATGAGGAATATTCTTTAAAAAAAATTTTTTTTTCAGATCCACCAGTCAAAATGTTTTGATATTTGATGTACAGCATTCTTAGGGGCTGAGAGTGAAGTTTGGTAAAGCCAAGTACCTGGGTTCATATTTGGGCTCACTGTGGGAGCCCAAATTATACCAAAATTTTTATTTTCCAAACCAAAAAGTCGATTTGAACCAAATTTGATATGAGGGCTTAATGGGTCATAAGTACCTAATTTATGCCGAAAATTGTTTTCCTGTCCCCCACGGGAACTGCAGGAGCTAAAAAATTTTTTTCTTTTTAAATGCCCATATCTCCAGAACTACATGGCACTGAGAATTTTTATATGGTGTGAAGCTTCCTTAGGACCGGAAGAAAAAAATGGTAAAAATTTTATTTTAAGGTTCTTTTCTAGGACTAAAAGTGCCGAGTCATCATTTTTTAACACTGTAGGTAATGGGAATAACGTTGAATAATCTTCTTCTCCCAAACCACTGCTTCAGAAGCTTTTGTTTTTGGGTTCCCTATGGGAGCCCAATGTATAACTTAATTCAGTATGAGAAATATTCTTAAAAAATCTTTTTTTTCTGATACTCCTCTCAGAATCTTTTGATATTTGATTTTTAGTTTTCTTAGAAGCGGCAAATTGAAATTTGTTCAAGTTCTGGTTTATTGATAAAATTGGGCCCAGTAACCAATTCCTGCGTTGAAAGCCCTGTAAAGTGGGCAGTAATAGGCATAAACGATTGACCAAACCTGATATTATAATTATGCCTCTGTAATGATGTAGCCTTAGAAAGTGACCTTAAATTCCAATAAATAAATAGATAAATTATTGAGTACCCAATATGGGGATCTAACATATGAACACTCTGGGTTACTAAGTAGAGAAAACACTTTTATGTTGAAAAACTGATAATAACCACAAGGCAGAATCCCTTGCTATTTTGGTGATATGACTCGGCCAGTATCAGGTGAGCGCCCTCAGGCCCCGTGGGGCCTCTTGTTTACATTGGATCTGGAAAAGTTTTTGAGAAATGAAATTTAATTGGTGCGTATGGAATTGTCATGGAATTAGGCCAAAAAAATAGCTTAAACAAAGCGACAAAAAAATTTATGGATTTCCGTCCTGCGGCCCAATTAGGAAGCATTTGCATACTTGGAACATATTGCACACCAGTATTTGTAGTCAGAAATGTTCTGAGGCAGGGTTCATTGTAGTCCTTGAAAACTTGGCAAGTCCTTGGAGTGATAAATGGTTTTTCAGTGAAGCCTTTGTAAGTACTTGAATTTTTAAGGATGAACATTAAAAGGAAGTGTGTCTGATCTGTGAAGAAGATTGAACTTCAAACCAAACAGTCCACAGTTTGATTGTGACCAGCAGTAACTGTGTTGTGTCCTTGGATAAGGCACTCAATCCTGATGGCCCACTTAAGGGCAGAGTGGTGCTGTGTACTTAGGCATACTGTACACTGATGGTGCACATTGGGAAATTTGCGGGTTGGTTACCCAAAATCTTTATTTCACAAACCTGTGGGCCAATTTGGACCAAATTTGCAGGGTTTACATGGATGTGGAATCATGGAAAAAGTAGGGAATTAGAAAACTAATTCTCCGTTCTCTTGAAAAGTATGGAAAATACCGTATTTATCTATGTATTGGGACAGCTAAAAATAATTATTTTCACAGGTGTCCCAATTCTTAGAAAATGGGGAAAGAATACAGCCTGGTCTTGATTTAATGCTGAATAAAGTTGTGTGTGATTCGTTTTCCATCACTATATACGAAAATCGGCGTCCAATTTTTAGTCGAGTTGTGACGAAGTCAAACTCGACTTATAGTTTGGTGAATGGCGGGCGGGCGGGCGGGAGGGCGGGCGGGCGGATGTGCGGGCGTAAACAATTGGTTTCCGGATGATAACTTGATAGTGGTTCAACTCACATTCATTAAACTTCATACGTAGGTTGGTCTTGGTGGGAGGAAGAACCCTATTGATTTTGGACATGCTACGTCGAAGGTCAAGGTCACAGTGACCTTGAACGTAGTAAATCTTAAACAGTTGGTTTCCGGATGATAACTTGATAATGGTTCAACTCACATTCATGAAACTTCATAGGTAGATTGGCCTTGGTGAGGGGAAGAACCCTATTGATTTTGGACTCGCTACGTCAAAGGTCAAGGTCAACATGACCTTGAACATAGTAAATCGCAACAATTCCTTTCCGGATGATAACTTGATAGTAGTTCAACCTACATTCATGAAACTTCATAGGTGGGTTGGCCTTGGTGCGAGGAAGAACTCTATTGATCTTGGACTCACCAGATCAAAGGTCAAGGTCACAGTGACCTTTAACATAGTATATCGCAGCAATTGGTTTCCGGATGATAACTTGATAGTGATTCAACCTAGAGTCATGAAACTTCATAGGTGTGTTGGCCTTGGTGCGAGGAAGAACCCTATTGATCTTGGACTCACCAGGTCAAAGGTCAAGGTCACAGTGACCTTGAACATAGTATATCGCAACAATTGGTTTCCGGATGATAACTTGATAGTGGTTTAACCTAGAGTCATGAAACTTTACAGGCGTGTTGGCCTTGGTGCGAGGAAGAACCCTATTGATGTTGGACTCACCAGGTCAAAGGTCAAGGTCACAGTGACCTTGAACATAGTATATCGCAACAATTGGTTTCCGGATGAGAACTTGATAGTGGTTCAACCTAGAGTCATGAAACTTCATAGGTGTGTTGGCCTTGGTGCGAGGAACTGTTGTCACAACTCAACATTGGATCGGTGATCCTGAGCGGCATTTTTTTTTATATTTTCATTTTTTGCTTCCAAAACATAGCTTATGATCCCTCATTGGAACGAGCGCATTGCGCCCGTTCCAAAGAAGGATCATAAGCTATGTTTTGGAAGCAAAAAATGAAAATTTTTAGTTACTCAAGAATTTTTTTGTGAGTGTCGTCTGCTACTTGCGACAGGCCAACTGGAAACAAATCTCCTGAATGTCCCAAACTTTGGAGCATAAAAAAATATAGTTCACTGGAAAAAATGTGTGTCCCAAATCATTGAGTGTCCCAATACATAGAGTAAATATGGTAGGAGGGTTTTTTTACATTGGATCTGGAAAAGTTTTGTAGAAATGAAATTTAATTGGTGCGTATGGAATTGTCATGGAATTAGGCCAAAAAAATAGCTTAAACAAAGCGACAAAAAAAATTATGGATTTCCGTCATGCGGCCCAGTTAGGAAGCATTTGCATACTCGGAACATATTGCGCACCAGTCTTTGTAGACTCTTTATGCAGTTTCTCAACACAATTCATTCAGTTCAAACTCTGATGTGAGCACAGTCTTCAAGCAGATGTTTCCAGACAATGGGATTGCACAGCAGTTTGCATGTGATGAATGGAGGAGTTAAGAAAATTAGGTATGGAAATGCTTTGGAATTGTTTGTCCTCTTGTTTTTAGAAAACTGTTCTAAACTCCTTGAGAAGTTTTGGAAAAGTTGTGGAATTTCTTAGAAATAAAGGTGTATGAACCCTGATTTGGTATACAGTAGTGTTAGGGGACATGTACAATGGAACCCTGTTAATTGAAAAGTCACATTGACAATGAAAATTATTCCATTCACAGAAGTATTCAAGTAACATGGATTGTGTCACTTTCCTGTATTCTGGAGATAAACTTGGCATTTATTTTATTATATCTTGTTTGACAGAGCACCATGAGAGCCTGTCAAACAGGATATAATAGATTAAATGCCTGTATTCGATGTACTGAGGCTAAATAGGTCTATAAACAAAGAAAAACTGGGGAGAGTCAGGGTAATTTCTCGACAGGTTGCAAAATTTTCTATTCAATTAAGAGGAGTTTACTCTCCAACCTATGTTCAATTAACTGATCAAATTTGTAATGGAGGTATGGTAAATGGTTTTGTGTTTGGATATTATATTCAGTTAACAGGTTTATTCATTTGGTGCCATATGGGAGAAATGAAAAAATGCTCAGCACTTTTCAAAAATGTTTTTCTTCAGAAATTCCAGTCAGAATCTTTCGATATTAGGTTTGCAACATCCTTAGGGGAATCCAATTCAGGTTTGTGTAAATCAAGTTGCTCTGTTCTTTTTTGGGGTCCACATTTTAATTTAATGCAATATGAGGAAAATTCTTTAAAAATCTACTTCAGATCTACCATTTAGAATCATTTGATATTTGATACACAGCATCCGTATACACCTTCCTTGTGGGGGCAGATTCAGATATGTTCAAATCAAGTCCATGGGTTCATATTTCTGTTCTCTATAATTCAAGATGATATTTGGCAAGAAAACAAATTTTATTTCAGTCGATTGTTCAATTTTCAAAATAATTACATCTGCAGGCCTGACATTTTCAGGAGAGCGATTTATTCGCTCATCTACTGCTCGTCTTAAAAAAATTAAGGAGGGCGAAAACTTGCCCTTCTGGCCTTAGAAAATAATGATTACCATAACAGCCTATGCCTAAAACCCACATCTTTTAGAATCTCTGCTACATGTATGTTAGTGGTCTCTGTAAGATGGACACACTGCCCCTCCCACTTCTCCGGGCCTTGCCAGGGCCCAGAGGTGTAGGAATGGCAGTGTAGCCGTCTCACAGAGACTACGTTGTTAGCAGCACCAAATAAAATGTAATAAAGTAAATAAAACTTGGCAGAATTCATTAACAGTAAAACTTCCTTTTGCAATTTTAACTTTTGTTAGCTTGAGGAGAGCTAATCGCTCGCCTTGGCCATGCGAGGGGAGCAAGTTTTAGCCCTCCTGCATTTTTAGCTTAACTTGACAAAGTCAAGGTAAGCTATTGCCATCACGTGTGCAGAAGTCTGTGAGTCTGTTCACATTTTCTTTTAGCACAGGCTACACCTCGTAGTTCTTATCCGATCATCACGAAATTTCACATGCAGGTTTGAAGTCGTGTCTAGGTGAGAACGTCCTCTTTTGGTCGCGATCGGTCAACCATGGTGGCTGCCCGAGCCCAAAACCTGAAAACTCATATTTAATATGGAGGGATTTCATTGTAATTTGGTAGGATGACTCCAGATGATGTCTAGATGAGAACTTCCCCATTTGGTCGCGATCTGTCAACTGTGACTGCCCGAGCCCAAAACCTGAAAACCCTAAGCACAGTCTACAGGTCATATTTATTGAGGGATTTCATTGTAACTTGGTAGGTTGACTCCATATAATGTCTAGATGAGAAGGTCCCCTTTTGGTCGCGATTGGTCAGCTGTGACGGCTGCAGGGGCCCGAAGCCCAAAAACCTTTAGAAGAGTCTATAGGTCATATTTATGAAGGGATTTCATTGTAACTCGGTAGGATGACTCCAGATAATGTCTAGATGAGAACGTCCCCTTTTGGTCGCGTTCATTCAACCATGGCGGCTGCCCAAGCACAAAACCCGAAAAACTTAAGCACAGACGACAGGTCATATTTATGAAGGGTTTTCATTGTAACACGGTAGGATGACTCAGTATAATGTCTAGATGAGGATGTCCCCTTTTGGTTGCAATTTGTCAACCTTGATGACTACACAGGCCCGAAGCCCAAAAACCTTTAGCACAGTCTACAGGCCGTATTTATGAAGGGATTTCATTGTATCATGATAGGATGACTCGTTTTGGAATAATTTCTCTGTAAATTGAGCCACATTAACCCAACCCTTTAGTATAGTCTACACCTCATATTATTTTTATTGAAAACAGCATACAGGGAACAGAAATTAACATATTCCCAATTATCACAATTCTTGTCTTATTTCATAATCCTTTCATAAACATTGAACATTATCCTTTTCATCAAACATAACACACAGACAAGTTAAGCTACAGTGTCATTGACACTTTCATTAAGAATGTCAGGCCTGCATCTGTCTGTGAGTATGTTAGGACAACTAGAAAGCCCCAATTTGTCCCAAAAACCTCCAAAAAAACACCGCTCCAATAATGCCCTTGTCGACTGCTATTTCACTCCAGTTCTTCACACAAGTGATGGTTCCAGAAACACTGAAGTGTTTCAACATAAATCCCTAGAAAACAATAAATAAATGATATTGCGGTGTTTCTATCAGATATTTGCTTGCCTGGATAGACTGTCAAAACTTAGAAATCACAGCTGACCCATTCATTTTGAATTGAAAGATCCATAAGCATTATGTCTACAAGGGCTCATTATTTTTGTAGTTTGTGCATGTTCGCAGATGCAGTTTTTAATACATAATGGTATAAATATTTATATAACTTCGGTTGTTTTTTTTGTAGATTGCTGCAAATGAAGATTTTGAGGAACTGACTTTAGATGATATACCTGTCTCTTTAAATATTAATAATTCAGTAAGTCTTTTCTTCTGATAATATTGAGCAAATATCAAGAAATGTGTCAAAGTCACAAGCTGTGTTTGGTGATATTTGCTTAATCCTTTACTCAACGAATCAGCCGCATCCACCCGCGTAATATACAAATTCAGCAGTTGAAAAAATATTTTTCAGCAAATTTCAACAAAACCATATCATGTGACCCCTTGTTCGAACGAGCTCATTGAGCTCGTTCCAATGAGGGGTCACATGATATGGTTTTGTTGAAATTTTTTGAAAAATTTGAAAAAATGATATTTAAAATAATAAATTTTGATATCATCTGCATTGGTAAAGGGTTAATAACACCAAGTTATGTGTGTAAATGTACAATTTGATAAATATGATGTTCATAGAAAAGGCAGCTGCTAGTCAACACCAAGTCTGAAAATAATTTTCATTGTGCTTCCAGACAAAATGTCAGCCACCAAATGAATCATGTCTGTCATGTAAGAATGATATCTGACATATCACAGAATGGAGTTTGAGTATTCGAAATAAAGTGTTTTGGTTGTACAAGTACCTTCATCTTAAAACTGCTCAGAATTCATCCAACCATACCTTGTTTTGCAGGGCTCAATGAGCCCTGCCAAACAAGGTTTGATTGGTTTCATTCTGAATTGGAACTGAATTACCCTTCAGACATAATTTAGATACATGTATGGCTATATCAAATCGTATTCCTTCACATGCAGTTAATACTGACGAGCTGTACAGTCACTTTCTTCACACTTCCCAACTTGCCAGAATCAGAAATCGCAATAATCATTAATGTAAGGCTTGCTAGTTACGTACATGATTTCCAGCAGGCATGATGTTCTGATCACTGAACTTCATTGATAATTTTGGCATCAGACATTTTGACTGAAGATTTTAAACCTCAGTCAGACATTGGCCTTTTTGTACCTGACATTCTCCTTGTCTGACCACTTATTTTCTGACATGGTCAACACACACCTTTGTTATAACTTTCACAACAACAAGTACTGTAATATAAGGCATTCATTCATGCTAGAGCCTGAGTAATATACTGTGGCTTCAAAACAAAACAAAAAAACCCAGCATGTTAAGAAACATGTTTCAAATTCCAAAATTTACCATGCTGTAGTATCAAAACATCTTGAATCATGCACAGCAAGAGAAGCAGCCTCCATCCATCCATGTGCCCATCCATACATTTTGTGAACGCAATAACTTGGAACAGATATCAGAGTTTCACGAAAATGGCTATAGGCACACATTGGGAAAAGAGCTTGGGTCAGGTTCCATATTCAACTTTCAGCTTTTGAAGGAGTTATGCCCTTTTAAAGTTTTTATTGGAAATTTGTTGTTTTTCTGATAATGCCTTTGTGAACATGATAACTTGAACAAAATGAAATCAGATTTTCATGAAATTTGCTATAGTTATATATGGTGAGAAGATCTCAGTCAAGTCAAGTTCAATAGTCATCAAATTTTGTAAGCTTTTGTAGGGGTTGTCCCCTCTTTTTGTTAGAAATTTGTTATTTGTCTGTTAATGACTTTGTAAATGCGATATTTTTAACAAATGTAATCAGATTTTCATAAAACTTGCTTTTGGCATAGATTGTGAGAAGTTCTCTGTCAAGTTTGATATTCACCAAAACTTTTTCAACTTTTGTTATGCCCCTTTTTGTTTGAAATTTGGTGTTTGTCTGATAGTGACTGTGAACGTGTTAACGGTGTGATCATATATTTTTATATTGTACCAATGACCCAGACTTAGCTGGTGCTAACTCTTTAAATTTCAGGGCCAAACACAAATTTTGCCTCACCAATCCCCCAAATTTGCATCAAAATCCAAAAAATCCATGTCCTATGTGGTCCTCCATACTTTTGTCCACAGCACGTGCGCAATGTCAAGGAAGTACCAAAATTGGCGCCAAATCTTCATTCTTTGTTTGGCCCTTCAATCAGTAACATCTCACTGATATCTGTGCTTATAATCTCAGTTAAAATGATTCCAGACACAAAATCATGAATGAAATGGTGGATCTAAGGATGAAATAAGAGGATGAGAGGAAGAAACAGTGGAAGGATGTGTTCAGGGCTGTAACTTATAATTTTTATGGAAAATTATTTCATGTTCCCTAATTTCAGGGCATGGGCCTGATGTTTTCATTCTTGCTATGAAATATCCACTGTTTGTTCAGTGTTTCCTCTCTCCCTTTCCTTGATACCCCCCTCCCCCCACCTCCCCCCCCCCCCCCTCCCCTAGCTAATCTCCCATGCTTTTGGCATAATTTTTGTAAATTTTTTACTGAAATTTCTTGGGAGTTTTTAGCATAGTAACAGAATGTTTATTCTGTTTTCCCCATGGTTACGTCCTCACCCTAGGGGTGTTTAGGCGTTTTGGTCATGCATCTACCATACGATGTACTGCAGTTTCTTCTCTGGAAGTTTCTGTTTTACATTGGATAGTGTTTAAAATTGGTTACTGATTTTGGGCCATATTTTCAGTGCCTGGAGTCTTGTTTCCGGTTTTTATTAACTTTTGTTTACGTTGACAACGGTTACTTCTGACAGTGATTCCTTGTCTTCTATTAGTTCTACTCATAGCCAGATACATTAATATTGTCCGTAAGTGTAACATTAATTTTTAAACATGTTTTAAAAATTTTTGTCCACACTTAGGCTTTTTTGGGATCCATTTGTGCTCATCGTTCCCTTTGGGAACTTGGGTTCATCTTAAAATTTTTTCGAAAAAATTTTTTTTTTGAATTATTTATTGAAATTTTTGTAATGGATTATATTATTATTATGTATCTTTGTTTTTCAAGGGTTAGTGCGAGTATGACGGCTGTTTAATATTTTTTCAAATATGAAAGAATATTGTTCAAATTGTAAATCGAGGAAGTCTTCCTCTGATTCTCATGTTCATTGTATTTGCTGTAGTCAGTGTACTCGCTCTAATTCTTGCTCAGTGTGTGCCAATTGGGATGACAAATGTTGGGAGTCGTGTGTCACGGTATATTGTTAGTGGTGAGAGGTCCATGCCGGTCCTCTTTCCACAGGGTCACTCTATTTTTTCAGTCTCTTTTTCAGAGGAACAAGAACAGGGTGATGCTTCTGTGATGTCTTCAGGAAGTGTGCTTCCGTCGTCGCAATTAAATGAAGAGCTAGCGGCAAAAGTGCTCAACGAAATTCGACAAGTGCCTAGATCCTTGGTAGGATTGACGACCTTGTCGCCAGCTAGCTCACCCGGTGAAGCAATCACTCGAGAAATTGGTGATGTGATGCCGTGTTCTTCCGTTGTGGTCAAGGAGAGAAGGGGGGTTGTTGCGAGCACTATAAACTCGGATCGTGCACACCCGGCGACGACGGATTGGAGGATGGAGCGGAGGAAGCCAGACAGTCCGGTAGCTAGCTGGTCCAGGTCTACCCAGACCGCGAGCGAGAGATGTCCCTCTCTCTTACAGCAACATCTGCGCCCAGATGTTGTTGTACGTAATGTTCGTAAGTCGGAGCATACGTCCACTCCTGCTTGGGACGCTCCGTCGCATAGACAGTCCGGCGTGGCTAGTCTACTGGCTTCCTCATCCACACGTCAACACACACGACCACACCTTGGCTACGTGACTGCAGATATCCAGCCTGCTTCGCCGACCAGGGATTCCACGTCGACCAGGTCACGCCATCCAGTAGCCAAGGACATGAGGCCTTACCAGTCGGGACGTTCGCATAAGAGAAGTATGCAAGAATTACCATCCCAGGAGCTTCCAGCGGCTAAACTACGTAAGACCGTGGCTCCACAGGCCTCCGTGACGGACTTGCTATCACAAATAGCACAACTCATCGCAGCCTGCCCGCAACCTTCAGAAACTCTTTCAGATCAGGAACTGTCTGAGGAAGCTGGGTCGCTATGCTCCCCTGCAGAGTCAGAAAGGGACGACCGAGATTCACATGTGGTCCAGTCGGATGGTGAAAGGGAATTAGCGGAGCTGGAATTTTCCCTTTCCGAACAACATAAGGTGGCCGTAGGTTTCGTCTGGCAACACCTTCCAGAAGTTGTTCCTCCAGACCAGAGTGCTGCGATACCAGATAAGAGACTGATAGCATCACTGGACACAGACTTTTTGGCCGGAATAAGCATGTCGCGCCTCAGTTTCCGGCTCAGTCCAGAAATGTCACATGGACATTTGAACTTCTGAATGACGCTATATTCAGGCTAGTCTCTAAGACTGGCAAATCCAGTTTCTTATCATCTCATGCTCTACATCTGCCGTTCATCAACAGTAGAAATAGATTTGAAACGGCAGGACAGGGCATGCCGAGAGTTCCTCTGTGTTTAGACGACCAGGCAGAAGACTTGGAGATGTCATTGCCGGCGTCTATGTCGATTCTCTCCAGTACGTTGGAGACGACAATTTCGTCTAACAGAGCCAATTTAGACGCCTTATCTTACGCAGATCACCTTACCAGAGCGTTATCACAACGTCTCGATGGAAAAGAATTCCAGGAGGTTCAAACTTCCTTGAGAGTTCTTTCGAGGGCCATAGCATATTCCACGTATAACTCCGCCATTTCAATGGCAAATTTGGAGTTAGTCAGACGTGATGCTGCCCTGGCTTCATCCACAAGAGTGGATACTAAGGTGAAAAACTCTTCGAGTCGCTACGGTTTCAGGAGAGCTTCTCTTCGATGGTAAGCTTTCGCTAATCTGTGATCAGATTACTAAGAAAGCTTCGGACTCTCTGCTCTTTAAGTCCGTTTCGAAAAAACCAGACTCAGCAGAGAGGAGTAAGTCAGGGACTTCTGGGGCGAGTACGTCCAAGGGAAGTTCCTATAGAGGATCTAAGAAAACCTCTACGTCTTACTCCAGAGACTGTCAGAGTAGCGACTCAGGTAGGGGTCGTAATGCTGGCCATGACAACCGGTCAGATGCCCCTTGGTCGACTGGTCGATGTGCGGGTCGGGGAGGATGTAGTTTCTCCTCCCGCAAGCCTCGCAGGTCCAGGAGGTGATGGTCAAAACCTCTATTGCGCTCCAGTGGGCGGAAGGCTGTCGTGATTCTTAACCAATTGGTTGTCAATTACAGACGTCCCATGAGTTCAGGGGGTTATTCCGGAAGGTCTAAAACTGTCCTTCAAAGAAAAACCCCCGTTAACACGAAGTCCACGTTGGACTCCGCTTCCGTCAAACTTTCAGAAGAGAGATTTGCTTCTATCAGAAGTCCAATCTCTTCTGGAGAAGAATGCAATAGAGGTCGTAGAAAACCAGGAATCTCCCGGTTTCTTCAGTCACCTGTTCCTGGTTCCAAAACCAGATGGCTCGTTCCATCCAGTTATAGATTTCAGCTGGATAAACAAGCTGATTGTGGCTCCAAAATTTTATATGGAGACCATTTGATCGGTAAGGGCGAGCATTCGAGTGAACGATTACGCTGTGAGCATAGATTTCAAGGATGCGTACTTTCACGTCATGGTTCATCCGGCGTTCAGAAAGTACTTTCGCTTCGCTGTCCTAGGGGTCGTTTATCAGTTCTGAGCAAGGTGCTTTGATCTGAATCTAGCGCACTGGGGCTTCACTCGAATAATGAACTCAGTAATGACTCATTTCCGAGCTCATTCGCCTGCGGTAACGTCGGCCTACTTGGACGACATTCTTCAGAGGTACGGCAACAGATTAACGCTTCAGAACGATGTTCAGCATCTGCTTCAACTGCTCCGACGTCTCGGTTTCATAGTAAACAAAAAGAAGTCGGATCTAGTTCCGTCCAAGTCATTCGTCCACTTGGGAATGAGCTTCGAGGCGCACAACAATCTGGTTCGTCTGCCGTTACCCAGAGTGAAATTAGTCAGTTGTTACGCTTGCTTTTGTCTTCACTCAAATGTAGTAACAGCGTGAGAATTCATGCGACTGATAGGTTTGTGCAGAGCCGCCGCGGATCTTATTCCGATGGGGCGACTACGCACTCATCCTCTCCAAATATGTTTTACTCAGAATTGGAGTGTGAAGATTCATTCGTTCGAAACGAACATCGTCTTGTCGAAACAAGTAAAACAAGAGATTCAGACTTGGGCAGATATTCAGTGGTTAACTCAGGGAGTGGGACTGCAACTGCCGGATCCGATTTTTACGATTATGATGGATGCGAGTCAAACAGGTTGGGGCGCAACTTTGAGCCCAACAGATTCGAGGTGCCAGGGTCTTTGTGATCCGCAGTTCCTAAACAAGCACATAAACATCAAAGAGATTATGTCAGTTTGGCTTGCGCTACGTCATTGGATGAACATTATTCAGAATTCACATGTTCACATTCTGTCCGACAATTTGACAGTAGTAGCGTATATTTGGAACCAGGGAGGCACTCATTCCATTCCGTTGTTCAACTTAACGGAGAGAATCCTTCTGTTTGTCCTAGAGCATCAGGTTCTTTTGTCGGTGTCATATTCCGGGTCGTCTGAATGTTCTAGCGGACTCCCTTTCTCGGAAAGGTCGTATGTTGCCGTCAGAATGGACTCTCAACGAACGAGTATTCAATCAGATTTACTACCAATATTTTCGTCCTATGATAGACTTGTTTGCGACGCATCTCAACAATCAGTTGCAGACTTATGTGTCGCCATGCCCAGATCCTCGAGCATTTGCAGTAGACGCTCTCTCGATCTCTTGGGACGGAATGATAGGATACGCGTATCCTCCAGCTCCGTTGATTCAACAGATATTGCTAAAAATCAAGCAATGTCACTGCAAGATTATGCTGGTAGCATCTCTGTCACCCCAGAGACCATGGATAAATCTACTTGGGTGTCTGTTGTGGGACATTCCTCGGAAGCTTCCTCCATGGGGGGACCTTCTTTCGCAGGGGAAATCGCGCACACTGCATCACAACCCGCAAGGTCTCAACCTTCACGTATTTCGGTTGTGCGGTCCTTCTTGCACAGCAAGCATTTTACAGGACGAGCAGCGGATGCAATTTCTATCTGTAGGAGGACCTCTTCGCTAAATTATGCTGCTAAGTGGAAGGTTTTCTGTAGGTGGTGTAGGGATCATTCTATTGATATTTATGATCCATCCATTCCAGACATTGCTAATTTTTTGGTCTACTGTTTGACGAGATCAAACTGCAGCCAATAACCATTAAGGGTTGTAGGTCTATGTTATCGGATACCTATGCTCATCATGATAGGTTACAGATTGGATCTAATGTCTCTTTATCAAAGTTAGTTAAAAACTTTTCGATAAATAGTCCTAGAACCCTTAGGTTAATTCCTAAGTGGAATTTAGCTTGGGTTCTTCTGAAGCTAAAAGAAACGCCATTTGAACCCCTTGACACGGTAGACTTCAAATACTTATCTTATAAGACAGCTTTTCTCTTAGCCTTCTCTTCTGCTAGAAGAGTTGGTGGGCTTCATGCACTATCTGTTGATGATTCTCACTATCGTAGTGTTGGTAATACTATTACTTTGACTACTAATGTTGGATTTTTGGCTAAGAATCAGGCTCCTAATAAGTACCCTGAACCTATTGTTATTAAGGCTCTTCCTTCCTTAGATGGCCATAGGCCTTTGCTATGTCCAGTTAGAGCTACGCGTATTTACAAACGTAGATCTGAGTTTATCAGAAAGGGACAAAAACGTTTCTTTCTGTCTCTGCTGCCTAATAGAAGGGACATTACGGCCCATTCTATTTCAAGGTGGATTCAATTGACTATTCGTACTGCTTATGAAAATTATCTTCTACTCAGCAGTCTGTGCTTAAGATTTCGGTGCATGAAGTGAGGGTGCTGTCTACATCTTGGGCTTATGCTAATAGTATTGCTATTACCGATTTGATGAAGGCTGCATACTGGTCCTCAGCCTTCTACGCTCACAATTTTTTACCTTAGAAATATTGAGTCTATATCTGGCGACCTGCGTTGTTTAGGTCCATTATCTGTTGCTCAGAATGTCGTCCACTAAACAGTTGCAACTATAGTTATGCAGGCTTTCTGCAATGACACTGTCTTGCTGCCCTCTTCGTTCTGGGGTGATTAACCCAGAGCAAGGGGAGGGGGGGATGGTGTTCCCTTATATCACCTGCTTTATAGTGAAAAGCAAGGGAATACCTCCTCTGGAGTCAGTAATTCCGAGTCGGTGCTGGGATGGTTTTAAAGTGTAAAGCTAATATTTTTTCTCATTTATGTAGTATTTTTAAAGTGTAGCTTGGTGTGAAGCATTTGTATATGTCACGTGTCATACGAGCGTTAATATACAATCCTCGGACACTTTTAAATGAGTATAAAGAGTCTCATTCTCTGGACTATCTTTATTTATTGGCTTTCCTTTAAAAAAATTAGTATAATGGGTTATACTGGATGTTATTGTGCTCAATTACGGAATGGTATTGTGTCTTTCTTATTTTGTATAAACAAGAAAGATACATGTAAATCCTGTTTCTCCTTTTCTCCTTGAGGGGATAATTCTGTTTACATGTAATTGAGCCTATTGGATTTTATTTTATGTACTAGGCTCTCCAGCCTTTTCTCTATTCAGCTAAGTCTGGGTCATTGGTACAGTATAAAAATGTAGAAAAATTTATAGTAATTTATATATTTTTTATACTTTCCAATGACCCAGACGGGGATGGCCCTCCCATGAGTTGGGAACTCATACCTCCCTGCTGATTACATAACACTTACCAGGCACTGGTTGTAAGAATGAAGATTTGGCGCCAATTTCGGTACTTCCTTGACACTGCACATCCCATGGACAAAAGTATGGAGGACCACATAGGACATGGATTTTTTGGATTATGATGCAAATTTTGGGGATTGGGGGGGGGCAAGATTTGTGTTTGGCCCTGAAATTTAAAGAGTTAGCACCAGCTAAGTCTGTGTCATTGGTAAGTATAAAAAATATATAAATTACTATAAAAGTTTTTCAACTTTCATGAAACTTTTTTTATTTTTTTTTTATTGATATGACCGCAGCCTCAGATATTGATACATGAAAAGGTCTGTGAGAGCTTTCCAAGATTCAGTGTTAGAGGTTGGTATCATCAATGTTGAAAAAACAAACAAAAAATGTTCTTATTGAACACATCTTGATTGTGGATGTAGAAGTGTAATTAGTGTGTAATAGATTACATGAGCATCCCAATGTTGCAGTCAGGAGGTAGCCAAAGATGCTGAAAGTGGCCTTAATCCTTTACCCAGTGAATCATCCACATCCACCCGCGTAATATGCAAATTCAGCAGCTGAAAAAATACTATTTTACGAAAAATTTCCACAAAACCATATGTGACCCCTCTTTGGAACGAGCTCATCGAGCTCGTTCCAATGAGGGGTCACATGATATGGTTTTGTTGAAATTTTTTGAAAAAATTTTAAAAATGGTATTTAAAATAAAAAATTTGGATATCGTCTGCGTTGGGTAAAGGGTTAAACACCAATAAATAAATAACTAGTAACCACTTGTTGAGTGTCAGAAGCCACTCTCATGGCTTTATTCAAAAGTACTAAACCACTTTAGTGTCTTTAAACTTGTATTATGGGGGCACGGTGGCTCAGTAGGTAGAGGTACAGGCTGCAAGCTGAGAGGTTCTCGGTTTCGAATCCCACCTGCGGCAACTGCGTTGTGTCCTTGAGCAAGACACTTCACCCCTATTGCCCACGTGGGGGAACGGTGGTGCTGTGTACTAAGGCATATTGCACGTCGATGGTGCACTTGTCTTCAACCAATGCTAACCCTGCTTGTGTGGAGTTAGTATGTTGGGGAGCTGACAGTTGCTCGCTGTTACTCGGTGGTTCTCTCTGGGTACTCCGGCTTCCTCCACCCGTAAAACTGTCATGGTCATTATTAGCCATTGTGCAGAAATATGTTACCTCAAACTCCAATAAATAAATAAATAAATAAACTTGTATTATCCTGTTTTATCAATAGTGAAAACAATTTTACATAGAATTATTTTGTTACAATTTATTGGAGAGTATCAACAGGCACTCTCTAATATATTATAACAGAACAATTATTTGTGAACAAAATCTTGCTAAACTATGACTCCCCTTCTGGTATCATGGTAGCAAATTTTACCCATAATTCAACTAGGGATTCAGCCAATTCAGTTTTCTTTGACGAAGCTCATTGAACTCTGTCAAACACGGTAGAATTGGTTACATTCCTATACCTCCCGTACCTTACAACTGACTGAGACAAACAGGATCAGAATTGGTCAGTGGGGGGGAGGGGGGGGGGGGGCGCGGTGGCGTCGCGGTAACTGGTTCTCGTCAGATCACCGACATTAAGCAACGTCGAGCGCGGTTAGTAGTTGGATGGGTGACTATTTCAGCGACTGATTCGGGCTCCCGTGTTGTGTCCTTATTCAAGGCACTTAACCCCGATTGCCTACATGGTGACTTGATGACGCTGTGTACTAAGGCTTACTGCATGTCGATGGTGCGCATGTCTTCAACCAATCTAACTCTGCC
Organism: Pictodentalium vernedei; assembly: GCA_031216915.1. Taxonomy (NCBI): domain Eukaryota; kingdom Metazoa; phylum Mollusca; class Scaphopoda; order Dentaliida; family Dentaliidae; genus Pictodentalium; species Pictodentalium vernedei. The sequence goes on along the minus strand of CM062297.1, from coordinate 46,300,325 downwards.
TGTGCCGCAGTTCAGAGTTACGATGTTGGAGAGCTGACAGCTGCTCAGTGTTGCTCGGTGGTTCTCTCCGGGTACTCCGGCTTCCTCCACCTGTAAAACTGTCACCGACATGATATGACCCTGGCTGTTAATGTGTCGTTAAACCCCAATATAAAAAAAAAAAAAAAAATTGGTCCGTGAGCTCTTAAAATCAATATTTTTCTTTGCAGAAATGAAAAATGCAGAAGTTTGCTTTTGAAATATTTGAACAAGAAAAGTATTACAACAGAAGTCATGAAGTATGAACTTGTATTGTCATGTACGATCTTTTTAAATTTTAGAAAGAATATGAGGAGAAACTTGAGGAGGAACAGAAGCTGTGCAGTGGGACCGAAGCTGTCTTGTCCAGTATGAGTAATCAGAATGAGCTGGCTGGAGATGGTGAAGCTCTAAACATGGGTTAGTATACAATTATTTACTTTCTTATTATTGACTTTCCTTGAGGTTAATGCAAGGAATTATCAACCCGAGAAAAAAAATATTCACTGAGGCTGTAGGCGGAGGTGAATATTACTTCTCATGGGTTGATAATTCCTTGTATAAACCTCAAGGAAATTCAGTTATTGTTTCATTATTATGACAGAAAAAATCGTTTGCAAATTCCTTGCTTTATTACATATTTTTCAAAGAAAAATAGCATATTCATGTGCAACAAAAATAAATTTAATTTCAACATATATATATAAGAAGCAATGTGCATTATCTTATTTGTTCATGTTGTAGTTAATTGTTTTATTTGAACAGTTCCTAAACATTGGAACAGGTAAATTAAAGGAAGCAGCAAGCAAGTTGGAAATTCCATTTCTATTTTTATCACAAACAGGTATTCAGAATCATTATACAGTAGAATCCTCTTAATTGAATAGCCATTTTGCCAGTGAAAATTATTCAATTAACAGGAGAATACAATTAACAGGGATTTGGTCAGTTTCCTGTGTTCGGAGGTAAACTGAGCATTTATTCTATTATATCTTGTTTGACAGAGCTCATAGAGCTCTGTCAAACAAGATATGATAGATTAAATTCCTGTATTGGGTGTAGTGAGGCCAAAAAGGTTGATAAATAAGGGGAATTTGGTGCGTGTCACTGTAATTTTTTTGACATATTACAAAAATTTATATACAATTAACAGGAGTGTACTCTACAACCCATATGCAATTAACCCTTTACCCAACGCAGACAATATCAAAATTCATTATTTTAAATATCATTTTTTCAAATTTTTCAAACAATTTCAACAAAACCATATCATGTGACCCCTCGTTGGAACGAGCTCCACGAGCTCGTTCCAACGAGGGGTCACATGATATGGTTTTGTTGAAATTTTTTCAAAAATAATATATTTTTATACTGTACCAATGACCCAGACATAGCTGGTGCTAACTCTTAAAATATAGGGCCAAACACAAATTTTGCCCCCCAATCCCCAAAATTTGCATCTAAAACTAAAGAAAACATGTCCTGAAAGGCCCTCCACACTTCGCCCCCACTGCGCATGTGCAGTGTCAAGGACGTTCCGAAATTGGCGCCATTAATCATTCTAAGTTTGGCCCTTCATCAGTTAACATCTGACTGATCTTTGTGCTTATAAATCTCAGTTTAAATGATGCCAGACACATAAATATTAGGGAAATGGTGATTCTAAGGAGGATAGAGAAGGAGGAGAGGAAAAGAATGTGTGACAGAATATTATCAGGGCTGTAACTTAAAATTTTTTAATGAAATTATGTTAAGTTACCTATTTTCAAGGCAGCAGCCATTTTGTTGTCATTCTGATTATTTAGTTACACTGTTTTTTCAAGTGTTTTTCCTCTCTCCCTGTCCTTTAAGTTCCCCCTTGCTACTCTCCCATGCTTTTGGCATAGTTTCTGTAATTATTATTACTAAAATTTCTTGGGAGTTTTAGCTGAATAACAGAATGAATTCTGTTCTTTCCCCATGTTTACGTCTTCACCTACGGGTGGTTAGGCGTTGTGTTCTGCATCTACCATCTGATGTTCTGCAGTTTCTTCCCTGGAAGTCTCTGTTTTGCATCAGATGGTGTATTTTTGGTAACTGATTTCAGGCCTGGGTGCCTGGAGTCTTATTTTAGTGTTTTTACTCTCATTGTTTACATTTACAACAGCCCCCTGTGTGAGGGGGGGATTTCTAAATAATAATATCTTTATGTTATTTTAATCATAACTAGATACATTATTATTGTTCGTAAGTGTTGAATAAATTGTTTAAAATATTTTTAAAATTTTTGTCCACACTTAGGCTTGGGATCCATTGGGGCTCAACGTTACTTTTCAGAAACTTGGGCTGTTCTGAAAAAATATTTTTTCAAAATATTTTGATTTCAATTATTTTTTCTATATTAATGGATCATATTATTATTATGTATTTTGATTGCCAGGGGTTAGTGCGAGTACCAGGACTTGTTTTCTTTTCACATTGAAAGGATATTGATCAATTGTTTTAAGAGGAAGTCTTCCTCTGACTTTATTATCATTCTATATGTGGTCAGTGTACTCGCATTAACTCCTGTTCTGTATCGTATGATTTCGATGACAATATGGGAAGCGTATGTCACGGTATGTTGTTGGGGATTTGGACACTCCGGTCCTTTCCCCGCAGGGTCACTCTACTTTATCAATTTCTATTTCAGACGATCAAGATTAGGGTGATGTATCTGTGATGTCTTCCAACAGTGTGCCTCCGTCGTCACAATTAATGAAGGGCTAGCGGAAAAGTGCTCATGTAAATACGCCAATTGCCTAAGAGGACCCTAGTAGGTTCGACGGCCTTTGACGTCCGCTAGCTCGCCCGGTGTAGCGTCCATTCACCGAATGGTTCGGCAGCCGGGTTCGTCCGTTGCGGTCTAGAAGGATTTTTGGGGTGATGCGAGCACTATAAACTAACCTAATGCACACCCAGTGACGGCGGATCGGAGGGAGAACGCAGGAAGCCTTTTAGTTCGGTTCATAGCTCGTTCCGGTCCATCCAGACGGCAAGCGAGAGAGGCCCCTCTCTCGTTCAACAACATCTGGCCCCAGATGTTGTGGTACAAAATGTGTCGTAAGCGGAGCATACGTCCGTCGCTCGGGACGCTCCGTTGTATAGGCAGTCCGCTGAGACTGCTAAGGCTTCCTCTTCTCGTCAGCGCACACGACCGCACCTTGGCTGCGTGACCGCCGATATATTACCAGCTTCGCCGATCAAGGATTCTTCGGCGACCAGGTCACACCATCCGGTAGCCAGGGACACGAGGCCTGCAGACTCCGGACGTTCGCATAGGAAGTGTGCGGGAGTCAACGTACACGGAGCTTCCGGCGGCAATGCATCGTAAGACCGCTACTGCACAGGCCTCGGGAACGGACGTGCTTTCCTTAATAGCACAGTTTATCGCAGCATCCCAGCATCAACTGAATCTGTCGCATATATTTTATCCGACGATGCTGGGTCGGGACGCTCCGCGGAAGCGGGTACGGACGTCCGAAAGTTTCATCCGGTCCGACGGGATACCGAAAGGGATTCGGAGGATTTCGAGCTTTCCCTTTCGGAACAACATATGCTGTTGTGTATGTCATCTGACTTGGTCTTCTACAGCTTCTTTCGTCGGACCAGAATGCTGCGATGCCGGATAAGAAACTGATAGCGTCGGTGGTCTTAGAAATTTTTGGTTCGGTTCAGGGACTTCGTCCCTCAGTTCCGACATAGTCCAATAATGTCACACAAACTTTTGAATTATTGAACGACGCTATATATATTATTATTTTATGCTTGCTAACCAAGCATTTCTGGTTTCTTGTTCGAAGAGTTATGGAGATGTCTTTCAAAAGTGTGCCTCTGTCGTCATAGTTAATGAAGAGTTAGCGGCAATAAGTGCTCATGGAATATGTCTATCGCCTACGGAGTGACATTCGCTAGCTCACCCGGTGTAGCGTACATTCATCGAATGGTTCGGCTGCCGGGTTCGTCCATTGCGGTCTAGGAAGGAGATTTGGGTGATGCGAGCACTTTAATTACTTTAGTACTCACCCAGTGACGGCAGATTGAGGACAGATCGGAGGAAGCCTGTTAGTCCGGTTCCTGGCTGGTCCAGGTCCGTCCGGGCTGTGAGCGAGAGAGGTCCCTCTCTCGCCCAACAACATAGGGGACCGCATGTTGTGGTTCAGATATTTTACATTCGGAGCATATGTCCGTTGGTCGGGACGCTCCGTTATATTGACAGTCCGAGAGACTGTCTTTAATGCTTCCTCATCCTCACAGCAGGGCACACGACTGCACATTGGCTACGTGACCTCGAGTATCCGATCAGTTTCGGCATTCAGTGATTCCACGGCGAATAGGTCGCGCCATCCGGTAGCCAAGGGACACGAGGCCTATACACTCCGTTCGCTCGCATATTGGTAGTATGCACGGGGTAACGACCACGGAGCTTCCAGCGGCAATGCATCGTAAGACCGCTTCTCCTCAGGCCTCAGTGACGGACGTGCTATCCGAGTTAGCACAGTTGTTTCGCAGCATCCCAGCAATTGATAGTTTCTCGGTCGAATCAGGAATTATCCGACGGCGCTGGGTCGGTGCGGTCCGCGGTTGCATCAGGTACGGACAACCGAACGCTTTATAGGGTCCGACAGGATGGCGAAAGGGATTCGAAAGATTTTGAGTTTTCCCTTTAGTAGTATCGGAAGATGCCTTTCATATCTTCTGGCATTATCTTCCAGTGATTATTATTTCGGACTTCATTGCTGCGATCTTGGATAAGAGACTTATAGCGTCATTGGACTCGGATTTTTCGATCGGTTCGGGGACATTGTCCCTGACTTACCGACGCAGTCCAATATTGTCATTACAACATGTGTTTTATTTTTCGACGCTATATATATATATACAAGCCTGCTACTAAGCATGATAGTTTAGTTTCTTGTCCGCGTTGCTCATTTCTGCCATTTTATCATTTATACAAATAGTTTATTTTGGCAGAGCAGGGCATATCGAGAGTTCATATGCGTCTTGACGGTGTGATTAAAAACTGCATATATTCTTTTTCGCCGTTTATGTCTTTTCCAATTTCAATGTTGGGAACGACATTATGTATAGTAGACTTAACTTAGACGCTTTATTATACGTAATCCGCCTTACTGAGGCGTTATCATTACGTCTTCAAGAAAAGATTTACGGGATATTATTCTCAATGTAATTTCTTTTGAGGGCAGTAGTTTGTTCACGTATAACTCCGCCCTTCAGTGGCTGATTGGAGTTAGTTAGACGTGACGCAGCCCTAGCTACATCCACTCGCGTGGATAGTAAGGTTAAGAACTCTCTCAGAGTCGCTTCGTTCTCGGAGGAGCTTCTCTTCGACGGCAACTTTTCGGCAATCCATGAATTGCTCGATTTACACATTCTCTTGTCTATCTAGTGTTACAAGAGATTCAGACTGGGGAAAACATTCGGTGGTTGACTCAGAGAGTGCCGCCGCAGTTTCCGGACCCGAGTGTGGCTGTTATGACGGTTGCCAGTCAAAACAGATTGGGATATAATTCTGATCCCTACGGATTCGAAGTGCCAGGGTCTTTGGGTTCCGCAGTCTTTTAGCAATCAGTTTTCTTCCGCGGAATAATGTTTTTTAGGCTTGCTTTATGTCATTGCATGAACATTATTCAGAAACGCATGCCCAAATTCCTGTCCTTTAATTCGACAGTAGTGGCGTATCTCCGGAACCAGGGAGGCACTCTTTCATTTCCGTTATTCAATTTAATGGAAAGAATCCGTCTGTTGGTTATAGTACACCAAGTTCAGTTTTGGTCCGTCATATTCCGGGTCGTCTGATTGTTTTATCGGACTCCCGTTCTCTTACGGGTCGCTTGTTGCTGTCAGAATGGACTCTCAACAAACAAGTATTCAATCAGATTTGCTATCTATGGGAGCGCCCAATGATGATTTATTTATGACACAGCTTGCTAATCAATTGCAGACGTATGTGTTGGCTTGTCCAGATTTCTGAGCTAATATTCTTAACGCTCTATTGATCTATAGGACGGAATGATAGGATACGCGTATCCTCCGGCGCTGTTGTTTTAGCAGGTATTGCTAAGATAAACAACCACAATACATTTCTGTTGATAGCATCTCTATCTTCACAGAGATCTTGAGTAATTTTCTCTCTTGTCTACTGTGGGTCTTAACGTGAAATCTTCCTCTATGTGAGGATCTTTTTCACTGGGTAAATCGTGTCATCTTTATCACAACCTGCAAGGTCGCAACCTTCATGTATTCCATTGTGTGGTCCGTATTGCATTGTAAGCACTGTACTGGACGAGCTTTGGACGCGATTTCTTACTATAGGAGATCCTCTTCTTCGCTATTCTATGCGGCTAAAGTGGAGGCTCTTCCGTCGTGGTGTAGGGATCATTATGTTCATATTGTTGATCCCTCCATACTACTCATTGCTATTTTTTAGTATACTTGTTTCACAAGATCTACTGCAGCCTGTTATTATTTAGGTTATAGGTTTATGTTACCTCATACCTATGCACTCTACGATAGTTTACAATTGAGTCTTTTGTCTCTTTATCTAAGTCATTTAGTAACTTTTTGATAAATAGACTTAGAATCTTTAGATTAAATTCCTATACGGATTTTAACTTCGGTTCTTATTTAGCTAAGTAATCATTTGAGCCTCTGGAAACAGTAGTTTTCAAATTCTGACCTTTTAGACAGTAATTCTGTTGGTTTCTCTTTTACTGTAGAGTCAGTGAGTTTCATGCACTATCGATGGATGATTTTCACTTTCATAGTTTCGGAATCAATACTTCCGTTACTATTTAGGTTGGATTGTTGCATAAGAGTTAGGCTCCTATTATCCGGAACCTATTATTTTAAGGTCCTTCCGTCTTCGTATGGGCATAGGCCTTTACTCTTTCCGGGTACAGTTTATGTATTTATAAACAGATTTCTGTTTATTACTATGGGCGTAAGCTTCTTCTGTCTTTGATGTCTAGTAGAAGGACGTTACGCTCCATTTTTTTGTTAATGGATTCTATTAACTATCGGTACTGCTTATAGTATATCATTGACTTAGCAGTTGTGCTTAAGATTTCGGCTCATGAAGTAAGAGTTCTTCTACATCTTGGGCTTACATTAATAGTGTCGCTATTATAGATTTTTGAAGGCCGCTCATTGCGCTCAGCCATCCACATTCATGAATTTTATCTCAGAAATATCGAGTCCATTTCTGGAGGCCTCTATTGTTAGGTCTATTATCTACTGCTCAGAATGTCATTCACTTAACAGTTGCTACTATAGCTAGGTAGGCTGTCTGTTTCGGCAGTGTCTCCGTTCGGCTGCCCTCTTCGCTCTGGGCTATTTGACCCAGGGCAAGAAAAAGGGGTGGGGGGAGGGTGTTCCCTTGGGTCACCTGTTTTACTATGAAAACAAGGGGATACCTCCTCCGGAGTTAGTAATTCTGAGCTGTTATTGGGATGGTTGTTTACTGAGAAGTTTAGGTTTTTAAAATTCATTCAAGTCTTAGTTTTTAAAGTATAGCTTTTGAATATTGCATATGTCAACGGACATGATTATGCAATCCTCAGACACTTTTAGGAGTATAAGAGTCTCTATTCTCTAGACTTACTTATTTATTGGCTTACTTTAAAAATTATTAGTATAAGGATTATATTGGATATTAATAGAGTACATGGATGTATGAAGCTCAATTTTGGAAGGTGTTGTATCTTTCTAATTTATCATAAATAAGAAAGATACATGTAAGGCCTATTACTTCTTTTTCCCTACAGGGGATGACTCTATTTTATTTTATTGAGCGTATTCCATTTTGCTCTATGTCCTTGGCCCTCCAGCCTTTTTACTATTCAGCTATGTCTGGGTCATTGGTACAGTATAAAAATGTTAAAAAATTTATAGTAATTTATATATTTTTTATACTTACCAATGACCCAGACGGGGATGGCCCTCCCAGGAGTTGGGAACTCTTGCCTCCCCGCTGAGTACATAGCGCTTACCAGGCACTGGTTATTAGAATGATTAATGGCGCCAATTTCGGAACGTCCTTGACACTGCGCATGCGCAGTGGGGGCGAAGTGTGGAGGGCCTTTCAGGACATGTTTTCTTTAGTTTTAGATGCAAATTTGGGGGATTGGGGGGCAAAATTTGTGTTTGGCCCTATATTTTAAGAGTTAGCACCAGCTATGTCTGGGTCATTGGTAAGTATAAAAAATATATAAATTACTATAAATTTTTTAACTTTTTCAACTGCTGAATTTGCATATTACGCGGGCGGATGTGGCCGATTCGTTGGGTAAAGGGTTAATAGATCAAATTTGTACTGAATGTATGGTAAATGGTTTTGTGTTTGAAAATTATATTCAATTAACAGGGATATACAATTAAGAGATATCCAATTAAGTGGGCTCCACTGTACCAACCTGCCTGTGCTATTTATACACAACAATGACAAGAGCGGTGATATATCAACATGATTTCAGTAAAAATTGAATAGATCAGCAATACTGGAGTATATGAACACTTCTGATGAGTGTGTTAGCCAATTAAATTACTAGATTTTTTCTGTAATATAATAATATATATTATCCCTTGCAACTTGCAGAAATATGTTTTGGGTATCTACAGGGGCCATTTAGGAACCCTTTACCAATGATATTTGGACATGATTTTTTCCCAATTCTTAACCCCAAATTTCCAAATCTCAGTCCCCACTCAAACATACATTTGATGCACAACTGGTGCCCTGAACTAGGTAGTCATAACACCTCAGAAAATGACCACCCAGTTCAGGACACCACTTGTACATTAAATTTAAATTACTTACAAAGTCTCTAAATTCAAAGGCAAATAAGTTCTTTAGTAGTATAAGATCAGTTTAATAGAAATTTCAGAGACTGCATGATTGGTAAAGGCCAAGAATAGAGGACCGCACGTTTTTTAAGAAAATAAAACATATTTCACAACTTTTTGAGTTTCTTATCATTCTAAAACATGTTTTACACGAAATTAGCCCAAAACACCGATACCCACTCAAAAAATCATCACTTTTAACCCTTTTCTCTGAGACGGGTTTTTGAAACAAATGAATTTTTGATTGCATTCTGAAATGGAGCTGAGGATGTTTCATTGTGACGTCACAGGGGAGCAATCATTACCTTCTTTGCATCCTAGGATCAGTTTAGGATGGGTACAGGTTAGCTAACCCCTACCCATCCTAAACTGACCCTAATGCACTGGTCGCTGTATTCTAATCATTGCCTTGCTTGCGTACTAGGGTCAGTTTAGGATGAGTACGGGTTAGCTAACCTGTATCCATCCCAAACTGACCCTAATTCGTTCTCCCATTGTAATTACACCCTCGTATACTCCAATCAAATGGAGTGTATACGATAGCGGAAAAAAACAAAGAATCGCGTACCTGTTTACCGCAGGTTTTGTTGTTGAAATTGTTTGGAAAATAAAGTTAACAGAGGATATAAAGGGTTAAAAGTGATGATTTTTGTCAGTAGGTATCGGTGTTTTGGGCTAATTTTGTGTAAAACATGTCTTAGAAAGATAAGAAACTCCAGAAAGTTGTAAAAAATGTTTTATCTTCTTAAAAAATGCACGGTCTTGGCCTTTACCGCATGTGACTGTTTGTTATAAAACTTGCTTGTATGGCTGGGCGGTTTATTGGTTCGGTTTGGGTTTTTTTTTTCAAAACTGAAATTGAACCGCCGCCTTAACAAAAAACCGAGACTTTCGGTTTCAACAAAATTCCTAGAATTGGTAAGTTTATGACCTCTCAATCACTTGCTTTCTGCACACCAAAGGCTAAAATGTCAGGCAAAGGTAAAGGAGTGCTGATTATGCTCACTTTGAGAGGACTTACAACAAATCCCACCCCCCAGAAGAGTGGTAGCAAATTTGTTATATCTTAGATGATATCTCCAGAACCACCACCAGAAAGAATATGAAAAATTAAAAAGTCTTACGTAAGAATCCACACATACAATTCAAGAATCGTTAAGTAAATTTAATGAACTCAGCCTCAGACTCACTCATATTCGACCAAATAGGTATTGCAAGTTACCTGACAATATGTGGTGTAAAAGTAATGTAAATTATCTTTGACCCCAAAGCATCTGCATACGGCACTTAGTAAATTAGATTGGAGGTAAACATAAAATTTATTGAGTTTTAAAACCTCAAAGTTCACATGGGAAAAATGACGGGGTAAATTATGTTAATTCACCGACTTCTGGCATGTTCTTTGACGTCACATGCTCAGAGATAACACTGCGCATTGGCAGTTCTGTTTTTTTGTCAACAATAAAAGGGTTAAATTAAAATAGAACATATCCTGTTAAATGCATGGCTGGTAACTATTAAAAAGTTTTTTTTAAACTTATTGGGAATTGTTTGTATACTATTTGAACTTACATTAAGGAAATGTGCAGTACTGCAGGTCTTTCAGGTATAAACTGTCAAGTTAAAGCTGCATTCCCAATACGCAGTTGTTATAGTCAACACGTGTTTTACCATGTGTATTTTGTGTACACAACAAATCCCAAGATGTAATATTGCAAACTTTCAAATTCCATTATGCAGCTGTTTCCCTTCATAAACATCAATCGCCCATCTTGACCGAGATGAAATAAGTGCAGGGATCAGCCAAGAGGGCGAAGTGAAGTTGGCAATATTTCCGCCTTGGAACCACTCACTTCGACCAATTTCTATGTTTGAGCAAAATCAAAGTAAAAAAGCGAACCTCTGCATTCGAAATTAGGAGAGATATTGTGAAAAGATTGGAGTGAGTGAGTTACCAATAAAAGTTATTCGAAAATCACGTCTTACTTCAATAATAGTTATCAATTTTTTTTTTATTCTTGTACTGTACCAATGACCCAGACATAGCTGGTGCTAACTCTTAAAAAACTAGGGCCAAACACAAATTTTGCCCCCCAATCCCCAAAATTTGCATCTAAAACCGAAAAAATCATGTTCTAAATGGTCCTCCATACTTTCCCTCCACTGCGCATGCGCAGTGTCAAGGAGGTCTCGAAATTGGCGCCAATTATCATTCTTTGTTTGGCCCTTCATCAGTTCACATCTGACTGATATTTGTGCTTGTAAATCTCAGTTTAAATGATGCCAGACACATAAATATTAGAGAAATGGTGGATCTAAAGAGGAAATAGAAGGAGGAGAGGAAAAATGAGTGTCAAGAAATAATCAGGGTTGTAACTTTAAATTTTTTTACGAAATTATGTTATGTTGCCTAATTTTGAGGCATGGGCCTGTTGTTGTCATTCTTGCTATAAAGTTACATATTTTAAAAATTTTTGTCCCTACTTAGGCTCTTGGGATCCATTGGGGCTCAACGTTACTTTTCAGAAACTTGGGCTTTTATGAAAAGATATTTTTTCCAAAAATTTTTTTGATTTCAATTATTAGCTCAACTTTGACGAAGTCAAATTTGAGCTATTGTCATGGCCCGTCATCCGTCCTTCCGTCTGTCCGTACGTCAACAATTGGCTATGGCTCGGGCTAGAGGTCGTATTTATGAACCGATCTTTACGAAATTTCTTGTGTACCTTTGTTATGACCCTGGGACGGGAACGAGTGTTTTTAGGTGTGGTCCAAAATTCAAGATGGCTGCCAGCGGCCATTTTGTACCGATGATGCAAAAATCAGTTTTTTGTACAGAACTTCTGTATGAAAGTTCTGATTTGAATAAAGTTTTGTATAAATGTTTAGTACCATGGGATACATCACATATAATACGGGTTTTTTTCTCGTGCGTAAATTATGCGAATTAGACTGACTTTGATTTATTTAGTGTTACTTTCAGAGCTGTAAGTGCCAAGCTGCTATGGCTCGGGCTAGAGGCCGTATTTATGAACCGATCTTTACGAAACTTCTTGGGTACCTTTGTTATGACTGTGGGATGAGAACGAGTGTTTTTGGGTGCGGTCCAAAATTCAAGATGGCTGCCAGCTGCCATTTTGTACCGACGATGCAGAAATCTGTTTTTTGTACAGAACTTCCATATGAAAGCTCTGATTTGAATAATTTTTTGTATGAATGTTTAGTACCATGGGATACATCACATATAATACAGGTTTTTTTCTCGTGCGTAAATTATGCAAATTAGACTAACTTTGATGTTTTTTGGTGTTACTTTCAGCACTGTAATTGCAAATGCCAATACGGCTCGGGCTAGAGGCCGTATTTATGAACCGATCTTTACGAAACTTCTTGGGTACCTTTGTTATCACCGTGGGACGAGAACGAGTGTTTTGGGGTCCGGTCCGAAATTCAAGATGGCCGATGGCAGCCATTTTGTACGAAATTTGGGGCAATCAAATTTTTGCACAGAACTTCCTTATGAAAGCGCTGATTTGAATAATTTTTTGTGTGAATGTTTAGTACCATGGGATACATCACATATAATACGGGGTTTTTTCTCGTGCAGAAATTATGCAAATTAGATGAACTTTGATTTTTTCAGTGCTGCTTACACACAGTAAGTACACATGTCAATACGGCTCGGGCTAGAGTCTGTATTTATGAACCGATCTTCACGAAACGTCTTGGGTACCTTTGTTATCACCTTGGGACGAGAACGAGTGTTTCTGGGTGCGGTCCAAAATTTAAGATGGCTGCCAGTGGCCATTTTGTTTCGAAATTAGGTCTAATCAGTTTTTTGTACACAACTTCTCTACGGCTCAGGCTAGATGCCGTATTTATGAACCGATCATTACGAAACTTCTTGGGTACCTTTGTTATTACCGTGGGGTGAGAATGAGTGTTTTTGGGTGTGGTCCGAAATTCAAGATGGTCACCAGCAGCCATTTTGTACCAAAATTAGTGCAATCAGTCTTTTGTACAGAACTTCTGTAGGAAAGTTCTGATTTTAATAAATTTTTGTATGAATGTTTAGTAACATGGAATACATCACATATAGTACGGGTTTTTTTCTCGTGCAGAAATTATGCAAATTAGATGAACTTTGATTTATTCAGTGCTACTTATACTCTGTAAGTGCACATGTCAATACGGCTCGGGCTAGAGGCTGTATTTATGAACTGATCTTCACAAAACTTCTTGGGTACCTTTGTTATCACCTTGGGACGAGAACGAGTGTTTCTGGGCGCGGTCCAAAATTCAAGATGGCTGCCAGTGGCAATTTTGTACCGAAATTAGGTCCAATCAGTTTTTTGTCACAACTTCTACACAGCTCATATTTGTGATCTGATCTTCACGAAACTTCTTGGGTACCTTTGTTTTCACCTTGGGACAGAAATGAGTGTGTTTTGGGGTGCCTTTGTTGTCACTGTGCTATGAGAACAAATATTTTGGGGTTCAGTCAGACCCACTCTGGGACTTAAAGATTTTTTCTAGTTTAGCATCTGACTGTCACCCACCTTTATAATACTTTACCTATACATTTGTTACAAGCTACGGTCAGTATTTATGTACAGAGCATTACAATACTTTACATGTACCTTTGTTATCAGGTCATTACCTAGATGTTTGTCATTGCTGTGTCACATACTATACATGTACATGTCTTTGTCTTGACAAGTTGAGCTACAGTGTCATTGACACTTTCATTTTTTCTTTGTTAATGGATCATGTTATTATGTATCTTTGTTTTCAGGTGTTGGTGCGAGTACTAGGACTTTTTGTATTCTTTTCACAATGAAAGGATATTGTTCAAATTGTAATAAGAGGAAATCTTCCTCGGACTTTCATGTATTAATTGTAGTCAGTGTACTCGCACTAACTCCTGTTCAGTATGTGTAAATTGGGATGACAAACATTGGAAACGTGTGTCACGGTATGTTGTTAGTGGGGAAAGGGCCATGCCGGTCCTTTCTCCGCAAGGTCACTCTAGTTTATCAATCTCTATTTCAGAGGAACAAGAACAGGGTGATGTTTCCGTGATGTCTTCCAAAACTGTGCCTCCGTCGTCACAGTTAAATGAAGAGCTAGCGGCAAAAGTGCTCATGGAAATACGTCAATTGCCTAAGAGGTCCCTAGTAGGATCGACGGCGTTGCAATGCCAGATAAGAGATTGATAGCGTCATTGGACACGGAATTTTTTGATCGGTTCAGGGACATCGTCCCTGAGTTTCTGGTACAGTCCAATAAAGTCACAAGAACATTCGAATTATTGAACGACGATATATATAAGCTTGCTACCAAAACAGGCAAGTCTAGTTTCTTGTCCGCAAATGCTCTAAATCTGCCTTTCATCAATTCAAGGAATAAATTCGAAACGACAGGACAGGGCATACCGAGAGTTCCTCTGCGTCTAGACGACGAGGCTGAAGACTTGGAATTGTCTATACCGTCGTCTATGTCAATTCCAACCACGACGTTGGAAACGACAATTATGTCTAACAGAGTTAACTTAAGACGCTTTATCATACGCAGACCACCTTACTAAGGCGTTATCATTACGTCTTCAAGGGAAAGAATTCCAGGATATACAATCCTCATTAAGACTTCTTTCAAGGGCAGTAACTTATTCCACGTAGAACTCCGCCCTTTCAGTGGCAAACCTGGAGTTGGTTAGACGTGACGCAGCCCTAGCTACATCCTCGCGCGTGGATAGTAAGGTGAAGAACTCTCAGAGTCGCTTCGGTCTCCGGAGAGCTTCTCTTCGACGGCAAGCTTTCAGCAATCTATGATAAGATAACTAAGAAAGCTTCAGATTCTCTGCTATTCAAATCCGCTTCCAAAAAGTCGGATTCAGCAGATAAGAGTAAGACAGGCACTTCTGGGACAAGTACGCCCAAGAGAAGTTCCTATAGAGGTTCTTATACGTCCTCTAGGTCTTATTCTAGAGACCGTCAAGGCAGCGACTCACGTACGGGACGTTATTCTGGCCGAGACAGCTGGTCAGACGTCCCTAGGTCGACGGGACAGGGTGCGGGTCGTGGAGGACGTAGTTTCTCCTTCCGCAAGCCTCGCAGGTCCAGGAGGTGATGGTTTGAACTTCTATCGTGTTCCAGTCGGCGGAAGATTATCGAGTTTTATGAACGAGTGGGCGTCAATTACGGACGACCCCTGGGTCCGAGGGGTAATTTCGGAAGGACTAAGAATATCCTTCAAACGAAAGCCTCCATTAACTCGAAGTCCAAAATAGACTCAGCTTCCGTCAAATCCACAGAAAAGAGATGCTCTTTTATCAGAAGTCCAGTCTCTTCTGTCGAAGAACGCGGTAGAGGTCGTAGAAGACCAGGAATCACTGGGTTTCTACAACCATCTGTTTCTGGTTCCGAAACCAGATGGCTCGTTCCGTCCAGTCATAGATCTGAGCTGGATAAACAAGCTGATTGTCGCTCCAAAGTTCTATATGGAAACAATTCGATCAGTCAGAGCGAGTATTCGGGTGAACGTATATGCTACAAGCATAGATCTTAAAGATGCGTACTTTCACATCATGGTACATCCGACATTCAGAAAGTATCTACGCTTCGCAGTCAGGAGTTGTATATCAGTTCCGAGCGATGTGCTTCGGTTTGAACCTAGCACCCTGGGCTTTCACTCGAATAATGAACTCGGTAATGATTCATTTCCGAGCTCATTCGTCTGCAGTAACGTCGGCCAACCTGGACGACATTCTTCAGAGGTACGGCAACGAGTTAATGCTTCAGAACGATGTGCAGAATCTGCTTCTATTACTCCGACGTCTCGGTTTTATAATAAACGAGGAGTAGTCGGATCTGGTGCCGTCCAAGTCATTCACTCATCTGGGAATGAGCTTCGAGACGCACAACAATCTCATTCGTCTGCCGTTAACCAGAGCGAAATTAATCAGTTGTTATGCTCACTATTGTCTTCACTCAGACAAAGTCACAGCGAGAGAGTTTATGAGACTGATAGGTCTGTGCGGAGCTGCTGAGGATCTCATTCCGATTGGGCGGTTACGCACTCGTCCTCTCCAAATTTTCTTGACTCAGAATTGGAGTGTAAAGATTCATTCGCTCGATATAGACGTTCTCTTGTCAAATCAAGTGAAACAAGAGATTCAGACTTGGGCAAACATTCAGTGGCTGACTCAGGGAGTTCCACTGCAGTTGCCGGATCCGAGTTTTACGATTATGACGGATGCCAGTCAAACAGGTTGGGGTGCAACATTGATCCCAACGGATTCGAAGTGCCAGGGTCTTTGGGCTCCGCAGTTTCTAGGCAAGCACATAAACATCAAGGAAATGATGTCAATTTGGCTTGCGCTACGCCATTGGATGAACATTATTCAGAAAGCACATGTCCAAATCCTGTCCGACAATACGACAGTAGTAGCGTATATCCGGAACCAGGGAGGCACTCATTCCGTTCCGTTATTCAATTTAATGGAAAGAATCCTTCTGTTTGTTTTAGAACACCAAGTTCTGCTTTCGGTCCGTCATATTCCGGGTCGTCTGAATGTATTAGCAGACTCCCTTTCACAGAAGGGCCGCTTGTTGCTGTCAGAATGGACTCTCAACAAACAGGTATTCAATCAGATTTGCTACCAATGGAGTGGCCAATGATAGACTTATTTGCGACACAACTCAACAATCAGTTGCAGACGTATGTGTCATCATTTCCGGATCCCCGAGCATATGCAGTAGACGCTCTATCGATCTCGTGGGACGGAATAATAGGATATGCGTATCCTCCAGCACCGTTGATTCAGCAAATATTGCTAAAGATAAAACAATCACAATGCAAAATTCTGTTGGTAGCATCTCTGTCTCCACAGAGACCGTGGATAAATCTACTCAGGTGTCTACTGTGGGACTTACCGCGAAAACTTCCTCCACGAGAGGATCTTCTTTCACAGGGGAAATCGCGTCAACTTCATCACAACCCGCAAGGTCTCAACCTTCATGTATTTCCGTTGTGCGGGCCTTCTTGCACGGCAAGCATTTTACAGGACGAGCAGTGGATACGATTTCTAACTGTAGGAGGACCTCCTCTTCGCTAAACTATGCGGCTAAGTGGAAGGTCTTTCGTCGTTGGTGTAGGGATCATTCTGTTGATATTTTTGATCCCTCCATACCAGACATTGCAAACTTTCTAGTATACTTGTTTGACGAGATCAAACTGCAGCCTGTTACTATTAAAGGTTATAGGTCTATGTTATCTGATACCTATGCACACCATGATAGTTTACAAATTGGATCTAATGTCTCTTTATCTAAATTAGTTAGAGACTTCTCGATAAATAGACCTAGAACCCTTAGATTAATTCCTAAATGGAATTTAGCTTGGGTTCTTCTTAAACTAAAAGAAAAGCCATTTGAGCCTCTTGGGACAGTAGATTTTAAATTCTTGTCTTATAAGACAGCATTTCTCTTAGCTTTTTCTTCTGCTAGAAGAGTCAGTGAGCTTCATGCACTATCGGTGGACGATTCTCACTATCGTAGTGTCGGGAACACTATTACCTTTACTACTAATGTTGGATTTTTGGCTAAGAATCGGGCTCCTAATAAATATCCGGAACCTATTGTTATTAAGGCCCTTCCGTCTTCAGACGGGCATAGGCCTTTACTCTGTCCGGTTAGAGCTTTACGTATTTATAAACAAAGATCTCAGTTTATCAGAAAGGGACGAAAACGCTTCTTTCTGTCTCTGATGCCTAATAGAAAGGACATTACGGTCCATTCTATTGCTAGATGGATTCAATTAACTATCTGTACTGCTTATGATAATCTATCTTCATCTCAACAGTCTGTGCTTAAGATTTCGGCTCATGAAGTAAGAGCTCTTTCTACATCTTGGGCTTACGCAAATAGTGTTGCTATTACAGATTTAATGAAGGCTGCATTTTGGTCTCAGCCATTCACATTCACGAATTTTTATCTCAGAAATATTGAGTCCATTTCTGGAGACCTGCATTGTTTAGGTCCGTTATCTGTTGCTCAGAATGTTGTCCACTAAACAGTTGCAACTATAGTTATGCAGGCTTTCTGTTCTGGCAGTGACTCCGTTCTGCTGCCCTCTTCGCTCTGGGCTATTTGACCCAGGGCAAGGGGAAGGGGGGGGGGGGGGGGGGGAGGGTTTCCCTTAGGTCACCTGCTTTATAGTGAAAAGCAAGGGGATACCTCCTCCGGAGTCAGTAATTCTGAGTCGTTACTGGGATGGTTTTAAAGTGTAAAGCTAATGTTTAAATTCATTCATGTCATATTTTTAAAGTGTAGCTCGGTGTGAAGCATTTGTATATGTCACGTGTCAAACGGGCGTTAATATACAATCCTCAGACACTTTTAAAAGAGTATAAAGAGTCTCAATTCTCTGGACTATCTTTATTTATTGGCTTACTTCAAAAATAATTAGTATAAAGGGTTATACTGGATGTTAATAGAGAACATGAATGTTATGATGCTCAATTATGGAGGGTGTTGTGTCTTTCTAATTTATCATAAAATAAGAAAGATACATGTAAAGCCTAATACTCCTTTTCTCTATTTTATATAATTGAGCATATTGGATTTTCCTCTATGTCCTAGGCCCTCCAGCCTTTTTACTATTCAGCTATGTCTGGGTCATTGGTACAGTACAAGAATGTTAAAAAATTTATAGTAATTTATATATTTTTTATACTTACCAATGACCCAGACGGGGATGGCCCTCCCAGGAGTTGGGAATTCATACCTCCCCGCTGAGTACATAGCTCTGACCAGGCACTGCTTGTAAGAATGATAATTGGCGCCAATTTCGGGACCTCCTTGACACTGCGCATGCGCAGTGGAGGGAAAGTATGGAGGACCATTTAGGACATGATTTTTTCGGTTTTAGATGCAAATTTTGGGGATTGGGGGGCAAAATTTGTGTTTGGCCCTAGTTTTTTAAGAGTTAGCACCAGCTATGTCTGGGTCATTGGTAAGTATAAAAAATATATAAATTACTATAAATTTTTCAACTTTTTTTTTGGGGGGGGGGGGAGGGGGGGTAATCTCAGGACTGAGGGTACTGTACTTGTATTGAGGGCAGGAAATCAAAAAGAATCTTTTCTAATTTGGGGATGCGAGGAGCAAGTGGGATTGGGAGAGGGGGTGGACTGGTCTCCCTAGATTATAGATATCTACCCCATGGCTCCACCACTGTAGCCCACTACAGTAGCCCACCTCAATATGTCCATTAGCTGAGAAGAGTGGTGAAAACTGAGTAACCCGTGTGGCTCAACACGCTGGTTGAAGCTCTTGACTTGGATGACAAACACAAACATTTTTTATGTACATTACCCTTAAAATGTGGATTTCTACAATATATTTTGAAAAACCGAAAACCGAGTTTTTTCACAAAACCGAACCGAAATGCAGATTTCAAAACCACCCAGCCCTACTTGCTTGTAGTGTACATGCAGTTGCTTAGGTATCAGTCTTAATGTTCTCTGCTCAATTTGAATGTAAAATTTCTTAGTCTTTGTATGTTTTTTCCCCTTCAAAACGAATTCCCAATTGGAGCCTCCAATACACAAATTTTCCCAATGGCCCCAGACCCATTCCCAAAGAGGGGAGAAGAATCCCTGTCATCTCTGTGCAGTCTTTCGTTTTTGAAAATAGGAGGCATGCTATATACTGCTCGCTATCATCTGAAATGAAGTGCACTACTGTTGAGTCCTGGCATCGGGAAATGTTTTCAAGAAAAACATCAACAAACATCTGCACTCTGTTCACTCCACTGTTGCACAGTAAGTAGCATTCCAAAAATATCACCTGATTTTTCGAATAAGCTTTTCATAACAATAATCAAATTTATTTGAGTTTGGTATAGTACATAAAATGCAACATCAAATGATTCTCCACAGAATGCATGAGCAAAAAGACGGTGAGTAGCGTTACTGCCCTTTTAAGTTTGTCTAATTTTGTTGTTTACATACCAGTTCTCGGAAAGTAAAGTTTGATTAGTTTGGAAGTCTTGGTATACTACAGCTTATACAGTAGAACCTGTCTTGAGAGACCGCCCTTTGGGCCACACAAAAGTGGTCTCTCAAGACAGGTGGTCTCTCATAACAGGTTTCAGGTTTTCTCAAGTCAGTGAATAACCAACCACAAAATTCAGAAATGGAGAAGAATAGATTTTTGTAACTATTTTATAGTTGTTCTTTTTTATGAAGTTTTTGTATCAAATTGAAATGGACTGTTATAAAAATTATAAAAATAAATTAGTGTTGAAAATCTTCATTGAAGATTTTCAACACTAATTTATTTTTATAACAGTCCATTTCAATTTGTTACAAAAAGATTTTCAACACAAGTTTATTTTTATTCCTATCTGTCACATTTCAGGTATGTATGAAATAATTGTTTATTCAGCAATAATCCTAATCTTTTCACAGGGGTCTTATAAAAACATCTCAATCTTTAATGAGTTAGCAGTTGAAATCCAATTAAGAGCTTTTAATACTTCTAATTATGTTAGTATAACCACAATGGATTTTCCAGTTCCAGAACAGGTAAAAAGTTTTTGTCATGGTTTCAGTCTTCAAAGGGGCGGTCTCTCAAGACAGATCCATCATGGCGTAAAAATACAAGTTGGTACCAGGTCACAGTGGTCTCCCATAGCAGGTCCATTATAGAGTAAAACCAATCGGTGCCTGGCAGATGTGGTCTCTCAAGACAGGTGGTCTCTCAAGACAGTGGTCTCTCAAGACAGGTTTTAATGTAATTCATAATGCATTGTTTGCATTTTCATGTGTGAATTTTATTTTGTCTATTTCCCATGAACAGATTTTAACCCTTTACAGAAAACACACATTAAAATATTTAATTATTTCCCCAAATTTTTAAAATAAATTCAACAAAAGCATATCATGTGACCCCCTCATTGAAACAAGGTTTTGTTGAATTTTTTTTTTACTACACAATTTGTATATTAGGCGGTTGATGCAGTCGATTCGTTAAGTAACGGTTAATCGCTCACTAGGTGGTACTGAAGCACACAATTATCTACTTGCAAAAAGTGAAAATTGCAGGTGCGATGGTACACAAGAGAGACATCTCATCTCAAACTCAAAAGACTGTCTGTGGATGTGGTTTCTTCATATTTTGGACTTTTTGTTAGTTCACCTGACAAAACGTTACGATGAGCTGTTTCCATCTCTTTGTATATGTTATCTGTCGACTGCCATCCTGCATCTGCAAAATTTCATACCAAATGCAACCAAACCTGGCTCACAACTTCCTTATTCAACTACAGTTTTGTTTCATTGAAGTTGCTGTTGTTTTGTTTTTTTTGAGTTGGGATCAGACCAAAATGCCCAAAATTCTTTAACCAATGTATATGCCAAAAGCAACTTATGCTATTCACAAGATCAGTGATGCAATTACTTAACCAGTATAATGGCCAAAACCAACCAATGCCATTCACAAGATCAGCGATGCAATTACTTAATCAGTGTAATGGCCAAAACCAACCAATGCTATTCACAAGATCAGTGATGCAATTACTTAATCAGTGTAATGGCCCAAACCAACCAATGCTATTCACAAGATCAGTGATGCAATTACTTAACCAGTGTAATGGCCAAAACCAACCAATGCTATTCACAAGATCAGTGATGCAATTACTTAATCAGTGTAATGGCCCAAACCAACCAATGCTTTTCACAAGATCAGCGATGCAATTACTTAACCAGTATAATGGCCAAAACCAACCAATGCTATTCACAAGATCAGTGATGCAATTACTTAATCAGTGTAATGGCCAAAACCAACCAATGCTATTCACAAGATCAGCGATGCAATTACTTAATCAGTGTAATGGCCAAAACCAACCAATGCTACTCACAAGATCAGCGATGCTGTTACATCAATTTATCACAGTTGAACTTTTCACAAGTATTTATATTGAAAGAGATGAAACTTTTTTTCACATTTGGAGTCTGTAGCCATAAGATAAGGAGTCTCTGCCATTCACTTATTTTCCCGTAATCCATGTAATCGGAACGAGAAAATATAAATGGAATAGACGTGGAGCACAGCCTGGGGCACGTGCTCATTGCCATAATGCAGGAGGCATGGTAGATGATGTAGAAAAGAGGAAGATAACTCTTTTCTTTTCCTCAAAATGGACACACATCGTCAAACTTTGTCTGAACATGAAGAATGGCATAATCTGTCCACCGATATCCAAAAATCTAACAATCTACATCCTCATCATCAGATTCTGAGGGTAAGGTCTCATTGAGGACCTGTAGAACGGTCATTGCATTCTGCAAACTACTGTTTTTTGAAAGCTCTGCCACTTTGAAAATGCAACTTCCAGGAGAATTTGCTTTCAAACTATTCCATTCTTCATTTGCCTAATTCGTGCTCAGCACTCTGCCCAATGAAGAATGGAATAGCCCCAAAAGTCCTGGGACTATTACAATTAGCCCTTAAGGGCATAATTCCGACTTTGATAACTTTTTAATGCAAAGGAACAGGTGCCCCAACTTACATTGTTTGGGTAAACTCAAAACTTGTTTTCTAAGTACCATGTCAGTTGTTTCTAAGCAAGTCTTGGCTGCCTCTGTAGGCGGCCAAGACTTGACTAGAAACAACTGTAAAGCCACTGGAGGTAGACTTTCAAAGTTTTGCGAAAATGTATAGAAATCTTCAGGCTCTTAAGGGTTAATGGAACTTTGTAAAATATTTCTTTCTAGGCAATAACATCCTATTCAATGTACAGTACGCGGAGAGTGGATTGTAATTAAATCACCTGCAGAGTGGAGTTATCACCCAAGCTATAACCTTCACATTTTGTACATATGGACAAAAAACACAAGCAATGTTTCAGCCAATGGACCTCCGGGTTTAACCTGGAGGTCCATTGGCTGAAACGTTGCTTGTGCTGGTTATGCTTTGCAACAAATTTGCAATTATTACTTGGGAGGAATCTCCACTCTGTGAGTGATTTAGTGATAAAACACTCTCCATGTACTGTATGGTCACTAAATTTAAGGTCAGATATCCCTGTGGAAGGGAAGAACCATTTCAATTTTGGAGTCTGTAGTGGGAAGGGAAAGTCAATGGTCACACAGCTTTTACTATAAACAGAACTTTGTTCAAAACCTTTTTTTCTGGGCAACAACTTGGAGTTCTATCTGCCAACTAAATGTCCTGTATCTATTTATTCCAGCCTATTTTTCGAAGTTTTATTAATTGGTGGTGTTTGTAAACCATTTCAGGTTAAATTTTCCTATCAGCATTCCATTTGTTTACAAAAGCAGACAAGTATTAATGCAGTCCAAGGGGAGTAATCCAACATCTCATTGACAACATACTGCCAGTATTGGTATATTGTATTAAACAGGCATTTGTTAATCTATTCAGCTGGTGTTATTAAAATCCTTTATGGAGGTACTAGCACTGTTCAAAATGACCAGTAGAGTGATCCCAGGTACAGAGGAGTAAATATTCCCCTTGGATTGCGGTTAAATTTTTGCATTCTGACAGTGAGATATAGAGGATATGGAATGAGTGTTTTACTCATATAATATTTATGAAATGAGTCTTAAGAATTTTCCATTTTGGCGAGCCCAAACAGAAAATTCGGACGAGTTTCATAAATAATATACGAGAAAAACACTCATTTCATATTCTATTTATCATATGACACGCACATGCACAAATTAGCCACTTAGTATGACTTTTTAACCCTTCACCTAACTTGAGTTGCAGACGGCACTTGGAAAAAACATCCTCGTATAACTAAAAATTTTCATTTTTTGCTTCCAAAACATAGGTTATGACCCCTCATTGAAACGAGCTTATCGAACTCGTTCCACTGAGGAGTCTTAACCTATGTTTTGGAAGCAAGAAGTGAAAATATTAAAAAAAAAATGAATGGCGTTTTTCTTGTAGGTAAAAGATTAATACAATATAACCCACCCTAAATGGGACAGATAACGTAAACCCTACTGAAATTATGCAAATGTGACCCAGTTGTATTTTGTTTAGCCAATCAAATTGCCCAGTTTTGAAACTGACCAATGAAATTGATGGAAGACTTTATTTATCACTGATTAATATGAAAACAAAATATCAAATGTTTTAAAGTCAACAAAACGGATGAGTCATATGATAAACATATTTATTTTATTTTTCTTTCAGAAAATTTTGCAGAGAATGGGCAATTCCAAGATAACTCAGAATAACCAGTCATTCAGCCACTGAGAAAAAAATAGATCCTTACAGAGAGTTTTCTGCCTTTATCACAGTAAAATCCTGGGCTGTGTCTGTTACCTGTATCATTCCATGTTTTATTCTGTTTTAGTATTCCTTGTTATTCACTTTTGATCATATTTTGTTCACAACATTTGAGTTTTATGGACATTCTTACCATTAGATGTAGTACAGGGAACACTTTCTAGAAATAATACCGTATTTACTCTATGTATTGGGACAGCTAAAAATAATTATTTTCACAGGTGTCCCAATTCTTAGAAAATGGGGAAAGAACACAGCCTGGTCTTGATTTGATGCTGAATAAAGTTGTATGTGATTCGTTTTCCATCACTATATATGAAAATCGCCATCCAATTTTTTTTTATATTTTCATTTTTTGCTTCCAAAACATAGCTCATGATCCCTCATTGGAACGGGCGCATTGCGCTCGTTCCAGTGAGGGATCATAAGCTATGTTTTGGAAGCAAAAAATTAAAATTTTTAGTTACTCAAGAATTTTTTTTATGAGTGTCGTCTGCTACTAGCGACGGGCCAACTGGAAACAAATCTCCTGAATGTCCCAAACTTTGGAGCATAAAAAAAATATAGTTTTCTGGAAAAAAGGTGTGTCCCAAATCATAGAGTGTCCCAATACATAGAGTGAATACGGTAGATTTACACACATCGATTCACAGATCAGAGTTCACCTATTTTAATTTTTCTGTAATCTTATTCAAATGTATTGCCAGGCCTTTAGATGAGTTTAATTTGGGCACAAAGGCAAATACGGAACTAATACTGTTTTGTGGCCTGGGGGGACAGAAACAAGAGCTGTGTCTTTCATATACTTTTCAGGTTTTTTCCCATAGAATCACATGCCACAGCCTCCTGTTTTCGGTCTTCACCGTCATTTGTGGTTCTGCTTTAGCTAAAGTTTGCTCGAGAAGGGTTCTTGGTTGGTTTGTGTCAAGCCAAAACCCTATTTAAATATATTTGGAAACATCACAGATATGAATATACTAGATTTGGGGTTTTGGGTGCCTGTTCATACAGAGTTTGCCCTTGAAAAGAAATCTGCATTGACAGCGTCATATACGACACTGTCGGCACAGATTACTTTTCACTGGCGAACTCTGGGGGTTTTAAAACTAATTTATTTGTTGCATTGTTTTAGTCAACAGGTGGATTCTAAGTTATATTGTGTGCATCAGGTAAACTTGACCAAACTAATTGTTTAGATACTGTATAATTTGGGCACTATTACATTATTTGGGCACAACTTTTACTGTCGTTATTTGGAAGGAATTTAAATGCCTGTGTATTGCAGCAGAGCTTGGCATTTTTTTGTTTTGTTCCATTTTTTGTAGCAAATTGCCAAACAGAAGTAAAAGACCCAGCAAAAAATGGCCAAAAGGTTTTATTGTGTTTGTGTATCAACTGATCAAATGGGCAAGGGGTGGGGAGGGGTGGCTCAGGGTAACTGCATTGTGTCCTTGGGCAAGGCTCTTAATCCTGGTGACATGGTGGCGTTGTGTACTGCACAGCAATGGTGCGCTTGTCTTCAACCAATACTAATCCTGCTTGTGTGGAGGAGTCAGAATCATTAGATAGTCTGACAGAGGTACTCCGGCATCCCTCACTCGTAAAACAGTCTTGACACAATATGACCTGGCTGTCGAAAGTGTTGTTAAAAACCAATGAAAAAAAAAGAAAAAAAGCCTGATCAAACTATCTTACTGCGAGGGAACTGGAATAGTACCCTCTATGGACGTCGCTTAGTGTAAATGGCAAATAAAGGTGCAAATACATCATGTTCTCGTTGTCACTTCTTCCCCTTGTTGACTCACCCAGCAGATGAGTTAACAAGTGAGAAAATGTAACAATGAGAAAACATCATGTATTAGTTGAACTTGATTCATTTGTTACCCTAATTTATGGGGGGTTTTTTGCTGACTCAGTAGGCTTAGAAAATGATCCCCTAACCCTTTACCCGGGGGGGCACGGTGATTCAGTTGGTAGAGGTGCAGGCTGCAAGCCGAGAGGTTCTCGGTTCGAATCCCACCTGCGGCAACCGCTTTGTGTCCTTGGGCAAGACACTTCACCCCCATTGCCCACGTGGAGGCACGGTGACGTTGTGTACTAAGGCGTACTGCACTTCGATGGTGCACCTGTCTTCAACCAATGCTAACCCTGCTTGTGTGGAGTTGATATGTTAGGGAGCTGACAGTTGCTCTGTGGTTCTCTCCAGGTACTCCGGCTTCCTCCACCCGTAAGACTGTCAAGGTTAGCCATTGTGCAGAAATATGTGACCTTGAACACCAATAAATAAATAAATAAATAACCCTTTACCCAACTAATCGCCCACATCCACCCTCGTAATATGCAAATTCAGCAGCTGAAAAAATGTTATTTTTCAAAAAATTTCAACAAAACCATATCATGTGACCCACCTCTCTTTGGAACGAGCTCGTTCCAAAGATGGGTCACATGATATGGTTTTGTTGAAATTTTTTGAAAACATTTAAAAAATGATATTTAAAATAATAAATTTTGAAATCGTCTCTGTGTTGGGTAAAGGGTTATAACCTCTAAGAATGATCAAATAGAAGTTAGGGTGCACCAAATAGAGATACAGTGGAGCCCACTTAATTGGATATCTCTTAAATGAATAACCCTGTTAATTGAATATAATTTCCCAACACAAAACCATTTACCATACCTCCAGTACAAATTTGACCTGTTAATTGAATATAGTTTATAGAGTAAACTCCTGTTAATTGAATAAAAATCTTGTAACCTGTCGAGAAATTACCCTTACTCTCCCCAGTTTTCTTTTGTTTATAGACATATTTGGCCTCAGTACATCCAATACAGGCAGTTAATCTATTATATCTTGTTTGACAGAGCCCATGGAGCTCTGGCAAACAAGATATAATAGAATAAATGCTAACTTTATCTCCAGAATACAGGAAAGTGACACAATCCCTGTTAATTGAATACTCCTGTTAATTGAATAATTTTCTTTAGCAAAGTGGCTATTCAATTAACAGAGTTCCACTGTATTTAGATGTGTTTTTTGTGGTGAGTGATGTCATAAAAACTATAGCAGATTTATTCCAAGTTAAGGAGCCTGAAGTGTTATTTACTATATTGTGTTGTTGAAACATAGAAAAAATGAAACAAAATCCAGATTTTTTTCTGAAACTGAAATCGAATCAGAAAAATCAAAACCTCCTAGCTCTATAATACAGTCTAAGATCTTGTTTTGTTAGCTCTCAAAAAAACTTGCTAAAAGGCCAAGTGGTGTTTCAAGACTGGTGGTCACATGTGAAAGGTTAGACTTTTCCTTTTACCATGGTATCTCCTTATTTCCTGTTGATCTTTTCAGATGCTTTTTGTCACAAGAGAAATTACTTTCGGGGTTATTCAGTTGGAACTGTACACAGGAAAGTATTTTTATAAATATACTGACCTTTGTGGGGTATTTTTTTTAAACAATTATGGACTTTTGTGATGGTGAATATGTTGTGATATGAACCTAAAAATGTAATATTGACCGAGGTGTTACCTGAGGTCAGTATAAGTGTTTTAGGTTCATATGACATCATACACCACCACAAAAGTGTATAAATGTTTTATCATATATACCATCCACAAAAAACCAATCTTCTCTTTGTCAATTAAAAGTTCAATCATATCAACCAGAAATACTTTATTTAACAATAAAATAGTTATCATATGCAGAATAACATAAAAATAAACAATGTTATAGAGGTTACGTCGATTGAAATAAAACTAGAGAGGGGATTTCCAAAAGCTATATTTAGAAAGTTGATATTCACTGGAAAACCAGTGTACATGGATTTTTGAGTACCAGTCACATGTATAAGATCCAGCCAAGAGAAATGTTGTTATTTATTAAGTATATAATAATGTATGTTATCACTCACAGAAAATATTAATGCCTAAGAGGAACTGTTTTCAGTGATAAAATAAAATTAAGGTTTGACCTGAACCAGTTCAAATTCTCCACTTTGTCTCCTATCATCTATTTCGATCTTATGGTATAGAATTCACGAAATATATCTTCTTTAATTTTATCTTTTTCCTTCAAAACAGTTGGATTTCATGCACAAGCAAAAAGTTATCCATTCCAGGCATGCCGATATGTAATGTCACCAAGATATTAGCCTAAATAAAGTTACATTAAACAGTGCATGCTAAGAATAACATTGAAAACTACTCATGATGTGGGTTACTTGGAATGATTTGGAATGATATTCCAGAATGTTAGTTGATAAATAAAACAATGAAATTTTTATTCTTTGTTTTCTGTGTATGCCCAGAATAATCTTGAGTATTCCAGAATGGTCCACGGAAACATAACCTATATTTGCAGCTTTTGGATCTCATTTACTTAACTGAACTAAGTTTATGAACCTGTTATCCATTTCTCAACACAGCAGTGATGCTACAAGGTTATCTTGGTGACCTGCAAGTTTCATCACAAAGTTTAGTGCCAAAGTAACCTTGAAACTAACTTATTTTTTTAACGAAACAGACATTTACAATTATACCTTTTCCAAAACTGTCATCCAGACTTGTTTGACATGTAAAGTGCTGTTAATTGATGCCAACTTAGCAGTTAGTATGAATTCGAAAGGTCTTTAAGTTAATGAGGTGTCGGTGAAGAATTGAATATTTAACAGATTATATTCTATTTGATAGAGCTTATACGGCTAGCACAAGTAACATATAATAACTGGTACATTGCTTAACCCTTTACCCAATGAATCGGCCATATCCGCCTGCATAATATGCAAATGTAGCAGTTGAAAAAACATTATTTTTCAAAACATTTCAACAAAACCATATCATGTGACGCCCCTCTTTGGAACGAGCTCTTTGAGCTCATTCCAATGAGGAGTCACATGATATGGTTTGGTTGGAATTTTTTGAAAAATTGAAAAAATGATATTTAACCCTTTACCCAACGAATCGGCCGCATCCACCCGCGTAATATGCAAATACAGCAGTTGAAAAAATATTATTTTTCAAAAAATGTCAACAAAACCATATCATATGACCCCCCTCTTTGGAACAGGCTCTTTGAGCTCATTCCAATGAGGAGTCACATGATATGGTTTGGTTGGAATTTTTTGAAAGATTGAAAAAAATGATATTTAACCCTTTACCCAACGAATCGGCCGCATCCGCTCGCGTAATATGCAAATACAGCAGTTGAAAAAATATTATTTTTCAAAAAATGTCAACAAAACCATATGATGTGACTCCTCGTTGGAACGAGCTCGTCGAGCTCGTTCCAACGAGGGGTCACATGATATGGTTTTGTCGAAATTTTTTTAAAAATTTGAAAAAATGATATTTAAAATAATAAATTTTGATATCGTCTTCGTTGGGTAAAGGGTTAAAATAATAAATTTTGATATTGTCTGCATTGGGAAAGGATTAAAGCTCATATTTTTATAAAGGAAGTTTATTCTTATGTGCTTTTTATACAGCTATAAGAAAATTATATTTTATTGCTATGGGTTTATTCTGTTATAATTTATTAAAGAGTGTCCACAGCAGTGATGCTTTCTGAAATTGAGGGAATGACCGGTGTCGGTGTGTTGCGATGACAGATGCATGATTTGGCATTGGGAAGAGAGCCCAAGAGGGAGTGTTTCCCTCTCATAGTAGGGGATCTGGGAGTCCACCTCTGGGAAATTTGTTAAATTTAGTATCCAAAACACTTTGAAGGAAATGGGCATTGTTGTCTGGGCTAGGTGGAGCGAGTAACAGCTAAAATGTGTTTAGTGTTGCTAGAAAGTCGAGAGAGTGGTTTCTTTGTTGGATATTTGTGAATATCAAGATATTCGGCATCTTAAAATTATAGGGGAACAGTGTCCCCACTCAGACAAAGGTAAGGGGTTGGCATTCCCCTGTGATCCCCCCCAGGAAAGCACCACTGGCCTGCAGGTACTTTATCATAACAAAACAACAATTGATGAACAAAACAATTCAACAAAAATGATGTTGCTCTTTACCAGATAAATTGGGAGCGTGGTGGCCCAGTAGGTAGAGGTGCAGGCTGCAAGCCGAGAGGTCCTCGGTTCAAATCCCACCTGCGGCGACCGCGTTGTGTCCTTGGGCAAGACACTTCATCTCCATTGCCCGCGTGGGGGCACGATGACGCCGTGTACTAAGGCATACTGCACGTCGATGGTACGCATGTCTTCAACCAATCTAACCCTGCCTGTGCTATGGTACGGAGTTACGATGTTGGGGAGCTGGCAGCTGCTCGTCGTTGCTCGGTGGTTCTCTCCGGGTACTCCGGCTTCCTCCACCCGTAAAACTGTCGCGGTCATGATTAGCCATTGTGCATAAATATGTGACCTTAAACATCAATAAAACATAAACAAACCAGATAAATTCTCCCCATTGTAAGTACTGAGGCCATGGACATCTGAAAAAGTTATTGATGCACAAAATGCATTTTTATGCCCCCCGACTTGGGTCGGGTGGCATATAGTGATTGAAGTGTGCGTGTGTCTGTCCGTGTGTGTGTGTCCGAGCCAATAACTCGAAAACTGTTAGGGCCACAGTCATCAAACTTCACACAATTATAAAGGACCATGGGAGGATGTGTCACACACCATAGCCAGGTTCGTACCTTCAAGGTCAAGATCACACTAAAAATCGGTCAATATTCGTGTCTCAGCCATAACTCGGAAACGAATCATAGTACAGTTGTTAAACTTTTTACAAATGTTAAGGGCAGTCACAAGGTGTGTCGCGTATAATAGTTTCTGCCGCATCTGCAAGGTGAAGGTCACAAAGGGGGAGGGGGGCATGTGTTACCTTAGTAACATTCTTCTTGTTTATTCTTGTAATAAGGATTTATTCTCTGGGAGTTTTTCAGTTTCCTAGACAATCTGGTTTTGGTTACTTGATCATGGCTTGGCTAGTTTATTGAGGAGCTTTCTCTGCTCATGTGGAGTTTTTTCATGTGTGTAATGATAATGGAGGCTGTCCTGTATTGGTAATAGAGGCTTTCATCATATAAGTTTGTTGGATTGGGAAATAGCTGCAGCAAAAGGATTATTGATCACGCTGTATCCTAAGAAGGTTCCTATGAACAGTGACCTTTTTATTTGCGACATTTTTAGTCGAGTTGTGACGAAGTCAAACTCGACTTATAGTTTGGTGAATGGCGGGCGGGCGGGTGGGCGGGCATCGGGCGGGCGGGCGTAAACAATTGGTTTCCGGATGATAACTTGATAGTGGTTCAACTCACATTCATTAAACTTCATACGTAGGTTGGTCTTGGTGGGAGGAAGAACCCTATTGATTTTGGACATGCTACGTCGAAGGTCAAGGTCACAGTGACCTTGAACATAGTAAATCTTAAACAATTGGTTTCCAGATGATAACTTGATAATGGTTCAACTCACATTCATGAAACTTCATAGGTAGATTGGCCTTGGTGAGGGGAAGAACCCTATTGATTTTGGACTCGCTACGTCAAAGGTCAAGGTCACAGTGACCTTTAACATAGTATATCGCAACAATTGGTTTCCGGATGATAACTTGATAGTGGTTCAACCTAGAGTCATGAAAATTCATAGGTGTGTTGGCCTTGGTGCGAGGAAGAACCCTATTGATGTTGGACTCACCAGGTCAAAGGTCAAGGTCACAGTGACCTTGAACATAGTATATCGCAACAATTGGTTTCCGGATGATAACTTGATAGTGGTTCAACCTAGAGTCATGAAACTTTATAGGTGTGTTGGCCTTGGTGCGAGGAAGAACCCTATTGATCTTGGACTCACCAGGTCAAAGGTCAAGGTCACAGTGACCTTGAACATAGTATATCACAACAATTGGTTTCCGGATGATAACTTGATAGTGGTTCAACCTAGAGTCATGAAACTTCATAGGTGTGTTGGCCTTGGTGCGAGGAAGAACCCTATTGATCTTGGACTCACCAGGTCGAAGGTCAAGGTCACAGTGACCTTGAACATAGTATATCGCAACAATTGGTTTCCGGATGATAACTTGATAGTGGTTCAACCTAGAGCCATGAAACTTTACAGGCGTGTTGGCCTTGGTGCGAGGAAGAACCCTATTGATGTTGGACTCACCATGTCAAAGGTCAAGGTCACAGTGACCTTGAACATAGTATATCGCAACAATTGGTTTCCGGATAAGAACTTGATAGTGGTTCAACCTAGAGTCATGAAACTTCATAGGTGTGTTGGCCTTGGTGCGAGGAAGAACCCTATTGACCTTGGACTTGCCAGGTCAAAGGTCAAGGTCACAACTCGACATTGGATCTGTGATCCTGAGCGGCATTTTTTCCTGTTGGAATGAAAACATTAGAGCTGAAACGGTTAACCGATTAAGCGATTAACCGATTATCAACGTTTTGATCGATCAAAAAAGAAATTGATCGAATAACTTACTTTTGACTACTGTATTATATGGTTTAACAAAGGAAACAAACTTGCTCAAAAACAGGCAAATATTGTCACACTGACTCATATCAATTATATGAGATGGAGTAAAGCAAGCAAGTTATGTGCTGTTATACTTGTTCGCTTGCATGATCATTATACTGTATCGGTTGCTGGAAATAATCATTCTTAACCCTTTACCTATTTCAGCTCTAGAAAACATGCTTTTTTAGAAGAAATGTTTATATTGTGTTACATGTTGGCAATCTTATTTCAGTCATTTGTAAGGATTTAGGGGGCACGGTGGATCAGTAGGTAGAGGTGCAGGCTGCAAGCTTTGGTCTTTGGTTCGAATCCCACCTGCGGCAACTGCATTGTGTCCTTGGGCAAGACACTTCACTACCATTGCCCATCTGGGGGCACAGTGACGTCGTGGACTAAGGCGTACTGCTCGTCAATGGTGCACTTGTCTTCAACCAGTGCTAACCCTGCTGGTGTGGAGTTAGTATGTTGGGGAGCTGACAGTTGCTTGCCGTTGCTCGGTGGTTCTCTCCGGGTACTCCGGCTTCCTCCACCCGTAAAACTGTCATGGTCATGATTAGCCACAGTGCAGAAATATGTGACCTTAAAAACCCCCAAAAATAAATAAATTGTGAGAATTTGTGTGAATATGGAACCTTGTTTGGGTTAAACATCACATGCTGTCATGCAAAAAATTATTTCCTCCTTCAAGCTCAGTATCAGGGTTTATCTGTGCCTAAATTTTGCTGCTGATGATTTTTATTGCCTGGTAAATGCATCTGTGGACATCACTGCCAAGCCAGAAAATAAGCAGACTGTCATCTGCAAAATGAGGTCCCCAGAGTGTGAATTTAGTGATGCTTCCCTGCATAGCAGGGTAGCATCACTAAATGTACCCTCTGTGAACCTCAATCTGAATCAGGGTCTGAAAACTGAGCAGAAAGAGGTACCCAGAGGATAAATTAGCCCACTGTATGGGATAGCATCATCACATTCACCCTCTGGGGACCTCATTCTGCAAAGGTCAGACTGCTTATTTTCAGGCCTGATCACTGCCCATGCATGGATTATCCCAGTCCACAGCGACTGTACTATATCACATGATCAGGCATTTATTTGTATGAATATTGGGCTTTGGTGAATCTGCTAGCAACTTTGTGACAAGTATTTAAATTTATACCAAGATTACCTATTCTACTATATATAAAATGCCTATGACATAAATTTTAGCTTTACACACCAACTGTGGTGAACACACCTGCAATGGGATTTCAATAGTTAAAATTTACACCTACAGTGGAACTACATCCAAGTTGACCTTTGGTGACCTCGCCTTGAATGCAAACTTGTCTAAATTTATCACGCGTCTCGTGAAGAATGAAATGAAACCGGCAATTATTTATTACGTTTTTAAACAAGTTTACCTCATAAGATACCAAAAATTAACAAACATGTGTTGTCTCATGTTAATAAAGCATCCTTATCTTGAAATAGTATGGTATTATGTTATTAAAATGAAAAAGGCCCTGTAATTTGCGCGTTTCATTTTCTATTTCGTTTCTGCAATTGCCAGCGGAAGTACCGTCCACCGGTGCTCATGTAAACAAAAACAGAATCGGACATGTGAATATTGATTTATTCAACTCTTATTAATAAGACCATCATGGTATAAATAAAATATACCCAAAGTAGCTTGGTGTACCAAATGTTCACCACTTGTGGTAAAGTGGTGTTAACTGTGCACCAAAGGCCCGTGGTTAACACCACTTCACTACTCGTGGTGAACATTTGGTACACCAAGCTACTATGGGTATATTCTGTATATACACAATTTGTATGTAACTGATGACCAGTTAGTAGTACAGTGTTTGTTCACTGCGTAACATGTTCTACCTTACTGGTAAAATAGGATCTAGTAACCAATCCTTGGGGCGGAGGTCATAAAAAATGGGCAGCATATAGGTATAAATGATTGGCTGAACTTGACTTTATACTTGTGTTGCAGTCTTGGTATAGCTATAGATGCTGAAAGTTACCTTAAACACTAATTACTAAATACTTTTTCTGATACAGTGAAACCCACTTAATTGTATAACTGTTAATTCAATAACCCTGTTTATTGAATATAATTTGGAAACATCAAACCATTTACCATACTTTCAGTACAAATTTGCCCTGTTAAATGCATATGGGCTATAGAATAAACTTCTGTTAATTGAATAAAAAATCTTTCAATATGTCATGGAATTACCCTGAAAATGACCAAATTCTCCTTGTTTTTGACCTATTTGGCCTCAGTATATCCATTACAGGCATTTAATCTATTATATCTTGTTTGACAGAGCTCCTTGAGCTCTGTCAAACATGATATAATAGAATAAATGCTCAATTTATCTCTAGAATACAGCAAAGTGGCAAATTCCTCTTAATTGAATATTCCTGTTAATTGAATAATTTTCACTGATAAAGTGGTTATTCAATTAACAGGATTCTACTGAATCTCTTCTGTGACAGAAAACTCTTGTTCCTTAGAATGAATGCTTTGTTACTGTGAATAATTTCTAATATATTTGCTTGTCCAATTTTATTTATACAATTAGCACGTTTAGTTTTATTTGTTTTTCGCCATGTTTTAATCTTTTCACCATAAAATTTCTTAACTGTTTTCAAATTTGGCCTTTTTTGCACACTTAATCTTTAACCCAATACAAATTGTGTCTGTCATTATTTTTTTCTGAGATAAACAAACATTTTTTTTTTTTAAACTGCAGTTTATAGCATAATCCTTCACATGTGAAAAACTTGACAAGTTTATTACAATTAGGGGATCATAAACTATTGTTTGTAAGGATTTTTTCTTTATTTGATACACGTACACAAAATCTGACAGTTATTAAGTGTATTGCCCAGCAGATTGTCCAGTTCAGTAGGTATAGTTTTTATACAACATCAATGATCACTTCATATGCATTATTTTCAAAATTGTATGCCAAGACTCCTGTGTTTCAAGATTTAGAAATTTGGAAAAATTAAGTGAGTCCCAGAGGTGTAACCATTAAAGGCCTGATTAGTTTTGCAGTATTCCTTCTAACCACAGCCAGAAAGTCTGGTATCTTAGCAGTGATTTCTAGTCAAGTTATTGCAGCCTCTAGGGGCAGCCAAAACTCAACTAGAATCACTGTCATGGTATATCCACTACTGTCTGCAGGATTTTCTTGGAATTGCATTTTGGAGCACCTCTTCTGAAGATTGTCAAAGTCGAAAATATTCCCCCAAGTGTTAATGAAATATACTTTGTTTCAAAACTATTTTTCATGTGTTCCTGTAATAGCAAGACTTAGTGCTTGATTACTGTTGGACTGTTTGTAATATGGTGTAATATGACCTCGTACACAATGTCTGGGGTGAGAGTCCTCTAAAGACAACAGCTTAGATGTAAATAATCGGGTAAACTCAATGCAGCCATAGATGCCGCAAGTCACCTTAAATACTAATAAGACAGAACACAATGAGTTAGAGTTTTTCCTGTATTTCATGTGCCCCAAAGGTGTGCATGAAATAAAGAAAAAACTCAGAGTGGTTGATTCCTGTCCTCCCTCCCCCCCCCCCCCCCCCCCCCCCCGCCCCATATAAGGGATAGTTTTCTGTCATCACTCAAGAATAGAATATATTAGCATACAGAAATAAATACTGTTTACTGTTTAACGCTTTACCTAACTTGAAAAGCACACGACACTCGCAAACAAAATTCTTGAATAATTAATTATTTTTTTTATTTTTTGTCTCACAAGTGTAGGTTGTGACCCCTCATTGGAATGAGCTCAGCAAGCTCGTTCCAAAGAGGGGTCATAAACCTATGTTTTTGAGACAAAAATAATGAAAATTAATTGGCGATTTTTGTGAATAGCACTGGCCGGTTTTGGCCGTTACGTTGGGTAAAGGGTTAAGCTAAGAATAGACTTTGGCACTGCAACAGTTTAATGACTTTGCTTTTCACCCATAAGAGCATGACACCTTGACTAACCCAATTGGAGATGTCAGTTGCAAAACATTTTAACTGTCCCAATTAAATGCAAAAACTGAAACAGTAACAATTTGATACTTTTTTTTTCAATTTTTGCTTCCAAAATTTAGCTTATTACCCTCTCATTTTGAGATGTCCCAATGAGTGGGTTATTGGATATGTTTTTGCAGGCCAAATTTTTTTTAAGAATAATAGAAATAGAACGGCGATTTTTGTAAATATTGCTGACCAGATATGGCCACTATATTATTGAACCCTTTACCCAACGCACACGATATCAAAATTTATTATTTTAACTATTGTTTTTTTTTTTATTTTTAAAAAAATTTCAAGAAAACCACAAGCTCATTGCAATGAGGGGTCACATGATACGGTTTTGTTGAAATTTTGTGAAAAATATATTTTTGGAATTGCCCAATTTGTAAATTGCACAGGTGGATGCGGCATGTTCGCAGGTGAAGGGTTAAGGCAGGGCCCTGCAAATAACACATTTTTGATTGGTACAATGGAGCCCACTTAATTGGATATCTCTTAACTGAATAACCCTGTTAATTGAATATAATTTCCCAACACAAAACAATTTACCATACCTCCAGTACAAATTTCACCTCTTAATTGAATATAGGTTATAGAGTAAACTCCTGTTAATTGAATAAAAAATTTTGTAACCTGTCAAGAAATTACCCTGACTCTCCCCAGTTTTTCTTTGTTCAGTACATCCAATACAGGCTTTTAATCTTTTATATCCTGTTTGACAGAGCTCGTGGAGCTCTGTCAAGATATAATAGGATAAATGCTAAGTTTATCTCTAGAATACAGGAAAGTTACACAATCCCTGTTAATTGAATACTCCTGTTAATTGAATAATTTCCATTGGCAAAGTGGCCATTCAATTAATAGGGTTCCACTGTATCGAATCTTCAATTGAATTGGGTCTATTGTATGAAATTGAATTGACCCTCAATTCTAAATGGCCTTGTAAATGAAGTCAGAAGTTGCCAGTCGAACTGATGGGAGTGCACCAAACATTTTTGCGGAATGGAATGTTTGTTATTTCTACCCACCTCAAGGTCACTGAATGAAGTTTGAAAAAAAATTCTCTCTATTTTCGTATTGGTAACTTTTAGTAATTTAAATTCAGCGGTTAGATAATATGACCATGTTCAAAATCAGCAAGTTGATATGTTCCTGCCATTAGATATAAACAGAAATATATTGCTGTAGAAACTGGTGAGTGGTGTAGTACTATTATAAATCTCGATTGTTTCCAGATAGAAATTAAATTTGCTATTTTCAATGTGATTATATTAACATGTTTGTTATATTCAATGAATTTTAATTGTGATGCCCGTCCAGAATATATGCCAAATAGAAGGTTGTGAAAAATTTCTACTGTGGAAAGACCTCTCAATAAATTTCTTCCTAAGCTGTGCTACAAGTTGAAATGAGTTGTAGTAACATGCTTTCTGTTTCTGTTTTTATCTTTGCTGATAATACAGTGATCCCTGTTAATTGAATAGCCACTTTGCCAGTGAAAGTTATTCAGTTAACAGGAGTATTCAATTAACAAGGGTTGTGTCACTTCCTTGTATTCTAGATATAAACTTGGCATCTATTCTGTTATATCTTGTTTGACAGAGCTCCATGAGCTCTGTCAAACAAGATATAATAGATTAAATGTCTGTATTGGATGTATTGAGGCCAATTAGGTCTACAAACAAAGAAAAACTGGGGAGAGTCAGGGTAATTTCTCGACAAGTTACAAGATTTTTCTTCAGTTAACATGAGTTTACTCCAGAACCTATATTCAATTAACAGGTCAAATTAGTACTGGAGGTATGGTAAATGGTTTTGTGTTGGGAAATTATATTCAATTAACAGGGTTATTCAGTTAAGAGATATCCAGTTAAGTGGGCTCCACTGTACTTGCCTCTGATGTTGATT
The DNA here is from genome assembly GCA_031216915.1 of Pictodentalium vernedei. Taxonomy (NCBI): domain Eukaryota; kingdom Metazoa; phylum Mollusca; class Scaphopoda; order Dentaliida; family Dentaliidae; genus Pictodentalium; species Pictodentalium vernedei. The sequence goes on along the minus strand of CM062297.1, from coordinate 46,261,692 downwards.
TTTCAAAAGCTCTGTTATAAGAGTCAATGTGTGGGACAAATGTCAGTTGAGAGCAAATAAGTGGGAATTTTTTTTTTTTTTTTGCTATTAGCATACATGTAAATTGTAGAGTGGTAGATTAATTTTTAGCTTAACTTAACAAAGTCAAGATAAGCTATTGCCTTCACGTGTGCGGAAGTCTGTCCACATTTTCCTTTAGCACAGGCTACACCCCTTAGTTCTTATCCGATCGTCACGAAATTTCATATGCAGGTTTGGGGTCATGTCTAGATGAGAACGTCCCCTTTTGGTTGCGACCGGTCAACCGTGATGGCTGCCCAAGCCCAAAACCCAAAAACCTTTAGCACTGTCTACAAGTTGTATTTATGAAGGGATTTCATTGTAACTTTGTAGGATGCCTCTGTATAATATCTAGATGAGAACGTCTCCTTTTGGTCATGATCTTTCAACCGTGATGGCTGCCCAAGCCCGAAACCCAAAAACTTTTAGCACAGTTTGCAGGTCATATTTAATATGGAGGGATTTCATTGTAACTTGGTAGGATGACTCGTTATGATGTCTAGATGAGAACTTCCCCATTTGGTCGCGATCTGTCAGCTGTGACAACTGCCCGAGCCCAAAACCCCAAAACCTTTAGCACAGTCTACAGGTCATATTTATAGAGGGATTTCATTGTAATTTGGTGGGTTGACTCCATATAATGTCTAGATAAGAACGTCCACTTTTGGTTGTGATTGGTCAACTGTGACATCAGCAGGGGCAAAAGCCCAAAAAAGCTTTAGCACAGTCTGTAGGTCAAATGTATGAAGGGATTTCATTATAACTTGGTAGGATGACTCCAGATAATGTCTAGATGAGAACGTCCCCTTATGTTCACAATCATTCAGCCGTGACAGCTGCCCAAGCCCAAAACACGAAAACCTTTAGCACAGTCTACAGGTCTTATTTATGGAGGGATTTCATTGTAACTTGGTTGGTTGATTCCATATAATGTCTAGATTAGGAAGTCCTCTTTTGGTTGCGATTGATCAACTGTGATGGCTACAGGGGCCTGAAGCCCGAAAACTTTTAGCACAGTCTACAGGTCATATTTATAAAGGGATTTCATTGTAACTTGGTAGGATGACTCCAGATAATGCCTAGATGAGAATGTCCCCTTTTGTTCACGATCATTCAGCCATGACGGATGCCCGAGCCCAAAGCCCAAAAAGCTTTAGCACAGACTACAGGTCATATTTATGAAGGGATTTCATTGTAACATGGAAGGATGACTCAGGATAATGTCAAGATGAGGACATCCCCTTTTAGTTGCGATCGGTCAACCGTGATGGCTACACGGGCCCGAAGCCCAAAAACCTTTAGCACAGTCTACAGGCCGTATTTATGAAGGGATTTCACTGTAAATTGGTAACTTTCATTGATATACATTAACTGGTAGAGTGCTAAATTATTTTGGTCTGCCAAAGTTTTTTCACATGTCTTTGTCTCGTTACAATTTATGGGGCACTCTCCCATAAACTTCAACAAGGCAAATAATTTCATTTCAAAGATAATATACACATCCAGTGAATATGAAGCTTTCAAACTGGAGAAACCTGCACTTCATTGTAAAGCCCAGGTATGGACTTCCAGCACTCTACCAGTTAACTGTGAGGGTCACATACATTGACTGTGAGGGCCACATTATCCCACCCCTCAATTCTTTAGTACAGTCTACACCTCATATTATTTTTATTGAAAACAGCATACAGGGAACAGAAATTAACATACCGTATTTACTCTATGTATTGGGACATTCTATGATTTGGGACACTCATTTTTTCCAGAAAACTATATTTTTTTTATGCTCCAAAGTTTGGGACATTCAGGAGATTTGTTTCCAGTTGGCCTGTCGCTAGTAGCAGACGACGCTCATAAAAAAAATTCTTGAGTAACTAAAAATTTTCATTTTTTGCTTCCAAAACATAGCTTATGATCCCTCATTGGAACGAGCGCAATGCGCTCGTTCCAATGAGATATCATAAGCTATGTTTTAGAAGCAAAAAATGAAAATATAAAAAAAAATTGCACGGCTATTTTCGTATATAGTGATGGAAAACGAATCACACACAACTTTATTCAGCATGATATCAAGACCAGGCTGTGTTCTTTCCCCATTTTCTAAGAATTGGGACACCTGTGAAAATAATTATTTTTAGCTGTCCCAATACATAGAGTAAATACGGTATTCCCAATTATCACAATTCTTGTCTTATTTCATAATCCTTTCATAAACATTGAACATTATCCTTTTCATCAAACATAACGCACAGACAAGTTAAGCTACAGTGTCATTGACACTTTCATTTGGTTAAAATTGGTATTCTTTGTAACAAGTTTTGGTGAATGCCTCTAGGCATAGGCATGCTCCAATAAATTGTGACCAGACAGAGCTATATGAACATAAAATATTTCAGATCGAATGGTCGTTTGTTCGATCCTGACTCGTGTCATTTGTGTTGTGTCCTTGGGCAAGACTCTCTATCCAGACTGTCCACCCAGGTGGGGGCATGATTGCATGGTGTGCTCAGGTGCTTCTCCCCGGGTACTCTGGCTTTCTCCTCCCTAAAAACTGTCTTGACACAAGGTGACCCTGGCTATCAAGTGTTGTTAAACCCCAATAAATAAATTGTGCTGGGTTAGTAAGTTGGAGAGTCTTACAATTATTTCTTCACTGCTTGGTGATTCTTTCCAAATACTCTGGCTTCCGCCGCATGTAAAACTGTCTGACACTATGTTACCCTGGATGTTTAAAGAATCATTAACACCTTGCTTGCCTGTGCCGAATATTCTTACCCGTGACAGGATTTTGCTTGCCACTGAAATATGTATAATTTGGGCACTAAATATTTAATCAGACTTTTCCCCTGTAAATTGAATGTATTTTTTAACCAAAGATTTCTTGAGTTAAATTTGGATGAATGTGATGCAGCCATGACATGATTTGATGAAAGATATCTTGAAAATACTCAGCGGGTTAAGAGTAAAACCCCAATAAATAAATAAATAAATAAATATTTAATTCTGAGAGAAGAAGAAGCATATAAAGTTTTTTTAGAAACCAGCGCTTTTCATTGGAGCCCTGATATGGTCCATTATAACGTAACAAAAAAGCATATGAAATAAACCAAACTATCTGATATGAGTTCTAGTTTGAGAATATTCATGTAAATGTTGGGAATTTGGGGGGATTTAACCTTGTACCCAACGCAGACGATATCAAAATTTATTATTTTAAATATCATTTTTTCAAATTTTCCAAAAAAATTTCAAAACCATATGTGACCCCTTGTTGGAACGAGCTCGAAGAGCTCGTTCCAACGAGGGGTCACATGATATGATTTTGTTGAAATTTTTTGAAAAATAATATTTTTTCAACTGCTGAATTTGCATATCACATGGGTGGATGCGGCCGATTCGTTGGGTAAAGGGTTAAAGACCAGATTTTCATTTCTAAAAAGTTATCCACAAACACACTCTTTCATATTCATATCACTGTGTATTCTGCAGGAGTAGACTGTTGACATCAAGTGTCACAGTAAAGTCTAGATTTTAACAGTACTTGGTGACTATTAGTTATCTCAGACATCTCTTTGCTTATTGTTCTTCCTTCTGGGAAAGCTGATGAAATATTTGTGTATTATCAGTGAACATGAAAATTTTCTGTTATCCTTTGTGATTTGTAAAAAGAGAAAATGTTGTCGGCGCTAAAAAAAAGGAAATGTCAGCGCTATCAAAATGTTCTAGTGAATGTTGTTAAAGATTTTTTTTAAACTTGAGAATTTTGAAAATCTGTTTTATTTTCCATGAATATCAACATTAACTAGCAAAGTATTGGTCAAACTGAGTACTGCTGTAAATTATTACCATGCTGTGAATTATACACGTATTTATTTCTGATCATTGAAAAGAATATTTTGTATAACTGAATTTTGAATCAGTGTGGTATTCCTCCCAGTGTCACCATCAGTTTCCTTCATGACACGTTTCTCCACGGGAACCCCAGGAAGTGAAGCAGTGCCTGTTCACTGTGGTAAACAGGCTCTGTTTTAATGGTAAAATAGGACCCAGTCACCAATGCTTGGGAGGTGAAAACCCTCTCTAAAATGGGCAATATGGCTTAACACTCACCCCTGGTCTTGAATTGATAGTCATGTTGTGGTCATGATTAGCCATTGTGCAAAAATATGTGACCTTAAACACCAGTAAATAAATAAATATTCATGATGCGTTAAATTCAATTAAATTAGGTCTAAAAAGTTAAAAATCTCTTTCTCAGGCCCTCCCCCATGGTCATTTGGGCTGTCACATGCCCTCTTTTTTTTTAAGTAATGCAAACTTAAAAAAATAAAAATTAAATGGTTTCTGTCTGATATTTTACCCAAGTTCATAAAATTGATAAATTTGTCCCTTGAATGCAACAAGCTTCAGCATTGTAAAGCCTTCTTGCACTCAAGGGACAACCCCCCCCCCCCCCCCCCCCCCATGCTATTCTGTAGATTATGAGGCCTAAAATATAAAACAAACCAAGAATATGAATTTTTCATGGCAAAGAAATAATTACAAAAATAAAAAATAAAATAAAGCCCGCCCACATTCAATTTTACAAAAAATGATGACCTCAGAAACAGATCTACTTTGTGGGGCCTGAGTTGATGGGGGTTGATGCATTATATATATTCTTTGATAGGAAATCATATTGTGAAATATTTTGAAAAGCACTTTGTAATATTTCATCAGTTATTTCAGCTATTGGACTATTCTAAACAAATTCCATTTCACTTGGAAATTAGGTTTTTTTATGACCATTATAAAGTGGACTGGCAATGTACTAGGAACCAAAGAAAACAGTCAGTCTCACAAGAAGTTTGCCCTGCTAGTTAACCTCTCTTATGTCAAAATATCAAAATTTCAATCTGAAAATCTTTCCCAAAATGAAACTATTAATTTAACTGATTCAATCTTATTTGATAGACCTCATTGATCACTGTAAAACCAAATTGAATTGGTTAACCCAAAAAGTCTATTTTCGACTTATACGACCTCAGAACAGGTGCCCTTGACATACCATCATGAGTAGATCCTGCTGACAATAAACAAATTAGGTAGGCAGTGGTTTCTAGTCAAGTCTCAGCTACCTATTAAGGCAGCCAAGACATGATTAGAAATCACTGTTAAGCCACTGGATGTGTACAGGCAGTGGTCAGGTGTGAATTCAGGACAGTTGTCGAGACCCTTAAGGGTTAAATCTCCTGTTATATTATGGGAACATTCTGCTGCCAGAAATTTGGGAATTTTTACATTGAAATGCAGAGGGTTATTGAAGTGGGAATTTGAAACATCTCCGGGTTCATAAGGGCCCTTGTAAATGCTTAAAAATCAGACTTTCTTGGAAAATGTCATTGCAGTGGTAATTGCAGTGTCTCAGCTGTTAAGAGCATTGAACTTCAAACCAAAAGGTCGAGTTTGATCCTGACTAGTGGAAACTGCGGTGTGTCCCTGTGCAAGGCACTTGATCCTGATTGCAGACATGGGCAGTGGTGGTGCCGTGTACTAAGCCATACTGCACATTGATGGTGTGCTTGTTTTCAACCACTGCTAACTCGGTAGAGTTTGTATGTTTAAGAGTTGGACAGTTATTTGGCATTGCTTAGTGGTTCTTTTTGGGTACTCCTCCACCCAAAAAACAGTTCGACACATGATCCTGGCTGTTTAAAGTGCTATTAAACAGTTTGGTCTGTATATTTAACTAAGCTGTGGGATTGGTGTGCCTTTGCTTGAATTGCATTTTTTATGTATTGAAATAATATCTGCATCTAACATTCTCACAGGGAGCGCGGTGGCTCAGTAGGTAGAGGTGCAGACTGCAAGCCAAGAGGTCCTCGGTTGAATCCCACCTGCGGCAACCATGTTGTGTCCTTGGGCAAGACACTTCATCTCCATTGCCCACGTGGGTCACGATGACGCTGTGTACTAAGGCGTACTGCACGTCGATGGTGCGCATGTCTTCAACCAATCTAACCCTGCCTGAGCTGCAGTGCAGAGTTACGATGTTGGGGAGCTGGCAGCTGCTCGTCGTTGCACGGTGGTTCTCTCCGGGTACTCCGGCTTCCTCCACCCGTAAAACAGTCACGGTCATGATTAGCCATTGTGCATAAATATTTGACCTTAAACACCAATAAATAAATAAATAAATAAATAACATTCTCACATAGTTCTTCTCAAGGATTATTGATATGTGTGGGTATTATTGATTTGAAACACAAGATCTGTTAACCCTTTACCTAATGCAGACGATATCAAAATTTATTACTTTAAATATCATTTTTTTAAATTGTTCAAAAAATTTCAACAAAACTCTATCATGTGACCCCTCGTTGGAACGAGCTCAACGAGCTCGTTCCAACGAGGGGTCACATGATAAGGTTTGTGTTGAAATTTTTTTTTAAATAATATTTTTTCAACTGCTGAATATGCATATTACGCGGGCGGATGCGGCCGATTCGTTGGCTAAAGGGTTAATTGGTATGTATATGAACGGCCGATTCGTTGGATAAAGGGTTAATTGGTATGTATATATACAGCTCACTGGGGCTCAGTGGTTAGAGCATTGAACTTTAAACCAAAAAGTCCACGGTTTGATCCTGACACAACTGTGTTGTGTCCAAGGGCAAGGTACTTAATTATACCCCCCCCCCCCCCCCCCCCCCCTGCAAACAAAGTTTGGGGGGGGTATATAGGAATCACCCTGTCTGTCCGTCTGTCCATCCATCGTAAGCGCAACTCCTCCTAAACCGTTTGAAGAATTTTCATGAAACTTTACACAATGGAAGAACTCCATATGGGAATGTGCATGAAGCAATATAATTCCATTCTGACATTTCCAAGGGGAGATAATCTGTTCGTCTGACCATCCTTGTAAGTGCAACTCCTCCTAAACCATTTGAAAAACTTTCATGAAACTTTACACAATGGAAGAACTCCATATGAAGATGTGCATTAATCAATATAATTCCGTTTTGACATTTCCAAGGGAAGATAATCTAACTTATACCGTCTGTCCATCCTTGTAAGCGCAACTCCTCCTAAACCATTTGAGGAATTTTCATGAAACTTTACAGAATGGAAGAACTCTATATGAAGATGTGCATGAAGCAATATAATTCCGTTCTGACATTTCCAAGGGGAGATAATCTAACTTATACATTTCAGGCTCGGGGGGGGGGGGGGGGTATCACTTTGTGAGTTTGCTCACAGTACCTCTAGTTTTGATTGCTAACATGAGGGCATGGTCGCTTTGTGTACTAAGACTTACTGCATATTGATTGTGTACTTACCTTCAACCAATATTAATTTTGTTTGTGCAGAGTTACTATATTGGGGAGTGAGAGTTGCTTGCCACTGTATAGTGGTTCTCTCTAGGTACTCCAGCTTCCTCCACCTAAAAAACTGTCTGACAATATCAATTATCTTGTCTGTTGAAAGTGTTGTTAAACCCCAATAAATAAATAATGCAGAGATGATTAATCCTCTGCATGCTGATTTCAAAATGTCAAGCAACAAATTTTTCACATAATGGAACTTATAAATTTAACCGGTTTAGTCTTGTTTGATAGAACTCGGTGGTCTCTGTCAAACAGGCTGAGTTGCTTAAATTCCTGGTTGTATAATGGGAACAATTTGCAGAATAAAATTTCGTAATTTTTACTTTGGCATGCAGAGGGTTAAAAGTTAGATGAATAACCTGGAAAGTACTTGAAAAATTCTAGAAAAGGCCTTCAAAGACATGGATTTGTTTTTGGTTCTTCACAAACAAATCCTGCTGCTTGACCCTTGAGTCCCCATACAGCCACAAACTGCGCCTTTTATATTGCTCGGTAAAAGTTCTCCCAGATGTATTCTTCCTTGAGAACACCTAGTGGAGCTGTGTACTAAGGTGTGCTGCATGCCGATGGTGCACTTGTCTTCAACCAGAGCTAACCCTTCTGTGCAGAGTTGGTATGTTGAGGAGTTTGACATTACTCGTCGCTGATGGTTGGACTTCGGCTTTCTCCAAACTATTTGACAGCAGGTGACCCTGGCTGATGAAAGTGTTGTTAAACCCAAATAAATAACTAAATAAATAAATAACAAAACATGAACGAATTTGGGAAACCCACAATAATTGAGCACTTTACCAATTAATCAGTAACTTCACAATAAAGAAGTGCCCAGACTGCTATTTCTGTAAGGCCTCCTCTCCATGGGAACCTTGGGAAGTGAAGCAGTGCTTGTTTACTGTAGTAAAAAAGCTCTGTTTTTCTGGTTAAAAAGGACCTGGTAACCAGTGCCTGGGGTGGAATTCCTCTACAATGGGAAACATGAGTATAAATGATTGGCTGGACTTGACTTTATATCCATGTTGCAGGCATGATAAGCCATTGTGCAGAAATATAAGTGACCTCAAACACCAGTAAATAAGTAAGTAAAATAATTAAATAAAAGGCTGCCATCTACATTGTTAATAGTTCATTGTTTGACAGGACTTGCACTCAAAGCAAAATAGTCCCCAATGTTGACATAATTAAGCACGCAATAATGGAATTTTACTAGAACAGTGGTTCAAACGATGTTACTGGGAATGCTTTCTTTCATTCCCCATCTTCTGAGTCATCCAGCGATGTTTCATTGGGTCCATCGATTGGCTGTTGCAGTTATGCTTGCGAACTTCAGTGTTAGTCTACTAGCTTGGCAGTGACTTCCAGCCAAGTCTTAGCTGTCTTCTTACTCAGATGAAACTAGACTAGAAACCACTGTCAGGGTATTTTGAAGATTACTAAAACTTCCTTATTAACCCTTTTCCTAACATTTTGCTGCATACGCCCACGTAATTTTCAAATTAAGCAATTGGCAAAAATATATTTTTATAAAAATTTGAACAAAACTATATCATGTGACCCCTCATTGGAACAAGCTTATCGAGCTTGTTCCAATAAGGGGTCACATGATATGGTTTTGTTCATTTTTTTTTTTAAATAATAAATAATAAATTTTGATATCCTAAATGTTGAGTGAAGGTTTACAGTACGTGGAGAGTGTTTTATCACTAAATCACCCGCAGAGTGGAGATTCCACCCAAGCAATAATTGCAAATTTGTTGCAAAGGATAACAAGCACAAGCAAAGGTTCAGCCAATGGACCTCCGGGTTAAACCCGGAGGTCCATTGGCTGAAACATTGCTCTTGTTTTTTGTTGATATGTATAAAATTTGAAAGTATAGTTTGGGTGATAACTCCACTCTGCGGGTGATTTAGTTACAATCCACTCTCCATGTACTGTATTTGGTAAAGAACCTGATATGATGCCACAAATTATGCATAAGATGGAAATTTGCCTTCATGAGTTAAAAAGTAATATCAAGTCAATTTATCTGATGTTCTGGTGCTTTTACACCCAGTATGTTACTACCCATAAATTAAAGCTGAAGCAAGAATTCATATAAGGCCTAAGAAAGTTAAGAATCTGTTTCTCAGGCCCTCCCACATGGTCATTTTGGCTGCCGCATGCTCTCTTATAACCAATGCAAACTTAAAAAAAAAATTAAATTAAATGGTTTTTGTCATATATTTTAGCCAAGTTAATAAAATTTATAAATTTGTCCCTTTAGCATTGCAAAGCCTTCTTGCACTCAAGGGACGAAATAGACCACAACACATGCTGTTCTGTAGATTATGAGGCCTAAAACATAAAACAAACCAAGAACATGAACTTTTGATGTCGAAGAAATAATTACAAAAATAAAAAATAAAATAAAAAAAATCGCCTGCCCACATGCAATTTTACAAACAATGGCCTGAGAAACAGAAGATCTACTTTGTGGAGCCAAATCATTTGCTTTTATGGGAAGGATAGGAGATGTGAATAGAATTGATTGTGACACTGGATTAGTTGAATACTTACAATATATTTTGTATTTGTAAATATGAAGATGTGTAGTATTCGTATTTTCACAGTAGTAGTTGTTATTGAATATTTCAAAGTGTGTTCCGTTTAAATCATCCTGTTTTCACTTGAATCATTTTATTCCGTCGTCAGTTCCATGAATGGAAACATCATGATTTGTTATATTTATTTACGGATTGCTTTCACAAAATAAAAGCTTCTCAAAGCTGTACTGAATGTTTGTTTTTGTTATTCTCCTACTCCCAAAGATTGGTGGTTTATTCCATGCTGTTCTATGAAATCATAATGTCTGCGTCAAGTTCAATGACCACTAGAGATGGGTGTTGACCAAAAAATCGGTTTGGTTTGGTTTTTGTTATCAAAACCGAAACTGAAACAATTTCAGAAAACCCATGCTCGTGGTTTTCAACTTCAATGTTGAAAAACTCGAATCAGGTCTTCACTTCTCAGAATAAAGAGAGAAACAACCTAAAGTTAACTTTGTTTTCAAACTTCAGAGTCGCGATACCCATTTTTCAGAACAGCTGCACTAACCCTTTAACCAACGAATCGCCCGCGTAATATGCAAATTCAGCAGTTGAAAAAATATTATTTTTCAAAAAATTTCAACAAAACCATATCATATGACCCCTCGTTGGAACGAGCTCAACGAGCTCGTTCCAATGAGGGGTCACATGATATGGTTTTGTTGAAAAGTGTTGAAAAATTTAAAAAAAATTAAATTTAAAATAATAAATTTTGATATCGTCTGCGTTGGGTAAAGGGTTAATTGGTATTGCGTTCGAGCGTGGCATTTACCACGAAAATAGGTGACAAAATTACTTCTTACGCATCGTGTTTTAAACGTTCATCTGTTTATCAAAGGCGATTTCCTTTACAGAACTGGAACTTGTCACTTGTTCCACATTCATACTACTCAAAGTTTGCTAAGCACCAAGTATATCCAACTACCTCTTTTACGTTTTAGTTGAAATATTGTAATGAAAAGTGTATATATATTTTATTTAATTACATCTTTAATGATTTAAGTACAGAAATTAAGATTTTATTTGTGTTTGACATTATTTTTTAGCTTTTGAATACGATAACCATGGAAAATGGATATTATTGGTAAAAGAGGAAATTTTTCAATTTGCCAAAAAGTTGACAGAGCGAACTGGTATGGGTTCTATATCGAGTATGAGACCCATTACTGTCAATTACAGATTGACAACACCTTCTCATGCTCACAGTCAGGTTCCTGGTGGTCCATTGTGGGATGTTGTTCCATTCTTGGACCAGCATGGCACCAAGCTCATGGACACTTCTTGGCTGGACTGGACGGGCTGAAATTGCAAGCTGCAACTCATTCCAGACATGTTCGATTGGATTGACGTCGGGGGATCTTGCTGGCCAGTCCATACGCTCAGTCCCGTCCCTCTGTCGGTACTCCCCGACAGCATGGGCAACATGAGGACGAGCATTATCGTCCATCAGAATGAATCTATCACCCACTGCACCTACATACAATCTGACGTGGACATCCAGGATCTCATCAATATACCGCTGTGCAGTCAATGTACCACGTTCAAGGACACATAGCTCTGTATGTCCATCCCTGCTGATGCCACCCCAGACCATGATTGACCCTCCACCATAGCGGTCATGCTCAGCAATGTTGGCTGCATAGAATCGATCTCCTGGTCTTCTCCATACCTTAGAATGCCTATCTGTGTGGTCTAGGCAGTACCTTGACTCATCTGTAAAAAGGACAGGTCGCTAATCTTCCCTGGTCCATCCAACGTGGTCCATGGCCCATTCATATCGTGCCTGGTTGTGGTTCTGGGACAGCGGAATGCGAATAATTGGTCTTCTCGATCGGAGACCACATTCGTGCAACCTTGCCCGGATAGTCTGCATCGAAACATTTACCCCAGATGCATTCTGAAGGTCACTGCGTCAAAGCGGTTCCTACGAGCCTGAATGATCAATGAAAGTGTCAATGACACTGCAGCTTAACTTGTGTGTTGTGTTTTATGAAAAGGATAATGTTCAATGTTTATGAAAGGATTATGAAATAAGACAAGAATTGTGATAATTGGGAATATGTTCATTTCTGTTCCCTGTATGGTACGTTTTTGATAAAAAAAATAATATGAGGTGTACACTGTACTAAAGAGCTGAGGGGTGGGTTAATATGACCTCACAGTTAATGTATGTGGCCCTCACAGTTAACGTATATCAACGAAAGTTACAAAGTTATAGTGAAATTATTCCAAAACGAGTCATCCTATCAAGTTACTTTGAAATCCCTTCATAAATATGGCCTGTAGACTGTGCTAAAGGGCTTCAGGCCCCTGGAGCCGTCAGTTTCCCAATTGCGTCAAAGGGGACGTTCTCATCTAGACATTATATGAAGTCAACCTACCAAGTTACAAAGAAATCCCTTCATAAATATGACTTGTAGACTGTGCTAAAGGTTTTTGGGCTCGAGCAGCCATCATGGTTGAATGATCGCAACCAAAATGGGACATTTCCATCTGGGCATCATCTGGAGTGATCCTACGAAGTTACAATGAAATCCCTTCATAAATATGACCTGTAGACTGTGCTCAAGGTTTTCACGACCAAAAGGGGATGTCCTCATCTAGGCATTATATGTCAAACTAACAGGTTACAATGAAATCCTTCCATAAATATGACCCGAAGACTATGCTAAATGTTTTGGGCGTGGGCAGCCATCTAGGCTGCATGATCGTGACCAAAAGGGGACGTGCTCATCTAGACATTATTTGAAGTCATCCTACCAAGGTACAATGAAATCCCTTCATAAATATAACCTATAGACTGTGCTAAGGGTTTTCGGGCTTCATGCCCCTGCAGCCGTCGATGCTGCCTAATGGTGTCCAAAAGGCGCTGTTCACATCTAGACATTGTATGAAGTCAACCTACCAAGTTACAATGAAATCCCTTCATAAATATGACCCGTAGACTGTGCTAAAGGTTTTGGGGCTTTGGGCTCGGGCAGCCATCATGGTTGAATGATCGCAACCAAAAGGGGACATTATCATCTGGAGTGATCCTACGAAGTTACAATGAAATCCCTTCATAAACATGACCTGTAGACTATGCTCAATATTTTCGGGTTTCGGGCACTTGTAGCCATCACAGTTGACCAATCACGACCAAAAGGGACTGTCATCATCTAGGCATTATATGGAGTCAACCTAACAAGTTACAATGAAATTCTTCCATAAATACGACCTATAGACTATGCTCAAGGTTTTTGGGCTCGGGCAGCCATCGAGGCTGAATGATCGCGACCAAAAGGGGACGTTCTCATCTCGACATTATTTGGAGTCATCCTACCAAGCTACAATGAAATCCCTTCATAATTATGACCTGTAGACTGTTCTAAAGGTTTTCGGGCTTCGGGCCCCTGTAGCCGTCACAGTTGCCCAATCGTGTCCAAAAGGGGACGTTCTCATCTAGACATTATATGAAGTCAACCTTCCAAGTTACAATGAAATCCCTTCATAAATATGACCTGTAGACTGTCCTAAAGGTTTTCGGGCTTCGGGCAGCCATCATGGCTGAATGATCGCAACCATAGGGGACAGTCTTATCTGGGCATCATCTGGAGTGATCCTACGAAGTTGCACTGAAATCCCTTTATAAATATGACCTGTAGACTGTGCTTAAGGTTTTCGGGCTTCGGGCACCTGTAGCCACCACAGTTGACCAATCATGACCAAAAGGGGATGTCATCATCTAGGCATTATATGGAGTCAACCTAACAGGTTACAATGAAATCCTTCCATAAATATGACCTTTTGCCTATGCTAAAGGTTTTTGGGCTCGGGCACCCATCAAGGCTGAATGATCGCGATCAAAATGGGACTTTCTCATCTAGATATTGTATGAAGTCAACCCACCAAGTTACAATGAAATTCTTCAATAAATATGACCTGTTGACTGTGCTAAATGTTTTCGGGTTTTGGGCTCGGGCAGTCGTCACGGTTGGCAGATCACGTCCAAATGGGGAAATTCGCATCTAGACATCATAAGGAGTCATCCTACCAAGTTACAATGAAATCCCGCCATATTAAACATGACCTGCAGAGTGTGCTAAAAGTTTTTGGGTTTCGGGCTTGGGCAGCCATCACGGTTGATAGATCATGCCCAAAAGGGGACGTTCTCGTCTAGACATTATACAGGGGCATCCTACCAAGTTACAATGAAATCCCTTCATAAATACGACCTGCAGACTGTGCTAATGGTTTTCGGGTTTTGGGCTCAGGAAGCCATGCCGGTTGCCCGATCGTGATCAAACGGGGACGTTCTCATCTAGACATGACCCCAAACCTGCATATGAAATTCCGTGACTATCAGATAAGAACTGCGGGGTGTAGCCCGTGCTAAAGGAAAATGTGAACAGACTCACAGACTTCCGCACGCGTGATGGCAACAGCTTATCTTGACTATGTCAAGTTAAGCTAAAAACCGGTCTTCAGCTGCAGATGTTGCCCTGTCTCTGCCACCACTATGCCGTCTTACTGGTGTGCCATACTGAAGAAATTTTGCCCAGGCTCTGGTGATCACCGTATGGTGCACACCAAGGGCTTCTCCAACCTGACAATGGGTAGCCCCTTGCTCCACCATCCCTACAGACCCCCCCCCCCCCCCCCACATTTGTGCTTCAGACAAATGTCTTCTTACATTTGCATTTGCCATATTCAATCATTAAATCACAAGGGTTTGTGTTGAAATGAAGACTGAATACCCGACACATGTCATATACACGAAAACATCATGAAAATCAAGGGGTACATGCTTTCCATAACTGTCACGAAAAGTCTGCCTGTCAAGAGAGCTAATGAAAACAATGGGAACCATCTCAATACATTACTCAATCATATCCACCAAAAATATCGCAAATACGTCGAGCAAATTTCACAATGATGTGTCAAATATTTGGTGCTTAGAAAACTTTGAGTAGAAAATAATGACACATATATTTAATTCTACACATGATTTTGAAAGCTTGAACTGCAAAGCAAGCATCAAAATCAGAGTTGAAGTTGGATGGAAATTTAGGGTTACAATGACCTATATGAGCGACTTTTACTCAATAAAATTTGTATGGTCGACATAATTTTTAGGGCGTGTCGACCCTAAACACAGGTGGGGGGGGGGGGGGGGAGGGGAGGCGCTAATATTGCAACAGAGTCCAGGAAAAAATAATTTTTCTCCAACTTGAAACTCTTGAGATAATTTATGCAAATACATTGTGCTCAGGAAATCAGAGTACTGGTATATAACACATGTGCTTTGACCAGGAAAGGGAGTCCCTTTGACACTGACTGGCGCCAAATACATCCTCTTATATGCAAATGCAATGTATTCATATTGTTATGTTTGTACACTGAAAACCGAAACCGAAAACCCGACTGACATGAAATTCGAAAACCGCCCATCTCTGATGACCACCGATATCTCTTGAAAATTATGGGAGTTATTGCCCTTTGTTATAAAAATATTCTGTAAATACTTGAATAGATAACAGATTTCAATTCTTTTTGGTATATGTCTCTATAGCAACAATATCTACGTCAAGTTCGATGACTAGTGATATCCGATGAAAATTATAGGAGTTATTGCCCTTTGTTTTATAAAAAAAATATCGTGTAATGCTTGTTTATGGTATAACTTTAACAGTAGTTAACAAATTTCAGTTTTTTTTGGTAAATGTCTCTATAGCGACAATGTCTATGTCAGGTTCGATGACCAGCGATATCCGATGAAAATTATTGGAGTTATTGCCCTTTGTTTAATAAAAAATATAGTGTAATGCTTGTTTATGGCATCACTTTAAGAATAAAAAACAGATTTCATTTCTTTTCGGTATATGTCTCCATAGCAACAATGTCTGCGTGAAGTTAGATGACCAGCGATATTCTAAAAAAATTTTATGAGAGTAATGATTGTTAATGGAATAACTTAAACATTAGTAACCAAATATAATTTTTTTTTTGGTATGTTACTCTTTGGGAACAATGTCTACCTCAGGTTTGATGACCACCGTTATCCAATGAAATCCAGTTATTGCCCTGCCCACCCCAATTAGGCAATTTTTTTCTTTGTTTCAAAATGCATTTTGAAGGATTTAGAGTGACTACATGCAGAACAAAATTTGACTCCTATAAGGGTCACCGCTTGTCAGACAGTTTTTTATGTGTGGAGAGAACCACCAAGCAGCGGCAGGAACTGTCATACTCCCCAACGTACTAACACCACACGAGCAGGATCGGCATAGGTTGAAGACAAGTGCACCATCTAGTAGACAGCGCCACTGCGCAACCACATGTGTAGTTGGGGATTAAGTGCCTTGCCCAAGGACACAATGTAGTTACCCCCTGCTGGGGATCGAATCGCGGACTTTTTGGTTTGAAGTCCAATGCTGTAACCACCGAATGACCATGCTCCCCCAACCCTCTCTGTGTATATAATTTCACTTGTAATTATGTCTCCCCTTCCCAGAAGGGAGACATATTGTTTTAGTGCATATTCTTCTTCTTCTCCTTCTTCTTCTTCTTCTTCTTCTTCTTCTTCTCATACAAACTTTGACCGGGGCATAACGTTTTTGTCTTTTGACCTAGACCTTCGATATTTGGCATGTGGATGTATCACCATGAGCCGGTGTGTCGCGTACCATAGAGACCTTCATGTGACCTTGACCTTTGATCTGAAGGTCAGATTTATGTGCTTTTAAGGGAAACTTTGTGTGGGGCATAACTTTTGTGTCTTTTGACATAGACCTTAGATATTTGGCATGTGGATGTATCACCATGAGTTGGTGTGTCGCGTACCATAGTGACCTTCACGTGACCTTGACCTTTGACCCGAAGGTCAGATTTATGTGCTTTTTAGGGGAAACTTTGTCCGGGACATTACTGTTTTGTCTTTTGACCTAGACCTTAGATATCTGGTATGTGGATGTATCACCATGAGCAGGTGGGTCGTGTACCATAGTGACCTTCATGTGACCTTGACCTTTGACCTGAAGGTCAGATTTATGTGTTTTTTTAAGGGAAACTTCATCCGGACCAGAACTTTTTTGTCTTTTGACCTAGACCTTAGATATTTGGCATGATTGTCAATATTATTCATGTATATATAATTTGCAGTGCATTAAATAGAAAGGAAGGGGAGACATATGTTTCAGTGTGCTAAAACAGTTTCTAGTTACAGTTTCTAGTAAAGTCACGGCTTTACTTCTAGAAGTAGCTATCATGGCTCTAATAAAAAGTGCTGAAAACCACTTTAGTGGCTTTACACTGTTTGCACAGGTTTGTTGTTTTCCTAGCAGTAAAAAATAAACTCTTATATCAAATTGTTTTGTTACAATATATTGGAGAGTGCCTTTGGCACTCTTCAATATATTATAACAAAACAATTGTCCATGAAGAAAATCTTACTAAACTAAGGCTTCATTTGCTGGTTACATATCTTTAAAAAAAAAATTTCAAATCACATTTGAAAAATTATTACTTGGTACTCATTTAATGAATATTCATCGTGACATGCCATCTCAGACATTTACTGAGTTATGCCATCTGCATATTCCACGCCCTCTTTTTCCATTGAAAAAAACCCAGACATTTCTTGTCCATCTGGAGCGTAACTTACCTCATGGTAGACAAATTGTAATCCTTTATCCAACGTAATGGCCAAAACTGGCCAGCGCTAATCATAAAAATCACCATTCAATTTTCTTTATTTTTTTCATTTTTTTCTCTCAAAAGTATAGCTTATGTCCCCTCATTTGGAATGAGCTCAATCAAACGAGGGGTCAAAAACTATCTTTTTCACCCAAAACATGAAAAAAAATTAGTTATTCAAGAATTTTATTTGCAAGTGCCATCTGCCTTTCATGTTCGGTAAAGGGTTAATGAAGTTTTACATGGATATTCGGGAGCACGGTGGCTCAGTGTAGACTGTTGGACTTCCATGCTAAAGGTCCTGAGTTCGATCCCCGTCTGGTACGACCCGCATTGTGTCCTTGGGCAAGGCACTTTATCCCAGTTGCCTTCATGGGGGCACAATGACGCCGTGTCCTAAGGCGTACTGCACGTCGATGGTGCACATGTCTTCAACCGCTGTAACGTAACCCTGCTTGAGTGGAGCTTGAACAGAGTTAGAATGTTGAGGAGCTGACAGTTGCTCGTCGATGTGGCTCTCTCCGGGAACTCCGGCTTCCTCCATCCGTAAAACTGTCACGGTCATGATTAGCCATTGTGCATAAGTATGTGACCTTAACTCTTTACCTAACGAATCGCCCGCATCCGACCGCATAATATGCAAATTCAGCAGTTGAAAAAATATTATTTTTAAAAAAATTTCAACAAAACCATATCATGTGACCCCCCCCCCCCCCCCGTTGGAACGAGCTCGTCGAGCTCGTTCCAACGAGGGGTCACATGATATGGTTTTGTTGAAATATTTTGAAAAATTTAAAATAATAAATTTTGATATCGTCTGCATTGGGTAAAGGGTTAAACACCAATAAATAAATAAATAAATAAATAAATAAATAAATAAATAAATAAATAAATAAATTTACATGGATGTTCAACATGATATGCCCTCTCCCTCATGCATTATGTTATGTTGTCTGCCCCCCCCCCCCCCCCCCCCCCCGGAGCTCAACTCGACAATGTCGGAGCTATTCGGATTGGTGGCAATCTGTCATCCGTCCATCCATACATTTTATTTGTATTGTTTCACTATACAGTTTTTGCCAACTTCTTCAAAGATTCAGATCTCTGTCTTGGGTCCAGCACTGCTTCACGGGTATGAATTGCTCTCTGCAATAGCTCTCGTTTTCTTTCAAAATTGGAATGCATAAATTTTTGTGTAAAGGAAATTGTGAGAGTTGAGGAGGTAGGGATCTGCAAAGCACATTTTTTTTTCGAAATGGAACCTTGAATCGAATCTTGTCTCTAATATCGATATTGAATCAAATCTCAAATCAAATCTTTAACCCTTTACCCAACGAATCGCCCGCATCCGCCCGCGTAATATGCAAATTCAGCAGTTGAAAAAATATTATTTTTCGAAACATTTCAACAAAACCATATCATGTGACCCCTCTTTGGAACGAGCTCGTCGAGCTCGTTCCAAAGAGGGGTCACATGATATGGTTTTGTTGAAATTTTTTTTTTAAATTTAAAAAAAGATATTTAAAATAATAAATTTTGAAATCGTCTGCATTTGGTAAAGCGTTAAGGACAAGTTATTTCGTATTGCACCAAATGGAAATTACAGAACACCGTGATGACACAAGACTGACTGAACAGAGCCATTTTGATCTTACCTTTTAAGCTCCCCAAGAACTGGCTACTAGCAAAATATTTAGAGGTCAATTTTGAGGTCAAATGCCTCAAATAAAAATTCAAATTTTAAACATTAGGGCTGTACATTGTAGCAGCATCAATACCCCAGCGGATGTTGCCAGAGAATGTTCAGTCATCCTGGAATCTTCTCGACCAGAGATCAAACCTGTGACCTCCAGCATGAGAGACCAGCACATGAACCCACTCGGGTCACCACACCACGCTCTTACTCCAGTCTGTTTGTATGGGTACGAAATAACTCAGTGCGAATCGACTCGGTACAAAATGGTAAAGGAACGAAACGACCAGGGGATGAACTGGTAAAGAAATGAAAAGACACAACACCCTATTAGTTGGTCATGCCTGGCAGTCATTGTAACGCGTCACTAACGGTTGCATTGTTAATACCATGGATTATGGCTGATGACACTGCCTGACTTTTAATTTGGAGTCTTTTTAGCTCACCTGGCCTAAAAGGCCATGTGAGCTTTTCTCATCACTTGGCGTCCGTCGTCCGTAAACTTTTCACATTTGCATCTTCTTCTCTGTAACCGCTGAGCCGGTGTGAACCGAACTTGGCAGAAATGGTCTATGGGAGGTCCTCTACAAACTATCCTCATTTTGTTCTCGTCGGATCAAAAACATGGCTTCCAGAGGCATTCTTTGATTCTGGTTGGTGGATTTTCAAAATTCTTCTCCTCTGAAACTGCCAGGCCAAATGTTTTAAAACTTCACATAAATGATGACTGGGACCCCCTCTACCAACGATCCTCATTTAATGTTGATTGGGTCAAAACATGGCAGCAATTGCGGCTGATAGTTACTATAGAAATCCTATGGGAAATCACATTATCATCTTCTCCGGAACTACCGAGCCGACATGAACCAAACCTGGCAGGAATGGTCTATGGAAAGTTCTCTATAAACGATCCTCATTTTGTTTCCGTGGGTTGAAAAATATGGCCACCAGTGGCATTCTTTGATTCTGGTTGGTGGATTTTCAAAAATCTTCTCTGAAAATGCCTGGCCAAATTTGTTGATACTTCACATAAATGATATCTGGGACCCCCTCTACCAACGATCCTCATTTAATGGTGATCGGATTGTAAACATGGCCATAATTGTGGCTTGTAGTTACTATAGAAAACCTATGGGAAATCACATTTTCATCTTCTTCTCTAGAACTACTGAGCTGATGTGAACCAAACTTCGCAGGATTGGTCTATGAGAGGATGGGAATATGTGGCCGCCAGAGGCTATATTCTAATGCTTAACCCAATGCCTCTCCTGTCTGCAGAAAAATCGGTACTGTCAGCAAAATACTTGGGTTTTTTTTTAAATCTGGTAAGGGTTGGTTCCAGTTTTCTCCACTGAGAGCTGGGGAAAAAACCCCAAAATATTATGTATACAGTACAAGTCAAAATAAGATATAGCATAACTGCAATAAACTGAGTAAACTGCTGCTCCTGCACTGACAAGATCAGAATCTGACATTTTCTGGAAAGCTATCAGTGAGAGCTTTCCAGAAAATGATGTCAGCTTCTGGTCTTATCAGTGTAGGAAGAGAAAGATACATAGTTTATAGGATTATCCTACAACTTATTTTGACTTGTACTATAAACACGTGCAACTGTATGTTGATACATGTATTATTGGTCTCAAGTTACTTATCAGAAAATACTGATTGATGACAGGTGTTTGGAAAACCATGGAAGTTTTGTTTATATTCTCTTCCCATCATGACAGCTTCTCTTTTAAGATTTGCCAAAATTGGAGTAAAATGTGTTTTCTGTAACCATTTACCTATCCAAAGCTATTTAGAAAGAGAATACTGTCTGAAAAAATTGTAATTTTCAAAATATTTAACTTTCTTTTACCGATTTTTTTGTTGAAACAGAATTCATAAATGTGTGCATTTTCAAGAAAATCTTCTTTGAAACTACAAGGCCAAATGGTTTGAAAACTTAGTGTGATTGATGACAGTAACCTCCTCCACCAATGATCCTCATTTAATCTTCATCGGGTTGCAATTATTTCTGCAATTGTGACTTATAGTTACTATAGAAACCCTATAGGAAATCACATTTTCATCATCTTCACTGAAAGTACTGAGCCAATGTGAACCAGACTTGGCAGGCATTGTCTATGAGAGGTTCTCTACAACTGTTACTCATTTTATTCCTGTTGGGTGAAAAACGTGGCCGCCAGAAGCATTGTTTAATTCTGATTGGTCAATTTCTCAAAACTCTTCTCCTCTGAAACCACAGGGCCAAATGTTTTGAAACTTTGCATGGTTGATAACTGGGACACCCTCCACCAATGTTCCTCATTTAATGTTGATCGTACTGCGAACATGGCCACAATTGCGGTTTATAGTTACTTTAAAAAACCCTATGGGAAATCACAAATTTCATCTTCTCTCTGGAACTACTGAGCTGACGTGAACCAAAACTTGGCAAGAACGGTCTATAGGAGGCCCTCTACAACAATCCTCTTTTTGGTCCCGTTGGTTGGAAAATATGGCAACCAGAGACATTCTATGATTCTGCTTGATGGATTCAAATGTTTTGAAACTTCATGTGATTGAAAACTGGGA
Source organism: Pictodentalium vernedei (assembly GCA_031216915.1). Classification (NCBI taxonomy): domain Eukaryota; kingdom Metazoa; phylum Mollusca; class Scaphopoda; order Dentaliida; family Dentaliidae; genus Pictodentalium; species Pictodentalium vernedei. The sequence goes on along the minus strand of CM062297.1, from coordinate 46,239,741 downwards.
CAATGATCCTCATGTAATGTTGATGTAATGTTGCAAACATGGCCACAATTGCAGCTCATAATTACCATGGAAAGCCTATGGGAAATCTCATTTTTAGCTCAACTTTGACGAAGTCAAATTTGAGCTATTGTCATGGCCCGTCGTCCGTCTGTCCGTCTGTCCGTCTGTCCGTACGTCAACAATTGGCTATGGCTCGGGCTAGAGGTCGTATTTATGAACCGATCTTTACGAAACTTCTTGTGTACCTTTGTTATGACCCTGGGACGGGAACGAGTGTTTTTAGGTGTGGTCCGAAATTCAAGATGGCTGCCAGCGGCCATTTTGTACCGATGATGCAAAAATCAGTTTTTTGTACAGAACTTCTGTATGAAAGTTCTGATTTGAATAAAGTTTTGTATAAATGTTTAGTACCATGGGATACATCACATATAATACGGGTTTTTTTCTCGTGCGTAAATTATGCAAATTAGACTGACTTTGATTCATTTAGTGTTACTTTCAGAGCTGTAAGTGCCAAGCTGCTATGGCTCGGGCTAGAGGCCGCATTTATGAACCAATCTTTACGAAACTTCTTGAGTACCTTTGTTATGGCCGTGGGATGAGAACGAGTGTTTTTGGGTGCAGTCCGAAATTCAAGATGGCTGCCAGCAGCCATTTTGTACCGACGATGCAGAATTTTTTTTTTTGTACAGAACTTCCATATGAAAGCTCTGATTTGAATAATTTTTCGTATGAATGTTTAGTACCATGAGATACATTACATATCATATGGGTTTTTTTCTCGTGCTTATATTATGCAAATTAGACTAACTTTGATTTATTTAGTGTTACTTTCAGCACTGTAAGTGCAAATCCCTATACGGCTCGGGTAGAGGCCGTATTTATGAACCGATCTTTACGAAACTCCTTGGGTACATTTGTTATCACCGTGGGACGAGAACGAGTGTTTTTGGGTCCGGTCTGAAATTCAAGATGGCCGATGGCGGCCATTTTGTACAAAATTTGGTGCAATCAGATTTTTGCACAGAACTTCCATATGAATGCGCTGATTTGAATAATTTTTTGTGTGAATGTTTAGTACCATGGGATACATCACATATAATACGGGTTTTTTTCTCGTCCAAAAATTATGCAAATTAGATGAACTTTGATTTTTTCAGTGCTACTTACACACAGTAAGTACGCATGTCAATACGGCTCGGGCTAGAATCTGTATTTATGAACCGATCTTCACGAAACGTCTTGGGTACCTTTGTTATCACCTTGGGACGAGAACGAGTGTTTTGGGGTGTGGTCCGAAATTCAAGATGGCCACCAGCAGCCATTTTGTACCGAAATTAGGTCTAATCAGTTTTTTGTACACAACTTCTATACGGCTCAGGCTAGAGGCCGTATTTATGAACCGATCTTTACGAAACTTCTTGGGTACCTTTGTTATCACCGTGGGATGAGAACGAGTGTTTTTGGGTGTGGTCCGAAATTCAAGATGGTCACCAGCAGCCATTTTCTACCAAAATTAGTGCAATCAGTTTTTTGTACAGAACTTCTGTATGAAAGTTCTGATTTGAATAAATTTTTGTATGAATGTTTAGTAACATGGAGTACATCACATATAGTACGGGTTTTTTTCTCGTGCAGAAATTATGCAAATTAGATGAACTTTGATTTATACAGTGCTACTTATACACTGTAAGTGCACATGTCAATACGGCTCGGACTAGAGGCTGTATTTATGAACCGATCTTCACAAAACTTCTTGGGTACCTTTGTTATCACCTTGGGACGAGAAGGAGTGTTTCTGGGTGCGGTCCAAAATTCAAGATGGCTGCCAGTGGCCATTTTGTACCGAAATTAGGTCCAATCAGTTTTTTGTCACAACTTCTACACAGCTCATATTTGTGAACTGATCGTCACGAAACTTCTTGGGTACCTTTGTTTTCACCTTGGGACAGGAATGAGTGTGTTTTGGGGTGCCTTTGTTATCACTGTGCTATGAGAACAAATATTTTGGGGTTCAGTCAGACCCACTCTGGGACTCAAAGATTTTTTTCTAGTTTAGCATCTGACTGTCACCCACCTTTACAATACTTTACCTATACATTTGTTACAGGCAACGGTCAGTATTTATGTACAGACTGTTACAATACTTTATATGTACCTTTGTTATCAGGTCATTACCTAGATGTTTGTCATTGCTGTGTCACATACTTTACATGTACATGTCTTTGTCTTGACAAGTTGAGCTACAGTGTCATTGACACTTTCATTATATGTAGTTCCAGGTGAGCGATTACAGGCTCTGTAGAGCCTCTAGTTTCGTGGATGGGATTGTAGAGTTCGCAGTGCTGACATGTTACTATCACCACAAAAATGCACAATTAGTATCAAATTGGATATTCTGAACTCTTTCCTAACCCGAAGATCAGTATTCATTGATAAGTAAGTCCAGAAATTAAATGCACGTCGTGCACAACCCGTGGGCATTCTATAGTCTATTCTACAAACCTAATACTTGAAAAAAGAAATGAAATCTGTTTTTTATTGTTAGTTACTCAATTGAGGCCAAATGGGCCAATAAACAAAGAAAAACTGGTGACTGTCAGGGTAATTTCTCGACAGGTTACAAGATTTTTTATTCAATTAACAGGAGTTTACTCTATAATCTATATTCAATTAACAGGTCAAATTTGTACTGGAGGTATGGTAAATGGTTTTGCATTGGGAAATTATATTCAATGAACAGGGTTATTCAGTTAAGAGATATCCAATTAAGTGGGCTCCACTGTATTAAGGTTTCAAGGGACAATTGTCCTGACAGTTTCACTGTTGGGCATATATGTCCTGTTTAAATTTTTTAACTATTGATTTCTGTGCACATTGCATTGATTTTAATTGATTTCAATACCCTGAAATTGCAAAAATTGATTTTCTGGTCTCTCAAAAATAGTTTTTGCCACAGTTTTGCGGTCTCTCAAAACATGTGGTCTCTCATGACAGCTGGTCTTTCATGACAGGTCCATTATGGAGTGAAACCAATCGGTGCATGGCCAAAATGGTCTCTCAAGACAGGTGGTCTCTCAAGACAGTGGTCTCTCAAGACAGGTTTTACAGTACCAGTATGTTATTTTTGGTTTGTCAAAATTTGTTAATAATTTTTTGCCTTGTTACAATTTTTCCCTTGTGGGAACCTCAAAAGTTGGAGCAGTAAACAAATTCTGCTTTACTGTAAAAATTGCGATATCTTCCTCTCCGCCCTGAAGTTCTGTCCTTGATTACCTACTTGGAAATTAGTTTCCTTTCCTCATTCAGTGGAATGTAGTGGCTCAGTGGTTACGGCATTGACCTTCAAACTGGATTATCCACAGTTTGATCCCTGCCAAGGGCAACTGTATTGTGTCCTTGGACAAGACACTTAATCCTGAGATTGCCCATATGGGGGTTCGGTGGCACTATGTACTAACGCGTACTGCATGTTGATGGTGCAGTTGCCTTCAACCGCTGTAACCCTGCTTGAGCAGAGCTTGAACAGAGTTAGAGTGTTTAGGAGCTGACAGTTGCTCATCGATGCACGGTGGTTCTCTACGGGTACTCCGGCTTCTCCTCCACCCGTAAAACTGTCACGGTCAGGATTAGCCATTGTGCATAAGTATGTGACCTTAAACCCCAATAAATAAATAAATAAATAAATAAATAAATAAATAACCTGCTTGTGCAGAGTTGGTACACTGATTCGGACATTACTCGCTGGTGGTTTTCTCCATGTAATCCAGCTTCTTACACTCGTAATAATGTCAGACACAAAGTGACTTGGCTGTTGAAAATGTCGTTAAACACCAATAAATAAATAAATTATCTCATTCAATGCCATTATGTGATTAAAAAAAATGTATTGGTGGTGACCGTAGAGCATGCCTCTTCAGCAGCTAGAGTGAATAGAGGTCAAGAAATTTTTTTAGTGCATCATCGTTTCTCTCAAAGGAAAAATATACCTGTGACAGATAACTCATTCTTCAAAAAGCAAAAAATGCCCCTGTCAACTCTTTGATACAAATGACATGAAGATTCAAAGAGTTAGATGACATCTTGTTATACAATATTGATTTATATGTTTATCTACCCCCCCCCCCCCCCCCCACACACACACCCCCACCCCCCACCTCCACCCCACACACACCTGGAATTTTGTTTCCTCATTGCCTATTCCAAAAGTTAGTTTCCTTTCCTCATTCAGTGACAAAATGTAAAACCACCTTTTGGAATAGGTAATGAGGGAAGAAAATTACAGGTGAAGGGGAAAATAAACTAGGCTATCCCCCCTCCCCCTTCCTCACACACACATCATAATCATACAAATCAATATTGTATGACAAGATGTCATCTAATTTTGAATCTATATTTCTTTATCAAGGCCAAACAAAATTAAATAATTGATTCTCAGGCAATTCTTTTTTAAAACGAATGAGGGAAGGCAGTTTTTATTTTTATTTTTTATTCCTGATGGAATGGTCGCCGATGCCTAAAATCCTGTTGCGAGAGCCTAAAATTAAATACTAGAGCTTCCATGTTGATTCCCCTGATAATGTTTTTTGTAACAGTCAACTTAAAATCAACATAGAACAACTAAAATGGAGATAAAAAATAAGGAGTTTTTTAACTGGTTGAGTGCTAGAAGCCAGAATCAGACCTTTAAAAAAAATGAGGGTACCAGTGCAAAAGCCAATATTTCCCTAAAACTAATCTATCTCTCTACCAGTTAAATAAATATTTATTTTGTACATACATATGAGAATTGTGTCACATGTCACGAAGAGAATAACAATACTGTATCAATGTACATTGACATATTGCATCGTAAATCGCGATGTGATAATGCTAAAATCACACCCTATGATAGTTTTATATATTTTGAATTTTGCCTCCAAAATAAATATGACGAACGCGGGCCGAAAAAGCGAATATGATCACTTATAAATAAAATTTTGGGGACAGCACAAAGTGCAATGTCATTTTCCATATTCGTCGAAACTTACTCTCCCAGAAGGAGAAAGGCAAACTTTGAGTTTCTATTTATAGCATTCTCTGCCATGCAATCTATTTTAGATTGCCGTTGTCGATACTCATGTTGTGGTGTACTATTGAAAGAATAACAACTTTATTAGCTCACCTGACTGAAAGTCAGAGGTGAACAGTGATCACTTTTAATTTGTCACAAAGGTGGTGTTCTCCCAAACTGCTGGGTCAATTCCAATAAAATTTCATGGGAATGATGATTGGGGAGGGCGGTTCAGTTTTGATAAAATTGATGTGCTGCTGCCGATGCAGAGGCAAGCCTGAAAATAAGCAGATTGTCATCTGCAGATTGAGGACCTTAGAGAGTGAATTTGGTGATGCTACCCTGCACAGCAAGGTAGCACCACTAAATTTACCCTCTGTGAACCTCCGTTTGAATCAAGGTCTCAAGCCTGAACAGGAAGAGGTACCCAGAGGATAAATTGGCACACTGTATGGGATAACATCAAAAAATTCACCCTCTGGTGACCTCATTCTGCAGATTGCTTATTTTCAGGCATGTGTAGAGGGAGTGGGGAAAATTGCCTCAAATTTAAAACAAATCTTTTCAAGATCCAATAACTTGATACATGCATATTCAGTTTCCTTGTACACTAAAGTTTGTTCTATAGAAGTTTATAGGGCAATACTTTCAGTTCTGGGAGGGGCAAGATTTTTGGCCCCATCCAAAATTTCAATTTTCTGAACCAATGGACCAATTTAAACTATTTTGGTATGTGGTGTTATTGTGTCATAAGTACTTGATTCATGCAAGAAACACTTTTTCTGCTTCTGTGTGGGAACTCCAAGAGCTAAAAATAATTTTGTCTAACACCCTTATTTTGGAAACTGCATGGAACAGAAAATTTATTTGGTGTGAAACATTCTTTTCACCAGTAGAATTGAATGGTAAAACTAGAGGCTGAAGTGAGCCTAAAATGCTCTCCTGGCTCAAGTTGTCAAAAAAGTTGAGTGTGTCAATAAGTGATGGACAGGAAGAACAACTTTTTGATTTGCCATGACACAACCAAAGACGGTTTTTATTTACCATTAATTTCTGCTGGTCCTAGGAAAGCTTCTCAGGCAAAAACAAAGCTCTGTTCTGTGAAGTCTCAAAAATGTGTCTGTACCAAATTTCTATTGGTTTTTAACTTCGGTGGTTCTCTCTACCCAACCCCCAAAATATTTTGTGAGGCATATTTATGACCCAGTTATACTTCATGACATATTTGGTTCAAAACAGCCCATTTGTTCTGGAAATGGAAATTTTGAGTGGAGCCCAAATTTTAACCTACTGAGTTTCTTTGAAAAAACTTGAATCTTCATCACTAATGTAAGTTCCATACCAAAAATGTAAGCATTATTGCAAGTGTCTTATGAGATGATTTTTAAAGCATTTTAGGCTTATAGGGCATTAACCCCATCTCAAGGGATATAGTAACTTTTGGGGAAACAAATCAGAAGGGTAAACTCCACCAAGATGCTTTGTACCAAATTAGTTTAGACTTGGCACAATGGTGCTGAAGAAGAATACTAAGTTGATGCACACAAGAAAGATAATGACTCCTCATTTTCCCATTGCCAACAGTGTTAAAATGGGCATCCCCATGTGGCACCCCATGACATAATCGATAGTAATTTTTTTGGTGCATCTGATTCTCCTGGTCCTACGGAAGATTCATACCAAAAAACAATATTCTGGTCCATGTAGTTTTTTAAATATGGGCTTTTCCATTTTTTTCCATTTTTAAGTAGTTATGACCCAATTATACTACATGCCAAATTTGGTTCAAACCAGCCCATCAGTTCATGAAATAGAAATTTGGAGTGGAACCCAAAATGGGCATGCTACCACAGAGAGCCCAAATATTGACCGACCAACTTGCCTTAATCCTTTACCCAACGAATCGCCCACATCCGCCCGCGTAATATGCAAATTCAGCAGCAGAAAAAATATTATTTTTCGAAAAATTTCAACAAAACCATATCATGTGACCCCTCTTTGGAACAAGCTCGTCGAGCTCGTTCCAAAGAGGGGTCACATGATATGGTTTTGTTGACATTTTTTTTTAAATTTAAAAAAATGATATTTAAAATAATAAATTTTGAAATCCTCTGCGTTGGGTAAAGAGTTAAACAAATTTCAATCTCCTCCACGAAAATAAGTTTCATACCAAATATCAAAGTATTCTCTGAGTTAGTTCATGAAAGGAAGATTTTTAGGCTTTTGGGCATTAACCACAGCCTGAAGATGGCAGCCGCTTCTTTTGAACAAATTAGAAAGGGTATACTCCAAAGATGCTATGTGTCATATATATTTGAATTTGGTGCAGCGGTTTTGAAAAAAAAAGACAAGTTTTAAAAGTTAACAGATGACGGATGATAGACACCAAGTGATGGCAATGGCTCCCATTGACTTTCAGAGAGGTGAGCTAAAAAACTGGGAGTCAGCTGTGTTATAGGGTACCATAGGGGGGAATAAAAAAAATTGCTGAGTCAGCATATTTTCAAAAATTAAAAAAATCTTCTTCAGGAGCACTAGTCAGAATCTTTGATATTTCATCCTTAGGATGCTAAAATTCAAACTTGTTAAAATCAAGTCCCAGGGTTCATATTTGGGTTCAATTTTAACTTAGTGCAATATGAGGAAAATTCTTTAAAAATCCTCTTCAGATCCCCCAAGTCAGAATCTGGTGATATTTGGTATATGAAATCTCTAGTGAGGTCAGATTCAAGTTTGTTCAAATCAAATTCTCACTTATCAGGCCTTCAGTCATTTTAACTCTCTCAACATATTTGGGGGGATATGTTGTAATGTTTCTGTTTCTATGAAGTATTTTCAAAATAATGCAATTTCAGTGTGATCTTTAGATATTTGGCAGTGCCAGTTTTCTCAAACCACTGCCCCAGTCAGTGGAAATCAATGGGTCTATGTCAGGTGAGCACTTGGGCCATCTCGTTTAAAATAATAGAAGATTTTTGATCTAATAATACCCAATTATTGCTAAAAATAATACAAGTGGTTGTTCGTAGCGATCAATCATTCAAAAAGCAGTGAAGGTACCAAATTATTTCCATGTGTATCAGAAATTATAACGTGATTGTGTTTACTTGAGGGCAACTTTGTTTACCTCTTCGCATTCTTATTTTTAGCTCAACTTGACAAAGTCAAGATAAGCCATTGCCATCATACATGCGGAAGTGTGAGTCTGCCAGAGTGTTCACATTTTCTTTAGCACAGGCTACATGCCGTACTTCCTGTCCGATCATCACAAAATTTCATATGTGGATTCGAGGTCATGTCTAGATGAGAACGTCCCCTTTTTGGTAGTGTTTGGTCAACCATGGCAGCTGTGTGAGCCCAAAACCTGAAAACCATTAGCACAGTCTACAGGTCGTATTTATGAAGGAATGTCATTGTAACTTGGTAGGATGACTCTGTATAATGTCTTGATGAGAACGTCCCCTTCTGGTCGCGTTCAGTCAACCATGACGGCTATGCGGATCCGAAGCCCGAAAACCTTTAGCACAGCCTACAGGTCGTATTTATGAAGGGATTTTATTGTAACTTCGTAGGATGACTTTGTATAATGTCTAGATCAGAACATCCTTTTTTGGTCGGGTTCAGTCATCTTTTTTTGTCCGGGTTCATTCAACTGTAACAGCCGCAGGGACATTTTACCTGTAGTTTCCTTTAGCATAGTTACAGCTTGCATTTATGAAGGGATTTCATTGGAAATTTGTAGGATTACTCAGAATAATATCTAAATGAGAACATCCTATTTTGTCATGTCCAGATGAGAACGTCCCCTTTTGGTCGCGATCTGTCAACCGTGATTGCTGCACGAGCCCAAAACCCGAAAACCTTTAGCAGTCTACAGGTCGTATTTATGAAGGGCTTTCATTGTAATGTGATAGGATGCCTCTGTATAATATCTAGATGAGAACATCCCCCTTTGGTCACGATCTGACGACAGGACGGCTGCCCAAGCCCGAAACCTAAAATCTTTTAACTCACCCTGAAAACTTCAGCAGTCTACAGGTCACATTTATGAAGACATTTCCTTGTAACTTGGCAGGATGACTCTGTATATGTCTAGATGAGAACGTCCCCTTTTGGTTGCCATCGGTCAAGCATGACGGCTGCGCGATCTCGAAACCCTAAAACCTTTATCACAGTCTATAGGTCATATTTATGAAGGGATTTCATAGTAACTTGGTAGGTTGACTCTGTATAATGTCTAAATGAGAACTTCCCCATTTGGTCACGATCTATCCACCGTGACAACTGAGCCCAAAACCCGAAAAGCTTTAGCACAGTCTACAGGTCATATTTATGACGGATTTCATTGTAACTTGGTAGGATGACTCTGTATAATGTCTAAATGACAATATCCCCCTTTGGGTACGATCGGTCAACCGTGATGGCCACGCGGACCCGAGGCCACGCGGAAACCGAAGCCCAAAAACCTTCAGCTCAGTCTACAGGTTGTATTTATGAAGGGATTTTATTGTAACTTCGTAGGATGACATTGTATAATATCTAGATGAGAATGTGCTTTTTTGTTGGTTTCAGTCAACCACGATGGCCGCAGGTGCACGTTACCTAGATTCCTTTAGCGCAGTCTACAGCTTGTATTTACAAAGGGATTTAATTGCAAATTTGTAAGATGGCTCAGTAGAAAGTCTGTATGACAAAGTCCTATTTTGGCCATGATCGGTCAACCATGACAGCTACACAGGCACATAACCTTGATTTGTTCAGCACAGTGTGCAGTTCACATTTATGAAGCGATTCCTTTGTAACTTGGAAGGATAAATTGGTATGATGTCTAGATGAGACTATCCTATTTTGGTCACGATTGGTCAGCCATTACTGCCACCTGGTCACGTGACCTACATTCCTCTAGCACTGTTTACGTGTTGTTTTTATGAAGGGATTTCATTGTAACTTATGATATGATATCTAGATGAGACTCCCCTAGTTTGGTCATGATCAGTAAACCGTGACCACTAAACCATCACATGACCTAGATTCCTTTAGCAAAGTCTACGAGTTACATTTATGAAGGGATTTCATTGTAACTTGGTAGGATGACTTGTTTTGGAATAATTTTACTATAACTTGGTAACTTTGTTTGACATACATTAACTATGAGGGTCATATTATATAAACCCACCCCTCAATTCTTTAGTGCAGTCTACACCTCAAATTATTTTTATTGAAAACATAGCATACAGGGAACATAAATTAACATATTCTTAGTTATCACAATTCTTGTCTTATTTCATAATCCTTTCATAAACAGTGGACATTATCCTCTTCATCAAACACTACACACAGTCAAGTTAAGCTACAGTGACAGTTTCATTTAAAAATTTGTCTGCATCAAAGTTTCTTAATCACAGATTTAAATAATTCCCTGTTAATTCTCAGTCTTTACACGTGGTTTGGACACTATTTATCACCAGTTTACCCCATTTGAACAATAAAGGTCTTGGATAAATTTTTGCTTTATTCTCCTGGTAGGGTGATAAAGTTTCCCCGTAGGTTTAACACCGAAAGAATTTATTCCCCTAGTAGCTACAGACTTGATGACCTCTGGCCTCTACCACATTTGTCTAGCATAATTAATAGTTCGATTGTTGATTTCTTTAAATCTTTTCGAAAGTATTACACAATGCCAGTTGAAAACGCCACACACTGCTCATAAAATAAAGTATTTTTGCAAGTTTAGCTCAAGTTTGTAGAGGAATTATTTTTGGACAGAAATGTATTACTGCGCCCTGTTCGTTTTTGCCAATTTTGCTGGTCGATCAAATTGGACCAATGTGCTCCTCACTTCTCGCTGCGTTTTGTAGCGAATTATAGCACGAGTTTGTCGCAACTGCCCTGTAGAAGATTTATGGGATAAACAAAATAAACGTATGGTGTTTTCAAGTAAAAAATTTATTCTACGAGTAGGATTAAGAATGAAACCGACTCACCAGAGGCTCGTCGGTTTCATTCTTCATCCTACTCGTAGAATTAATTTTTTACTTGAAAACACTATACAGTAGAACCTGTCTTGAGAGACCGCCCTTTAGGCCACACAAAAGTGTTCTCTCAAGACAGATGGTCTCTCATAACAGGTTTCAGGTTTTCTCAAGTCAGTGAATAACCAACCGCAAAATTCAGAAATGGAGAAGAATGGATTTTTGTAATTACTTTGTAGTTGTTCTTTTTTATGTTTTTGTAACAAATTGAAATGGACTGTTATAAAAATTATAAAAATAAATTAGTGTTGAAAATCTACATTGAAGATTTTCAACACAATTTATTTTTATAATCCTATCACATTTCAGGTATGTATGAAATTGTTTATTCAGCAATAATCCTAATCTTTTCACAGGGGTCTTATAAAAACATCTCAATCTTCAATGAGTTAGCAATTGAAACCCAATTAAAAGCTTTTAATACTTTTAATTATGTTAGTATAACCATAATGCATTTTCCAATTCCAGAACAGGTAAAAAGTTTTTGTCATGGTTTCAGTCTTCAAAGGGGCGGTCTCTCAAGACAGGTCCATTATGGCATAAAAATACAAGTTGGTACCAGGTCACAGTGGTCTCTCAAGACAGGTGGTCTCCCATAGCAGGTCCATTAAACAGGCAGAAAAACAGCTTAACTGTGGCCTTCTACCAGAAAGGACTGCCTTCACCGACTCAACTAAATATTACATCAGGATTAAATACTGTTATAAAAACTAAATAATAAATAGAGAACGAGATGGTGAATAAACAGGCAGAAAAACAGCTTAACTGTGGCCTTCTACCAGAAAGGGCTGCTTTCACCGACTCAGCTTAAGATTAAACCTTAAGATTGAACAAGGTGTACTACTTTTATCTTTACAGTTTACATACTTTAATGAAAACTAATTCTACCTTCTTCTTTTAAGCAGGTACACAGAAGATGCTTTTTGACCAGCACCCCAATAACCGCTACAGAGAGTCTAACCGTTATGGAAACAGTCACCCCCACGGTTCCTCAACATCCTCCGCTCCATCCCTAAAAGTGGTCGACCACTTTAAGGGAGGCGAGCGTTGGTCCTGCGTCCCGCCTCGGCCCCTTTTTGTAAGCGCATCTTTGTGTCCCAACCCATTAGGATTACAATGCAGGCCTGCCCCCGAACCAGGGAAGTTCGGGTCTTCTTCTTGGTGGTCCCCGAAAGGGGTCGTTGTTGTTTCCTTCAAAGACATCCTATCAAACAAAGACAGCTTGAGGCAGATTATACTTGCCAGTGATGGCCAACACTTAAAATCATCTCCGAAGTGGCAGACTATACTTGCCCGAAAATCTAGACAGACTGCACCCTCGGGGAGAGGTAGTACCTTTGCGAGAGGACCCAACCCCCCACACTGGTCCTCACCCGAGGGTTCAACCGACATCAGTCCAAGAGACCTTCACGCCGCAACCGGTGACACCTGCCGAGTACCTGAACCTGTTCCCCCTTCAACACGAGTAGACATGTGGAAATTAATCATTTACAGCCAATGAGGGTCGAAAAGGGCTTGCTCCCCATACCGTCCCTGCGCGCCTTCGGCGCTTTAAACCATTCCATTCGTTTTTTTGTTCAGGTCACAGTGGTCTCTCAAGACAGTTGGTCTCCCATGGCAGGTCCATTATAGAGTAAAACCAATCGGTGCCTGACAGATGTGGTCTCTCAGACAGGTGATCTCAAGACAGGTTTTACTGTACAGAACACAGTGATGACACGTTCAAGACTGACTGAACAGAGCCATTTTGGTCTTATCTTTTAAGAAGAAGGAAAAAAAAATCATCCATTTCATCATTCACAGCATAGCATATCATCATCACAGCAGTAGGAGCAGACTTAGAGAAATTTAAGAAAAGTGATTCTTATCATATTCTTAAGTATAAAAGAGTTTAAACTTAATGCACACTGTCTGTCTATACTGACTGTTCAAATCGTTCGAAAGGAGAATAGAATAGAAAATAGAATGGCATCTTTTAAGAAAAAGTCATCTTTAAATACCCAGGAAAAGAGGAGGGAGGAGAATAAAAGGAAGTAGGACAGGAGGGATAAAGAGAATACTGCAAGGAGGGTTTCATCCCAAGGGAGCAAGGTAAGTCCTAACCTATTTACTGTTAATAACTCCAATGTGGGGAGGGGGGGGGGGGCGATATGACAAACCATACCAAGTCAGAGTGTGAGGGGTACTCTCCTGCCCAGTTCATGGAGGAACTGAGAGGACTTAGGGAACAGATAGTTCACCTCACTAAGAAAATAGAAGAACAGGACGCCAAACTCGAGGAAAAAGAGGCTTTCATTAGCGATTTGATTAAGGGGAGTTTTACTCCACCAACACCTGTTTCACCTGTCAGGGAGATTCATCTAGTGGCGGAGGTCCACAAGGTCCCTGAAAATCAAAATGGAAACCTAACTACACCTGCTATTGAAATAGTGTTAGACACCGAAGAGACTAAGGGGCAAAAAACGTACGCTGAAGTAGCGGGAGGGGTCAAAGTTACCCGGGGGGGGGGGGGGGCTGCAAGGGGCGCAGTGGGTACTCAGCCATCAGAAAGTAGAGACGAGATAGGTTTGCAGAACCCCGCCGATCCATTGAATAGCAAGGCTTTCTGCCCTGACAAAGACATCATTGAAATGTTGGCCTCCCAGAAAGGTCTGGGTTACAGTCAGGTCAAATCACCAGAGGACAGCGTTAGCACCACTACATCCACCAAAACGCCAAACAAAAGAAAGAAATTAAGTTTAGATCCTGAGGGGGGAAACACAGGAGTTAGTGGATGAGGAGGGGTTTATTCACACAGTCGATAGACAGACAAAAAGGTGAGGAACTGCTCCTCCCCCCCCCCCCTCTGCCTCCACTTCTGGTTCAGGCTCTGAGCAAGCCTCAGACTTGAATACCACACCCGGTATCCCATCTCTAGTGGAGAAACCTTGGAATAAGGTAGTAGTAAACAATATTAACCAGCTTAAAAATCTAAACCAAAACTCCAACAACAACAGGGGGAAGCGGAATCCTCTCGCTTCCACCAATGCCACAAGTCAGGAGAAGGGCAAAAACAACCAAAAGAACAACAAAGGATACAACCCCCCTGGATTCATAGTAGTAATCACCAGGGTTCACCCTGATACGCCCAGGAAACTCATAAATCAAGGGTTACAGAATTGTAAACGACAAAGATTTATGTCCAAGGCCACCGGGAAGTCGACCTGGAAAATCAAAGGCATATGCCCCAATCGGGAAACAAAATTAAAAATCTTAGCCAATGGAATACATATCAACAATAGGCGACACATAGCGGAGGAATACAGAAGTACACCTCCCCCGATACAATGCCACAAGTGTCAGAAGTTCGGACATATAGCCAACAAATGCAGAGGGACCTTAACTTGTATGATGCGTGGAGTTAATCACCTCACCAAATCATGCAGATTGGAGTCCCCTCCTGCCCCAATTCCAAAGGCGATCACCCTAGCAACTACCGCGGGTGTCCCCATTACAAGAAGGTAAAAACAAATATAGAACTCAAAAACCTAAACCTAACCAAGCCTGACAATGCCTCATCTCCTCATGCTGTGTGCTCTCTTATCGCAGGTGCACTTCACTCGGTATTGGAGAAACATGTAAACACCAATTTAAGTGACATCTGCCGAGATGTCAGCCGATCCGCTTCCCGGCTTTTGAAGACCCAAATCTCTGAATCCATAGTTAAAGCCGCCATCAATATTAATTAAAGCCACCGCTTATCTCTATCGAAACACCGCGATTAAATGTCATCCCCTATCACGAATAAGTTACAAATAGCAGCGTAGAACGCTAGAAGCGTTAATAACAAAAAACTTCAGATCAGCCGACATTTCGAAGATACAGACATTATCTGTATCTGCGAAAGTTGGCTTCACCCCAGCAAAAAATTGTCTGTAAGTGGGTTCAGCACTATTTGAAAAGACCGACTAATCACTGAAGGAGATGGCGTTACTCTTCTAATAAAGCAGAACATCAAAACTAAAACAATAAAAACCGATCACCTCGATGCTGAGGTGATTGCAACTGAAATCACAGCCGACAATAAAAACATCGCGATTGTTTGTTATTATAACGACCCAAGCAAAACTGTTTCTGACAATGTCTTTGATTTCTTTACGAGGAAATACAGACACTGCATCTTCCTCGGCGACTTCAATGCCAAACACCTGTATTTTGGCTGTAACAAAACCAGCCCCAATGATGAAGCCCTTCTCGAAATCACAAAAAACATAACCTCCACGTAGTTATGAACGACAACTCAGCAACTTACATCAGTAGCAACCCACTATTCCCATCCGAAATCCTTGATCTAATTATTGCCAGCGACTCCCTGATAAACCACATCGACGACCACTGGGTTGGCGATGATGACCTAGGCAGCGACCACCTCCCGGTCCATGCCTCAATCCTACTAGGCAACGACCCACTCAGGTGCCCCCAACTCTCCGCAGGAATTTTAGAAAAATCAATTGGAACCTCTACCGCGACATCATTGATGTCAAACTCACAAAAACACCCCCATCCAATGCAACTGAACTCGAAACTCAATGCGAGGATATAGAAAAAATCATTAACTCAACCCTAAACGAAATATGCCCGAAAGAAGAAGTGCGCCCATGGAAAAACACTATCTCGGGCGACACACTCTCACTAATCAAAACCAAACGGAAAGCTCTTCGCTCTCTTAAAAACGAAACCGACCCCATCAAGAAAGCGGACCTAAAAAAAAAACATACAACCGCCTTCATGGCGAGGTCAAGGAAGCCCTCCGAGCTGAAAAACAAGCCAACTGGGAAAAGGCAACAGGCAATCTAAACGGGGTCCAGGATGCCAAAAAATTCTGGGACTCTTTCAAAACCCTAACTGGGCAAAAAAAAAAAAAAAAAAAAAAGCCGCAATGTCGCAGCCAAACCTCTTAAAAGGGAAGACGGTTCCTTCACGCGCACCGACAAAGACAAGGTCTAGACCTTTGCCGACATCCTAAAAAAACGCATCGCCCGTATCAAGGTGCGGGCAACGATGACGCCGTCATAAACGCTTTTGATGACTTCATCAATGAACACCCTGATATCTACCGTAATCCCAAATTCGATAACGAGCCACAAGACGGGGACGACGATGACCTTGTCACCTCCATCACCAATGACGAAATCATCAACGTCATAAAAAGTGCAAAAATTCCTCGTCACCCGGCGAAGACGTAGTGAGCTACAAAATTCTAAAACAAAGCCCCAAATTCTCTAATCGAAAAACTGAACAAACTGTACAACGCATGCCTCACCCATGGCTACTTTCCTAAATGTTGGAAAACAGCCATCGGTGTCATGATACTAAACCTGACAAGGACCCTTCCGATCCAGCCAGCTACCGCCCAATCAGCCTCCGCAGCTGCATTGGTGAGACATTCGAACGAATCCTTACCAATCGGTTCAGGGGGCATCTTGAAGACGATTTTTTTATTAAGTGGCAAAGAGCGTATAGAAATCGTAAAGAAGGCATCGAGCATGTCTACCGACTAGTCACTCAAATGAAAACCGCGATCAACAATCAGCAAATAGGCGCGGCAGTCCTGTTAGACGTCGAAACAGCATTTGACTCTGTTTGGCACAATAGAATGCGCTACAAATTATCCAAAATGAAACTCCCCATGAAACTGCTCAGATTACTATCCTCTTTCCTAAATGATCGCGCAATTAAAGTCAGAGTGAACAATGAAATGTCTGACAGTGTCCCCCTTGAAGCAGGCACCCCAAGGATCCGTCCTCAGCCCCGCCTTTACATCTTCTATGTAAATGATCTCAAATTCTCCGAGGATCGTGTTCAAGTCTCCCAATTTGCGGATGATAAGGACCTCTGGGATTCTAACAATACGGTCAATGTACTCCAAAACCCCCTGCAACGCGCTCTCGATGACCTAGAACAATGGTGTGCCAAATGGAGAATAAAGCTGAACGCCAATAAAACCCAACGAATCACCTTTACTCGCAAGACAAACAAATGTGACTTTGGCCTAAAACTAATGGATAACACCCTCCCAGAGTGCAAAGAGGCGAAATTCCTCGGCATCACCATTGATCAAAAACTGTCCTTCAATAAACACACCGGCGATATGGCGAAAAAAGCAACCAAATGCATTAACTTATTGAAAATGCTAAAGGGAACTTCCTGGGGAGCCAACCAGTCCACCCTACTCAAACTATACAAAGCCTTTGTGAGCCCAGTACTCGAATATGGGGCAATCATCCTAACTGACCTCAATCAAACTAACATGGGAAAACTCCAGAAGGTCCAAAATCACGCGCTTAGGGTCGCCCTCCGCGCCCCATGGGACACACCCATCAAAACACTCCACGGCAGTGCCGATGTTCCCACAATAAAAGATAGCCTTGCTTCTCTAGCCGCGAAGAACCATGATCGGCTAGCCGATAGCCAATTAATATCCGAACTACAGGTAATTTGCGAAAGCAGACAAAAAACCCAAAACGTGAAAACCTAAGGAAATACTAACTAGGATTCTTACTGAGAGCAAAACGCCTAAAAACCTAAGGAAATAAGAATTAGGATTCATATCTGAGGACAAGACAGCAAAGTAACACCCCCGGGTGTGGTTCTGTGTGTAAGCCTGTTCTTCACCTCAAAACTAAATAGGGAACGAGAAGGTGAACTAACAGGCAGATTAACAACTTAGCTGTGGCCTTCTACCAGAAAGGGCTGCCTTTACCGACTCAACCAAGGTAACTAAAAATCGGAAACCTCGACAAAAAATAGTAAAAGAGAAGGTGAGCTAACAGGCAGATTAACAGCTTAGCTGTGGCCTTCTACCAGAAAGTGCTGCTTTCGCCGACTCAACTAAAATTACATCACGTTTAAATACTGTATAAAAATAAACATGCTCGAGAATAAATAAGGAACAAGAAGGTGAGCTAACAGGCAGATTAACAGCTTAACTGTGGCCTTCTACCAGAAAGGTCTGCCTTCACCGACTCAGCTAAAATTAGATCATAAGCCTATTCAATGACTGCATTAAACTAAATGTGCTATTTTTATTTTTTTTTATTTTACTTTATTTTACATATTCTTATGAAAACTAATTCTGCCTTCTTCTTTTGAGCAGGTACACAGAAGATGCTTTTTGATCAGCACCCCAAAAACCGCTATGGAAACTATAACCGTTATGGAAATTGCAACCCCCATGGTTCCAGAATATCCTCCACTCCATCCCTAGAAGTGGTCGACCACTTCAAGGGAGGCAAGCGTTGGTCCTGCGTCCCGCCTCTGCCCATTTCTGTAAAGCGTCCACACTGCGCATTTTCTGTCCCACCCAAATAGGATTATAATGCAGGCCTGCCCCCCGAACCAGGAAAGTTCAGGTCTTCTTCTGGTGGTCCCCGAAAGGGGTCGTTGTTGCTTTCTTTCTAATACGTCCTACCACACAAACAGAGACAGCCTGAGGCAGATTATACTTGCCAGTGATGGCCATCATTCGAAATCATCTCCGAAATGGCAGACTATACTTGCCTGAAAACCTACGACTACTGCACCCTCGGGGAGAGGTAGTACCTTTGTGAGAGGACCCAACCTCCCACACTGGTCCTCACCTGAGGGTTCAACCTACATCAGTCAAAACCCGCCACGCCGCAACCGGAGACACCTGTCGAGTACCTGAACCTTTTCCTCCTTCAACACACCTTGAAATGAGGAAACTGATCATATACAATCACTGAGGGTCCAAAGGGGCTTGTTCCCCAAACCGTCCCTGCGCGCCTTCGGCGCGTGAAACCATTCCGTCCGTCCTTAGGTTACAGTGGTCTCTCAAGACAGGTGGTCTCTCAAGACAGGTGGTCTCCCATAGCAGGTCCATTATAGAGTAAAACCAATCGGTGCCTGGCAGATGTGGTGTCTCAAGACAGGTGGTCTCTCAAGGCAGGTTTTACTTTACGTGTATTCTATATTGATCACCAGTATATCTGAACTAACTTCTTTTCTTGTATCAGACATTTCTGTTAATTGCATCTTGGTTTTCCATTAACCCTTTGAAACAGGAAGGAGGCTTTCCCTGTCCATTTATTTATTATTAAGGTTTAACAGCACATTAACAGTAAGGTCATATCGTGTCGGTGACAGTTTTACGGGTGGAGGAAGCCGGAGTACCCGGGGAGAATATCGAGCGATGGGCAGCTGCCAGCTCCCCAATATCGTAACTGCAGCGCAGGCAGGGTCAGATTGGTTGAAGACATGCGCACCATCAACGTGTTGTACGCCTCAGTGCACGGCGTCATCGTGCACCCACATGGACAGTTGGGGTGAAGTGCCTTGCCCAAGGACACAATGCGGGAGTCTGAATCGATCGCCCAGACAGTCACCCATCCAAGGACTAACCAGGCTCGATGTTGCTAAACTTCGGTGATCTGATGAGAACCGGTTACCGCAATGCCAACTCACACCCCTTTCCCTGTTCAGGATCATGAAACAACCCGAATTCATAAAATAGATAGTTGCTCACTGAATTTGTACTGTAGACCAATCGAGATTTAACCCTTTACCCAACGTAACGGCCAAAACCGGCCAGCGCTATTCTCAAAAATCGCCAGTTAATTTTCATTATTTTTTTCATTTTTTGTCTCAAAATCATAGGTTATGACCCCTCATTGGAACGAGCTCAAGGAGCTCGTTCCAACGAGGGGACATAACCTATGTTTTTGAGACAAAAAATGAAAAAAATAAGTTATTCAAGAATTTTTTTTGCAAGTGTCTTCTGCTTTTCATGTTAGGTAAAGGGTTAACTCTTAACCTGCTGAGTATTTTCAAGATATTGTTCATTAAATCTCCGAAGCAGCCATGACTTGATTTGATGACAAATTCCTATAAATTTAACTCAAGAAATCATTGGGGGAAAAATCTATTAAATTTACTGAGGAAAAAATTGGTAAAGGAACCCAAATTATCCTTATTTCAGTGGCAAGAGAAATCCTGTCTTGGGCGGGAATATCCGCCAGCAGCATAAAAGGGGTTAAATGTGCAGCCCTAATTCCCCCAAGTAATGAATGTGGACTCTACCAGTTGATAGCACTGAACTGGAATAGAATATACCATCAGGGTTGAAAGCATAAGAAGGAGGCTAACTCCACTAAAACTGTTTTTTCCTCACTGACCAGTAAATTAAAGTATGCTTTACATGTATAACAGGGAGGACCTGGTAACCAATGCCTGAAATTTGAGTTCTCTGAAGTGAACAAAGTAACTGTAAACAATTAGCCAAACTTTACTTAATGCTTGTGTTGCAGTTACATTATAGCCATAGATGCTGAAAGTGACCTTAAACACCAATAATTAAATGTCATTTAGATAAAAGAAAATGACCCAATTCCTGTAAATCGAATCCTTTTGTTAATGTTTTTCACTGACTATTGAACTAGGGTTCCGTAAGAGAGTGGTGGCCGAGTGGATAAGTGCGCTGGTCTCTCATGCCAGAGGTCTCGGGATCGATCCGTGGTCGGGGAAAGTTCTCGAGGTGTCCGAACACTCTCTGTCAGCATCAATTGTTGGGTTGATGCTGTCACAGCGTATTGTCCTATCGGGTGGGGACGTAAAATGGCTGTCCTCTGTGCGGAGAGAGACACACTCCGTGCAGGCTAAAGATCCCTTCGTAGTATTCGAGAAGAGCTAGGCCACGAAGTTGCCGCTATGAAGGTCATCCCACACACCTACGCCATTGGGCCAAGGAGAGGCGTTACTATAAGTTGCATAACTTGTTCGCCAATCCTTGTAAAACAAATAAGACTAGATGGTGTCACTTGTGTGCAAAGCACACTATAGTGTATCCCCGCATTTGCATCCTTGACTTTGTATGAATGCTTGATACAAAGAAGAAATGTATTATATGACACACTAAAATCATATTGAGTGGCACAGGTGACACAGCTTCGTACGCACCTACAGACTCCACTGCAACATTTGGGCATGGTTTTAGCGTTTCGAATTACATACATGTACCCTGGGAGCCTTTCGCCGGAAACGGTCTAAGAAAACATGAAAGTGGCAACGGTGGCACCCCAAAAATCCGAAACCTTCATGCACATCTACAGACCCTACTGCAACTACAAGCATAGTTTTAGCATTTCAAATTACATACTCTGGGAGCTTTTCGCCGGAAATGATCTAAGAAAACACGAAAGAAAAACGGTGGCACCGCCACGTGGCATCTGAAAAATCTGAAACCTTTGTACGCATCTACAGACCTTACTGCAACATTTGAGCATGTGTTAAGCATTTCGAATTACTTACCCTAGGAGCCTTTCGCTGGAAACGGTCTAAGAAAACACAAAAGTGGCAACGGTGACACAGCCACTTGGCACCCAAAAAATCCAAAACCTTCCTACGCATTTACAGACTCTACTGCAACATCTCAGCATGGTTTTAGCGTTTCGAATTACATACTCTAGGAGACTTTCGCCGGAAACGGTCTAAGAAAACACGAAAGTGGCAATGGTGGCACAGCCACGTGGTACCTGAACAATCAGAAATCTTTGTGCACATCTACAGACACTACTGCAACATTTGAGCATGGTTTTACCATTTTGAAATACATACTGTAGGAGCCTTTCGCCGGAAATGGTCTAAGAGAACATGAAAGAGGCAACGGTAGCACAGCCACGTGGCACCCCAAAAATCCAAAACCTTCGTGCGCATCTACAGACCCTACTGCAACATTTGAGCATGGTTTTAGGATTTCGAATTACATACCCTAGGAGCCTTTCACCGGAAACGGTCTAAGAAAATGTGAAAGTGGCAACAGCACAGCCACTAGGCAGCTGAAAAATCTGAAACCTTCGTACACATCTACAGACCCCACTGAAACATTTGAGCATGGTTTTAGCGTTTCGAATTACATACCCTAGGAGCCTTTCGCCGGAAACGGTCTAAGAAAACACAAAAGTGGCAACGGTGGTACAGCCACGTGGCACCTGAAAAATCCGAAACCTTCGTGCGCATCTACAGACCCTACTGCAACATCTGAGCGTGCTTTTAGCATTTCGAATTACATACCCTAGGAGCCTTTCGCCGGCAGCGGTCTAAGAAAACACGAAAGTGGCAATGGTGGCGCAGCCACATGGCAGCTGAAAAATCTGAAACCTTCGTGCGCATCTACAGACTCCAATGCAACATTTGAGTATGGTTTTAGCATTTCGAATTACATACCCTAGGAGCCTTTCGCCGGGAACGGTCTAAGAAAACACAAAAGTGGCAACGGTGGCACAGCCACATGGTACCTGAAAAATCGGAAACCTTCGTGTGCATCTACAGACCCCACTGCAACATTTGAGCATGGTTTTAGCATTTCGAATTACATACCCTAGGAGCCTTTCGTCGGAAACGGTCTAAGAAAACACAAAAGCGGCAACGGTGGCACAGCCACGTGGCACCTGAAAAATCTGAAACCTTTGTGCGCATCTACAGACCCCACTGCAACATTTGAGCATGGTTTTAGCATTTCGAATTACATACCCTAGGAGCCTTTCGCCGGAAACGGTCTAAGAAAACACAAAAGTGGCAACGGTAGCACAGCCACGTGGCACCTGAAAAATCCGAAACCTTTGTGCGCATCTACAGACCCCACTGCAACATTTGAGCATGGTTTTAGCGTTTCGAACTACATACCCTAGGAGCCTTTCGCCGGAAACGGTCTAAGAAAACACAAAAGTGGCAACGGTGGCACAGCCACGTGGCACCTGAAAAATCCGAAACCTTCGTGCGCATCTACAGACCCCACTGCAACTTTTGAGCATGGTTTTAGCGTTTCGAATTACATACCCTAGGAGCCTTTCACCGGAAACGGTCTAAGAAAACACAAAAGTGGCAATTGTGGCACAGCCACGTGGCACCTGAAAAATCTGAAACCTTCGTGCACATCTACAGGCCCTACTGCAACATTTGAGGATGGTTTTAGCGTTTCGAATTACATACCCTAGGAGCCTTTTGCCGGAAACGGTCTAAGAAAACACGAAAGTGGCTACGGTGGCACAGCCACGTGGCACCCGAAAAATCCGAAACCTTCGTGCGCACCTATAGACCCTACTGCAACATCTGAGCATGGATTTAGCATTTCGAATTACATATCCTACGAGCCTTTTGCCGGAAACGGTCTAAGAAAACACAAAAGTGGCTACGGTGGCACAGCCACGCGGCACCCGAAAAATCCGAAACCTTCCTACATATCTACAGATGTGTAATTTTAGAACTTCGAATTACATAGGTTGGGACTATTCAGCAAAAAAGTGAAAAAATAACGCATTTTTAAGTGGCTCCACAGAAGCCACCTGGTGGCACAAAAATTTAAAAGTTGTATTTTTGGGTTGCACAGACCCTATCGAACAACTGTAGAAAGTTACAGCGTTTCGAATTACAAAACCGGACGTACGGAAGTACGGACGTACGGACGTACGGACGGAGATCATGACAATATCCCCGCATTTTTTAAAATGCGGGGATAATTAAATGAGGGTTCCATTGACCCAAACCCCTTCACAGCAAGACTCAGACACAACTGAATTTTGACTCGCTGAATATTTCAAAGCCTGAAAATAAGCAATCTGTCATTTGCAGAATGAGGTCCCCAGAGGGTGAATTTGCTGATGCTATCCCATACAGTGAGCCAATTTATCCTCGGGGTACCTCTTTCTGTTGAGGCTTGAGACCCTGATTCAGATTGAGGTTCACAGAGGGTAAATTTAGTGATGCTACCCTGTCCGGCAGGCTAGCATCACCAATTTCACCCTCTGGGGACCTCATTTTGCAGATGACAGTGCTGACTTGTTTCAAAGGGTTGCACAGATATTTGAAAGACACGGTTGAATTCATAAACTACTGTCACTGAACGAGGAGTGTGGTGTCTCGGTGGTTACAAACTTCAAACTGAAAGGTCCATGGTTCAGTCCCCGCTAGAGGTAACTACATGGGCAAGGCACTTAATCCCAATTACCCACATGGGAGCACGGTGGCGCTGTGTACTAAGCCATACAGCATGTTGGTGGTGCACTTGTCTTCAACCATTGCTAATCCTGCATGTGTGGAGTTAGTATGTTGGGGAACCTGACAGTTGCTCACCATTGCTTGGTGGTTCTTGTTAAGTACTCCAGCTTTCTCCACCCATAAAACTCTCTTTCATAAGATGACCCTGGCTATCAAAAGTGTCATTAAATCCCCCAAAATAAATAAATAAAAATAAATAAGAGGCCTGCATCGCAAAGCACTGCTACTATGCCCCAGCTGCAAAAAAAATTTCTAAGTTGAAAGAATGAAAAAGGACCAGAACTCTGGAAGAAATGTGTGGAAGAAACTCATGCTACCCAGATATCGTTCCCACATGATGCTCTATCACAACACCAAATTTCATTCAAATCGGAATAGTAGTTATGGAGATACAAGGGAAAATGTTGGTACAGATGGCCAGACGTCTCCCTAGATATTGCCTTGACTTTTCAAGTCGGGGGCATAATAGATAGACTGAATGGACAGGGTTTTGCCAGACACCCTCCTTTTTTGTTTGTCAGTTGTTAAACTGTATTCATGAGTTATTTTTTTATTGTCATTTTCAGCATCTCTGGCAATATGATGACTTCGGCATAAGAATGAAGTCAAATTTAGGCCAATTGTTTTTATCCATGCTGCCCACTTCAGAGAACTTTCACCCCAGTAAAGCAGAACTTCTTTAGTACAGTAAACAAGCAATGCTCCACTTCCTGGGTTTCCCATGCTGAGAGTAGAGGGATTGCAAGAATGCTGGGAAAGATTGAATGAAAGAGGTGATCCTTTAATTCCAACAGATGATATCCTTGTAATGATTAAAATGGTTCTGGACAATATAATAATTCCACCAAAATCACAAACCTGGTACCTAACTATCAACAGGGCATTTTCTTCTAGATTCACATGAAGCACATGCTGAGATTGTTTGTTTTATTGGGGTTTAATGATACTTTCAACAGCCAGAGTCGGATAATTTTGTACAGTACGTGGAAAGTGTATTATCACTAAATCACTCACAGAGTGGGGATTTCACCCAAGCAATAATTGTAAATTTGTTGCAAGCCATAACAAGCACAAGCAAAGTTTCAGCCAATGCACCTCCGGGTTAAACCCGGAGGTCCATTGGCTGAAACATTGCTTGTGTTTTTAGTCGATATATACAAAATTTGAAAGTTATAGTTTTGGTGATAACTCCACTCTGTGGGTGATTTAGTTATAATCCACTCTCCACGTACTGTAAGTGTCAGAAGCCCAGGTGTGAACTCTGGTAAGCTTGCAACTCTGGTAAAAAAATGGATTCTGAGCAATAGCTATTATTTCCACACCAAACAGAACCACAACATTTACAAGGTTTACCTCTCATGGAAGGAGGAGAACCATATTGATTTTAAGATTTGTCAATCAGTGGTCAAGGTCACTAATACTAAAAATAACACTTTGGGGGTTTTCAGGCATTGTACTGTTATTATAAATGTAACTTGTTAAAAAATTATTTTCACAACTCGACTTGTGGAGCTGTGATCCACTCATTGGATTTTTAAGGTTAAATCTTAACCCACTGAGTATTTTCAACATATTTTTCATCAAATCTGGTCATGGGGCTGCTGTAAAGAACTATCACTGAAGGTGATTAATACCTCCACTTCCGGGTTACTAGAATGCACCTCAGTATGCTGAGCTTGGTTAAAATTGTTGCAGATCAAACATTTTGGAATATGTGTCTGCCCACTTGTTAGTCATAATGTTTGAGAAGTTTGATCAAAAATGGTTCATTAACGAAGGAGGTGTTCCACACACAAAAATCTTGTACAAATCTATATTAAAATTTTAAATCGAAGGGCAAATAATCCCGTAAAAATCACCACAGATGGAAAATGTGGAAATATGCACATGTTCACTCATTAGTAGCCATGTTTAAGAAGTTTCATCAAAATCGGTTTAATAATGTTAGTCATAATGTTTTTGAGACATTTGATCAAAATTGGTTCATTAATGAAGGAAGAGTTGCACATGCATAAATTTCATACAAATCAAGATCAAATCTTCTCAGTTAAAGGGGAGATAACCTGGTAAAAATCATCAAAGATGGGACATTTAAAAAAATGCGCATGGTCACTCATTAGTGACCATTTTGAAGAGGTTTCATCGAAATTGGTTCAGTAATGGAAGAGGACTTGCACACTCAAGAATACTGCAGCACGATATTCAAAATGGAATACCGGTATCGGTATTCCAAAAAATACCGCGGTATATCGAAAACTGTTCAGAAAATGAGTATAAGTACCACAATCGAGGCTTGAGGCATCACAGTCGGAACGAATTAGCATGCCTTGATGACGCGGTTCGAAAAACCATTACCCCAAGACAGACGATATCAAAATTTATTATTTAAAAAAAAAGTTGATCAGATTTTCCAAACAAAATTCCTCAAAACAATATCATGTGACCCCCTCATTGGAACGAAATCGTTCCAATGAGGGGTCACATGATATGTTTTTTTTTAATTTTTGAAAATTATATTTTTATACTGTACCAATGACCCAGACTTAGCTGGTGCTAACTCCTTAAATTATAGGACCAAACACAAATTTTGCCCCCCAATCCCCAAAATTTGCATCAAAAACCGAAATTCAATGTCCTATATATGCGCAGTGTCAAAGAGCTCTCGAAATTGGCGCAAATGTCATTCTTTGTTTGGGCCTAAAATCAGTAACATGTCACTGATATTTGTGCTTGTAAATCTCAGTTTAAATGATGCCAGACACATAATTATGAAAGAAACGGTGGATCTAAGGATGAAATAAAGGATGAGAGGAAGAAACAGTGGCAGAATGTGTTCAGGGCTGTAACTTATAATTTTTTTACGAAATTATTTCATGTTCCCTAATTTCGGGGCATGAGCCTCATGTTGTCATTCTGTCTTTGAACTTACCATTGTTTGTTCAGTGTTTCCTCTCTCCCTTTCCTTAATAACCCCTTTGCTATTCTCCCATGCTTTTGGCATAATTTTGGAATTTTTTCTTACTAAAATTTCTTGGGAGTTTTGGCTCAGTAACAGAATTATTATTCTGTTTTTCCCCATGTTTACGTCCTCACCCTTGGATGTTTAGGCATTGTTATCTGCATCTACCGTCTGATGTACTGAGTTTCTTCTCTGGAAGCCTCTGTTTTACATCGGATAATGTTTAAATTGGTTACTGATTTTGGGCCATGGTTTCAGTGCCTGGAGTCATGTTTCCGGTTTCTGCACACTTTTGCTTATGTTGACAACGGTTACTTCTGATACTGATTACTTGTCTTCTATTAGTTCTGCTCATAGCCAGATACATTAATATTGTCCGGAAGTGTTGCATTAATTTTTAAAAATGTTTTAAAATATTTTGTCCACACTTAGGCTTTTTTGGGATCCATTTGGGCTCATTGTTTCCATTGGGAACTTGGGCTCTTCTGAAAATTTTTCAATTTTTTTTTTGTTTAATTATTTTTTCGAAATGTTATAATGGATTATATTATATTATGTATCTTTGTTTCAAGGGTTAGTTTGAGTACTATGACTTTATATTTTTTCATGATGAAAAAATATTGTTCGAATTGTAATGCGAGGAAATCTTCCTCTGATTCTCATGTTCATTGTGTTTCTTGTAGTCAATGTACTCGCACTAATTCTTGCTCAGTGTGTGCTAATTGGAATGACAACGTTGGAGACGTGTGTCACGGTATATTGTTAGCGGTGAGGGGTCCATTCCGGCCCTCTCTCTTCAAGGTCACTCTAGTTTATCAGTCTCTTTTTCAGAAGAACAAGAATAGGGTGATGTTTCCGTGATGTCTTCAACAAGTGTGTCTCCGTCGTTGCAGTATTAGGGCTAGCGGCTAAGTACTCATGGAAATACGACAATTGTCGAAGAGGTCCCTAGTAGGATCGAAGGCGTTGATCGTCCGCTAGTCCGCCCGGTGTAGCGACCATTCATCGAATGGCTCGGCAGCCGGGTTAGTCCGTTGCGGTCCAGGGAAGCAGTTTGGGTGATGCGAGCACTATAAACATTGAATGTGCACACCCAGCGACAACGGATCCGAGGAGAGTACGGAGGAAGCCTGTCAATCCGATAGCTAGCTCGTCCAGGTCTATCCGGACCGCGAGCGAGAGAGGCCCCCTCTCTCTTACAGCAACATCTGGGCCGCGATGTTGTTGTATGTTCGTTCGTTAGTCGGAGCATACGTCCACTCCTCCTGCTCGGGACGCTCCGTCGCATAGACAGTCCGACGCGGCTGTGTTATGGGCTTCCTCATCCTCACGTCAGCACACACGACTGCACCTTGGCTATGTGACCACAGATTTCCAGGGGACGTTTGCATATTATATAAATACAGGAATGAACGTCCCTGAAGCTCCTGCTTCACCGACCAGGGAATCCACGTTGACCAGGTCATTCCCTCCGCTAGCCAAGGACACGAGGCCTTTCCGGTTGGGACGTTCGCATATTATATAAATGAAGGAATGAACGTCCCTGGAGCTTCCAGTGGCTAATTACGTAAGACCGCGGCTCCACAGGCCTCCGTGACGGACTAGCTATCGCATATAGCTCAATTCATCGCAGCATCCCAGCAGTTATCAGAAACTTTTTCAATAAAGAACTATCTGAGCATACTGGGTCGGTTCGCTCCCCTGCAGAGTCAGTAGGGACGACCGAGATTATTATGTGGTCCAGGCGGATGGTAAAAGGGAATCAGCACAGCTGAAATTTTCCCTTTTCGAACGAACTAAAGGTGCTGTAGATTTCATCCGGCATCACCTTTAGAAGTTGTTTCTCTGGACAAAAATGCTGCGTTACCTGATAAGAAACTGTAAGCGTCACTGGACACAGACTTTTTCAGCCGGATTAGGGACGCCGTTCCTGAGTTTCCGACCCAGTCCAGAAATGTCAACGACATTTGAACTTTTGAATGACGCTATATTCAAGCTAGCTTCTAAGACTGGCAAATCCGGTCTCTTATCGCCTATGCGCTATACAGCTGCCTTTCATCAATGCTAGACATTAATTTGAAACGGCAGGACATGGCGCACCGAGAGTTCCTCTGCGTTTGGACGACTAGGCTGAAAACCTGGAACGGTCATTGCCGGCGTCCATGTCTATTTACTTCAGTATATAGACGCATTTTCTCACGCAGATCACCTTACCAGAGCGTTATCACTACGTCTCGAAGCGAAAGAATTCCAGGATCTTCAATCTTCCTTAAGAGTTCTTTCGAGGGCTATAGCATATTCTACGTATAACTCCGCCCTTTCAGTGGCAATATGGAGTTAGTCAGACGTGATGCTGCCCTGGCTGCATACACAAGAGTGGATAGTAAGGTAAAAAAAACTATCTTCCAGTCGCTCCGGTCCCAGGAGAGCTTCTCTTCGTCGTTAAGTTTTCTTTCTACAATCTATATTAGATTACCAAGAAAGCTCCGGATTCTCTGCATTATTCCGCTTTGAAAACGTCGGACTCAGCAGGGAGGAGTAAGGCAGGTTCTTCGGGGGCGAATACGTCCAAAGGAGGTTTCTATAGAGGATCAAAGCCTCTTCGTCTTACTCCGGAGACCGTCAGAGTAGCGATTCACATAGGGGTCGTAATGCTGGCCTGAGATATCGGGTCAGACGCCCCTAGGTCGACTGGGCGAGGTGCGGGTCGTGGAGGATCTGTTTTCTCCTTCCGCAATCCTCGCAGGACCAGGAGGTGATTCCACGTCGACCAGGTCACGCCATCTGCTAGCCAAGGACACGAGGCCTTTCCAGTTGGGACGTTCGCATATTATATAAATGCAGGAATTAATGTCTCTGGAGCGGCTCCACAGACCTCCGTGACGGACTTGCTATCGCAGATAGCTCAATTCATCGCAGCATCCCAGCAGCTATCAGAAACTTTTTCAGTAAAGAATTATCTGAGCAAGCTGGGTCAGTTCGTTCCCCTGCAGAGTCAGTAAGGGACGACCAAAATTTTTATGTGGTCCAGGCGGATAGTAAAAGGGAATCAGTACAGCTTCATGAAATTTTCCCTTTCCGAACAACTTAAGGTGGCCGTAGATTTCATCCGGCATCACCTTTTAGAAGTTGTTTCTCGGGACAAAAATGCTGCGTTACCTGATAAGAAACTGAAAGCGTCACTGGTCACAGACTTTTTCGGCCGGATTAAGGACACCGTCCTTCAGTTTTCGACCCAGAAATGTCATGGACATTTGAACTTTTGAATGACGCTATATTCAAGCTAGCCTCAAAGATTGGCTAATTAGGTTTCTTATCGCCTAGCGCTATTCAGCGCCTTTCATCAATGCAAGACATAATTTTGAAACGGCAGGACTAGACGTGCCGAGAGTTCCTCTGCGTTTGGACTACTAGGCTGAAGACCTGGAATTGTCATTGCCGGCGCCCATGTCTATTACTCCAGTATACTGGAGACGACAATATTGTCTAATAGAATTTAGACGCATTATCTCACGCAGATCACCTTACGAAGAAGAACTTGGACGGCATTCTTCAGGGTTACGGCAGCTTGTTAACGCTTCAGAACGATGTTCAGAGTCTGCTTCAATTGCTCCGACATCTCGGTTTCTTAGTAAACGAAAAGAAGTCGGATCTAGTGCCGTCCTATTCATTCACCCACGTGGGAATGAGCTTAGAGACGCACAACAATCTCATTCGTCTGCCGTTAACCAGAACGATTTTAGTCAGTTGTTACGCTCGCTTTTGCATTCACTCAGATGTAACAGCGAGAGAATTCATTAGACTGACAGGTTTGTGTGTACCCACTGCGAATATTATTCCGATGAAGCGGATACGCACTTGTCCACTCCACAGATATTTATCTCAGAATTGGAGCGTGAAGACTCATTCGTTCGAATCGAACATTGTCTTGTCGAATCAAGTGAACAAGGGTTTCAGACTTGGGTAGATTTTCAGTGGTTAACTCAAGGAGTACCTCTGCAACTGCCGGATCCGAGTTTAACGATAATGACGGATGCGAGTCAAACAGGTTGCGGCGCAACTCTGAGCCCAATAGATTCAGGGTGCTAGGGTCTTTAGGATCCGCAGTTCCTAACAAGTACATAAACATCAAGAAATGATGTCAATATGGCTTGCGCTACGTCAATGAATGAACATTCTTCAGAATTCGCATGTTCAAATTCTGTCCGACAATTCGACAGTAGTAGCGTATATTCGGAACCTGGGAGGCACTCATTCCATTCCGTTATTCAATTTAACGGAAAGGATCCTTCTCTTTGTCCTAGAGCATCAAGTTCTTCTATCGGTCCGTCATATTCCGGGTCGTCTGAACATTCTAGCGGACTTCCTTTCTCGGATAGGTCATTTGTTGTCGTCAGAATGGACTCTCAACAAAGATTTTTCAATCAGATTTGCTACTAATGGGATCGTTCAAGGGTAGACTTTTTTTGAGACGCATCTCAACTATCAGTTGCAGACGTATATGTCGCCGTGTCCAAATCCTCGAGCGTTTGAAGCAGACGCTCTCTCGATCTCTTGGGACGGAATGATAGGATACGCGTATCCTCCAGCGCCATTGATTCTGCAGATATTGCTTAAGATAAAGCAATCTCACTGCAAATTCTGTTGGTAGCATCTCTGTCACCCCAGAGACCATGGATAAGTCTTTTCAGGTGTCTGCTGTGGGACATGCTACGGAAGCTTCCTCCACGAGAGGATCTTCTTTCGCAGGGGAAATCGCGCACACTGCATTACATTAAGGGCTCAACCTTCACGTATTTTCGTTGTGCGGTCCTTCTTGCACGGCAAACAATTTACAGGACGAGCAGTGGACACAATTTCTAACTGTAGGAGGACCTCCTCTTCGCTAAATTATGCTGCTAAGTGGAAGGTTTTCTCACGCTGAGGTAGGGATCATTCTGTCGATACCTATGCACATTATGATAGTTTACAGATTGGGTCTAATATCTGCCAAAGTTCTCATGACATACTGGAAGATGACTCATTACAAATACACTCATAATGCACTGTCCAGAAAATTATAAGTAACGGTGTACCTAAATAAAAGGTACTGAGAGGGACATCATGAAAGAAAAAAATCTGAAAAGGTTAAATGTGAATACTGCATGTCTTCTTACTTAACATGTTTAAAAGTGATCAAACACACAGTTTATTTGTTCTCACTTTAGCGTGACTATTCTCAAACATCAGAAACTAATTAAAACTGCTGAACAAATTTATCCAAAAGTTGTCAATCGGCCAAGGCTAACATATTACTCACCTTGCGTAATTCCTTGGCTTCATTCTCAAACTGGGAAGTATTATTTCAAACCCTTGTTATCCCAAATCACTTCCTAACTGTAGTAGTTGTTCTGTCTCCATTTGTAGCACACATTTGGACTGGTGTTTAGTTCCATTTGCCCAAGTGGGAACAAGATGCCACAGTATACAAAAGCATATTGCACGTTGAGATTACACATACCAGCATTCAATGCTAACCCTTGTTTGTGTCAATCATCCCCAAGTTGGTCTGAAGTGCACACCTGACAAACGCCCATTTATTTCTACTGACTGCGGCATTGGTTTGAGAGAACAAGCACTGCCAAACATCTAGAGTTCCCATAAGGAAACTAGGGCTGGGCGATATGGGAATCTGAATACCGGTAACGATATCAGAAAAAATATCGCGATATACCGGTATATCGTGCAGCAGTGTGTGAAACGCATATTATGTGCAAGGGATATCATGAATAAAAAATATATTTTTGGAGCAAAAGATAGAAGTATCACTTACTGCTCTTGAAAAATGAGTGATTTGAATGGAAGACCATAATAATCCATGTCTACAAAGTTATTGAACCTATTGTTTAATACGAAAATAAGCCATAAAATTATCATGGGTTTACTGGCTTTCATCTGAATCTGGGATACAAGTAAATTAGTCTTTGTCAATTTAATTCTTGTAAAAACATGGCCAGCCTCTCTTGATTGATAAGCATTTAATTACTGAGCCAGGCAATTGTCACATTATGTTAATTGCGTATGTGTGGCTTCATGAAAACAGTGGCAAACAAAACTTTTTATCAAAACAACGGGTATCCAGTTGATGGGATTCTGAGGGCCTGGTTTCACAAAGAACCAGAAGTAGCTCCTCCCCTTCTCCTATCTTCCAGCAGTGAACTTCCTCAGATGACAATGTCAAATGTAATCTGTCACATGTCAGGCCAGTCGGTCTGTTGATATTAAGCACGCCTCCAAGACGTGATCACCCTTCACTTTCATGAGAGTCTGCAGGTGTCAATCACCAGCCGACAATGTTTTCTCCCAGTGATGGCATCACACCTCTGTCATATTTGACAAAAATTGTTGCACATTTCGCAATTGTGAATATGTGTGATTTGAAACATTTTTGTGTCAGATTGCTGACGACGAATTAAGCGATAAGTATGGCTTGAGGATTACGGTTCAAACAAATGCGACCAACAGCAGGTGACCGTGTTTTTACAGCGTGACAGTCGGATGTGTTTTCCATGTAACAACAAACTATTTGTGTGATGTGTGCTACTTTAATTATTCAGTAATTAAAAATAATCAAACAAATTTAGCAAACAAGTATTACATTTTTATTTCATAATTTCTCCATGAATGCTTGCATGTCGGTGACGATAAACGAGATAGAATGTTACTCTCATCATCTCTCGCTGTTTATCATTTGTTCACGAAATAAGGAAAGATAAACTTCCTGTATTTTCAAAGCAACTTTCTGTGCGATTTAACGAAAAAACACATGTTGAAATTTTATTATCATGTGACCCAAACCAATATCGTTACAGACGATATACCGGTATTGCCAAAAAATAGACGATATTTAACCGGTACCGATTTCAATACCGGTATTTACCGGTATATCGAAATATCGCCCAGCCCTAAAGGAAACTGCAT
This sequence comes from Pictodentalium vernedei, assembly GCA_031216915.1. NCBI lineage: Eukaryota > Metazoa > Mollusca > Scaphopoda > Dentaliida > Dentaliidae > Pictodentalium > Pictodentalium vernedei. The sequence continues at coordinate 46,205,687 of CM062297.1, read as the reverse complement.
TACAGTAGAACCCTGTTAATTGAATAGTCACTTTGCTAATGAAAATTATTCAGTTAACAGGAGCATTCAATTAACATGGATTGTGTCACTTTCCTGTATTCTAGAGATAAACTTAGCATTTATTCTATTACATCTTGTTTGACAGAGCTCCATGATACAATAGATTAAATGCCTGTATTGGATGTACTGAGGCCAAATAGGTCTATATACAAAGGAAAACTGGGGAGAGTCCGGGTAATTTCTCGACAGGTTACAAGATTTTTTATTCAATTAACAGGAGTTGACTCTATACCCTATATTCAATTAACAGGTCACATTTGTACTGGAGGTATGGTAAATTGTTTTGTGTTTTTGGAAATTATATTCAATTAACAGGGTTATTCAGTTAAGAGATATCCAATTAAGAGAGCTCCACTGTACCAGCATGCAATGCTAACCCTTGTTAGTGTGGGTTTAGTAAGTTTGAGGGTTTAACCATTTCTTGCAATTCTCTCTGGATACTCAAGTTTTCTCTACCCATAAAACTGTCTGACATGATATGGCTGTTGATATTATAATTAACTCCCTTCACTCTGATGTCAAAATAGTCAAATTTCAAGTAGCCATTTTTCCCATAATGCAACTGGGAATTTAACCAATTCAATCTTGTTTGACAGAGCTCAATGAGCTCTGTCAAACAAGATTGAATTGGTTAAATTTCTATTTGCATTATGGGAAAAATTTGCACCTTGAACTTCAGATATTTTGACATCAGTGTGTAGGGGGTTAAACCACAATAGAGAACAAGCACTGCCAAACATCTGGAGTTTCCACAAGAAAACCGTATTATTACAAATACTTCATAGAAACAGAAAAGTTAAAATCACTGATTAGTAACAACTTCATTTGAACAAATACATCCGACCTCACTAAAGGTTTCATATTCCAAATATCAACAGAATCCGACTGGGGGATCTGAATAAGAATATTTTTTAAAAATTTTACTCATACAGAACTAAGTTAAAATTCAGTCTCCCATAGGGAACCCAAATATGAACTTTGGGACTTGATTTGAACACATTTGAATCAAGACTCCCCCCCCCCCCCCCCCCAACTCCCTCCCCCTACTAAAGATGCTGTATACCAAATAAATTCTGACTGATGAATCAGCAAAAGATTTTTTTTTAAATTTCCTCATATTTTTCAAACTTAAACTTAACTTCAACTTAAGTTTGGGCTTCCACATGGAGCCCAAATATGCATCCAGGGATTTGATTTGAACAAACTTGAATCTGACCCCCCCATAGGATGTTGTATATATTCTAAAAATCAAAAGATTCTGACTGGTGGATCCAAAGAACATTCCTGATATTGCAGTTGACATTCGGCTCCCATATGGAGTCCAAATATGAACCCAGGGACTTGATTTGAACATATTTAAATCTAATCACCCTAACATATATTAAAATATTTTGGCTGGTGTATCGGAACAAGAAAATTAAAAAAATATATATATATCATATGGAGGCCTAATAAGAACCCAGGGACTCTATTTGAACAAAGTTTAACCCTTTACCCAACGCAGACGATATAAAAATTTATTATATTAAGTACAGTGGAGCCCACTTAATTGGATATCTCTTAATTGTATATCACTGTTAATTGAATATAATTTCCCAACACAAAACCATTTACCATACCTCCAGTACAAATTTGACCTGTTAATTGAATATAGGTTATAGGTGAATAAAAAATCCTGTCGAGAAATTACCCTGACTCTCCCCAGTTTTCCTTTGTTTATAGACCTATTTGGCCTCAGTACATCCAATACAGGCATTTAATCTATTGTATCTTGTTTGACAGAGCTCATGTAGCTCTGTCAAACAAGATATAATAGAATAAATGCTAAGTTTATCTCTAGAATACAGGAAAGTGACACATTCTCTGTTAATTGAATACTCCTGTTAATTGAATAATTTTCATTGGCACAATGGCTATTCAGATAAGTTGACAAAAGTTTTCGTTAGACTCGGCGGCTTCCATATGATTATGTCATATTTAGGGGCAATTGGTTCGATCATGGCTGGTAGCGGCTTGGATGAACTTTGGGGGACTGTTTATGCTGGTGGGTCAATCCATCATTTGATCAGTGGTCATGCATATTCAAGAGCAGTTCGTGCCCATTTGCTAACACAAATTGCCATTACAAAACTTGTGTTTGAAGAAAGCCGAACACTAGATAACATAGACTGCACAGAAGTCAATGAAATATTCTGTGGACTTGCCAGAGGTGACTGTACAACAGCTGATGCTGTCAATCAAGAAAGTGTCAACCATCTACTGTCAAAATTACACGAACTGCTCCAGAATGCGTCCGTAGGACGCACAGGAAAGCTTTGGGTACAATACTACGAGCAAATAGGTCTTCTCCAATTGTTCTTGAGAGCAGAGCGCACAGGCGACTGGGAACTCCACACATATTGTGTTCGCAATATGATTCCAGTATTTCACGCAGGTGGTCATTTTGCATACGCAAAAAGTTCTCATCTCTATTTGCAGCAGATGAATGAGCTAACAGAAATAATGCAACAGGATGATTTGAAGTTGTTCACTGAGAAAGGTTACTTTACCATAAGGCGCTCAGATAAATTCTGGGACGGGATATATTCTGATCAGACCATAGAGCAGTGTTTAATGAGAATGTTCAAGCTCCCTGGTGGTCTCACACATGGCAGGGGAATAACCGATAGCACTGTTGCGAAATGGGTACATGGACTACCTCTTTGCCTTCCGATATGTAATGCTCTCGAAAATTTTGTTCATGTTCACACTGGTCATGGCGAACAACATCGGGATCTCCGTCAAAGTTCACAATTGACTGATGCCAATGATATCACCAAATTATTGAACTGGCTCAGAGTGCATTCCCCCTTTCAGAATAGAGATCCACTACAATTAGTCTCTATAGCGACCAGGCTTATGGCCGACGAAACTGTGACCAAGTTCGCAAAATTGGTGAATGTTGCGTATCGAATGTTGTAAGCAAAACGTTCAACAGCATCAAACTACTACGTGTTGACACTGTGAAGTCTTTCGCATCGATGGCAAATAGCATCAAAGTCCGTGGAAGTAAGGTAGTGATTGACCCCACAATTCTGTTCAACCGCATCACATGTGTTATTCAGTCACAAGCAGAGATGGAAGAGTATCTCAAATATGAACTCGCCCCGAAACCAACAGCATTGTTTGATTCTGCTGGAATGAGGAAGACACAGAAAAGCACGATCGGTAAGATCCTCAAAACATACGGTTCCGAGCAAACTAAAATCCCAGAACATTCTCTGTTTGTTGTAGATGGTAGATTTTTATTGAGGGCAGTTGTATGGCCTAAACAGTCGTCATATAAGGACATATGTACATCATATTCCAATTATCTAGTGAGACATTTTGGGGCGAACGTCGTGGTTGTTTTTGATAGTTATGCTTGTACAATGTCGACAAAGGGCATGGAACAAGTCCGTAGATCTAAAGACAGGTATTCCATTGATATCAGTATCTCACCCGAGTTACCAGCCACCACACCCCAATCTGATTTCCTTGCAAATGCCAAGAACAAAACCCAACTGATCGATCTTCTAATGCAGGAGCTATCTGCTATCAATATTCAGTCCAAGCAGGCCGAGGCTGATGCTGATGTACTGATAGCCGAAACTGCACTTGACATTGCTCAAGATGACAACAATGTTGTCGTTGTGGGAACAGACAGAGACTTGTTAGTCATTCTTACCTCTCGAGTTCAACCGGGATGTAATATTCACATGATGTATTCCATTACCCCAAACTTACTAGTCTCAGTTAGTGAAATAGCAACCAAAATGGGTGACCATAGAAGCAACCTCCTTGTAGCACATTCTATAAGTGGTTGTGACACTACTTCTGCACTCTTTCGAGTTGGTAAGAAGAAAGTATTCAGTACAACTGTCTCCGATGTTACTAGCGACTCACAACAGTATGTCAACACAATTTTGGCGGATGACAGTACACCAAGTGCAGTAGCCGCTGCCGGGGAACAACTTCTCCTGATCTTATACGGGAGTAAAACTGTTTCCTCTCTCGACCAATATAGATATGTCACTTACAAGCGTTATGTAGCAAAATCTAAACTGAATAAACCCATCGACCTAGCCTCACTCCCTGCACAACAACATGTCTACAGATGTTATCTCCAGGTCCAACAATGGCTGGGCACTTCGCTTCCTCCGACGGATTGGGGGTGGTCGCTAGACAATGGACTTCTTGTACCGACTGCAGCCACAAAGCCATGTGCCCCCGATAACCTAATGAATCTGATCAGTTGTGGTTGCAAGAGTGCTTGTACAAAAAGGTGTGGGTGTAAGAAGGCAGGACTCTCTTGCTCAAGTTTGTGTCATTGCAGTTCGGATTCTTGTAACAACCACAGAAACACTGTCCTGTCGGAAATTTCTGAGTTTGATGAATAATATGTATATAGGTCATGTCATTTCTGTATATAGCGTTGATAATAGTCAATGTAACTTAATCCATGTTGATTGATTTGTACATTCTGTAAATATTATTTATTGATTTTTGTACATTCTGTAAATATTGTTTATTGATCTAATGCTGCCAGACACAGACGTGTCTGTTCGGTCCCAAGCGCGAAAATAGTTGAGTTCTCATGCTGACGAATTTTATGCCAAAAGGGGAACTCGGCCAGAAGCAGAGGGGGTCTTCCATAATGTCTATTTTGTAAGCAATGATAAAAGTCTTCAAGTGGTGGTGGATTTTTTATCGTCTGTCCGACTAACATCCCGTTCTGTACTACAACCCTTTGGGCAAATCCGTTAGGAAAATCGTCATTTTTTGCGTAAATCCGATACCTTTTTGTGAATTTTCAATAATTTTTCGCAGAAATTGTCACAGAATGCACATTTTCCTCTAGGTAAATGTATATTAGACATTATGTAGCTTGAAATACGCGTAAACAAAAAATACAGTTGGATCAATTTGAGGTTACAAAGTTCGTGCGATTTTTTTTTATTTTTTTCAAACGCGTTTTCGAAAAAAGTCTGTAGAAAAAAAAGCTCAACTGGGATTTTAGGGGACTTTTATCTAATCGTTCAGTGACATGTACTCGACATTCCCTGAAAAAATCAGCTTTCTCCGATTTTTTTCCCTAGTGAAACCTAATGTTCTTGGGCTAAAATGTTAACAGACAGACAGAAGAAAGTCAAGACTAAACAGGAAAAAAAACCCCAAAAACCACTTGAACCTTCAGTAAAAAACTTTAACTACAAACTTTAACCAAAACTCTAAATGTTAACAGATGGACAGACAGGCGGACGAATGCACGGACAAAAGTCATGACTATAGCCCTCACTGTAAACATTAACCCCACAGAGCAAAAATACCCCCACAAGAGGCAACTGTAGTAACTCAACCCCACAACTACCACTGACCCTAAATTAATTTAGTAAACCCCACAATGTACCTCTGCTAAGCCTGGATGGACAGATGGGTGGATGGATGCATCGATGGATGGACGGAACTATTTCTATATACCCCCACAATCTTCGTTTTGGCAAGGGATAATCACACATTATTTTGTGCAGTCTATTCCTGCGAGAACCCGGTGAAGCAGAGCTCAATTAATGAGGTAAACAAGCTGTGTTTTACTGGTAAAATAGGACCTGGTCACCAATACCTTGGGTAGACATCCCCTAAAATGGACAGCATGGTTATAAAAAATTGGCTGAACTGGACTTTATATCCATGTTGTAGTCAGAATTATCCATTCTGCAGAAATATGTGTCCTTAAACACCAATAAATAAATAAGTGTGCAGGCAAAGGATCCAAGAAAACAAACTTATGTATTTCAGGCTTTTTTTCAAATTTAGCAAAATATTATTTGCATATGAAACACTGATTCAAATGAACTGTGGTAACTTGGAATAAACTGAGAAAAAATTTTGGTTTGCAATTTTGTGAGGTAGGTTGTGAAAGGAATTGATAAATCTTTGAAAGATAATATTCAAATAAAGTACATAAAGTTGAACTGAGAAACAATTCTTGTGACCTTCATATTGCATTGTAAAATGAGATCATTCCATTCCAAATCCCCTTCATCCATGACAAGCAACCTCCTTTCAATCACCCATTATGTGAATGTGGAATTATTTATCCTTTTATCCCCGACATGAGGTGACCCTGGCTGTCAAAAGTGTCGTTAAACCCCAATAAATAAATAAAATCCATATGGTTTTGTTGAAATTTTTTTTAAATAATTTTTTTTAACTGCTCAATTTGAAAATTACACAGTTGGATATGGTCGATTCGTTAGCTAACACAGAGACAAACAAGAGGGATGTTACATCCCAACGCTCACCTACATTCGCACTTGATAATGTCGTTCGAATGTAACATGCCTAATATTTAGTTAATATAAATCATTAACTAGGCATCAAATGATTAATGTGGTTTATGTGATGGCTTTGGAAAGTCTATATTTCTGCATTTATTATATATCAATTCAACATAGAATCATTGGATATAAAAGCATTTTTTTATTTTAGAAATGTTTGTGATTAAGAATATGAATCGTCAGGCCAGATATTAAATCATAAATAAGAATTAGGAAAGGCTTTCATAAATTTATTTTTTACAAAATAAAAATACATCAGATCAAAAAAAAATAAAATAGGCGTTGCAAAATGGCATTATGTAATGAAGAATCACTGAAATTGTAATTGAAGTACATTCATTGGTTAAAGAGGAGTTGCGGAAAAACATTCGTTCAAGAAAGTGACTGTAAGTCCCAACAAAAAACATCACATCAACAACTAAAATAAAATAAGCCTTAATGTTACAAGTAACAAGTATGAGAAAGTATTAAATAAAAAAAGAAAGTTAAAAAAAAATTTTTTTAAAAAAAGTGAATATAAGTCCCAAAAATCCCCCTCAAATTCCTCAAATATGCATGTAATGAGGGCGCAACGTTACCGCAACATAGTTCAGTAACCCATGTGTACAATATCAATTGCCTGGAAAGACACATGGAAACAGAACTCACCTTAACACAAACTTTTAGAACTTAAAATTGAGTAAGTCAGAGAAAAACGTGAACATTGTGACTGAAAAAAAGAGAAGAAATCAGTTAAATTTCTGCATACAGTAGGGTTAATACCTAAAGTAGTTATTGAAATGAGAAAATAAACAGTAATGAGAGGTGAAGGCACCACAATCTGCACAAAAGCTGACTTTAACGCAAATTCTTACAACACCTAAACGCTAATTCTTACAAGTTTTGGCAGAAAATCAGCCTCAAATTCCTCAAATATGCATGTAATGAGGGTTAAATATTACTGCAATGGAGTTCAGTAACCCAAGTGTAGAATATTAATCGCCTGGAAAGACACATAGAAACACAACTCACCTGAACACAAAGTTTACAAAGTTTCACAACTTAAAATTTACTAAGTCCGAGAAAAACATGAAAATTTTGACTGAAAAAAAAAGAAAATTTCCGTTAAATTTCTGCATACAGTAGGGTTAATACCTACAGTTGTTATTGAAATATGAAAATCAACAGTAATGAGAAGTTAAAGCAGCACAATCTGCACAAAAGCTGACTTTAACACAAATTCTTACAACACCTAAACGCAAATTCTTACAAGTTTTGGCAGAAAATTTTAGGTGAAATTTGGAAAAAAGTTGTAGTATCAGGGTTAAATACTGTTCTGATAGTCCCCTACAACCTACATATGCAATATTAAAGGCCTGAGCCCACTGATCTTTGAGAAATTAACCTTAACATTAAATCTTACAATATTGGACACGCCAGACGCTGACGCCGACACCAACAGGGACGCCGACGCTGATGCCCGAGGTCATGACAATAGCTCACCACTTCTAATAGAAGTAGGTGAGCTAAAAACTAACACAGACCCAAGAAGAATATCTAACAACTTTGTCAATTCAAAGTTTTAACTATGGATGTCATTGGAACAAGCTGAAAGAGCTGGATTTGGTCATATCCATTTTTGTGGGGTCACATGACAGGGTTTTGTTGACATTTTTTTAAAAATTGTGATAAAAAAGTAATGAATACAACAAATGTTGATGTGTGCATTACAGTACAGCCGCCGTGGACTAGTCACTTTCGACAGTTGGACAATATTTCCATGGATGCAATATTAGATTCCAAACACAAATTATAGGAATAATCATCAAAAATTTAATTAACCCTCTACCCAACGAATCGGCCACATCCGCCCACAGAATATGCAAATTCAGCAGCCGGACAAAATACTATTTTTCAAAGAATTTCAACAAAACCATATCATGTGACCCCTCTTTGGAACGAGCTCGATGAGCTCTTTCCAAAGAGGGGTCACATGATATAGTTTTGTTGAAAGTATTTGAAAAATTAAAAAAAATTATATTTAAAATAATAAATTTTGATATCGTCTGCGTTGGGTAAATGGTTAATAACGCACCTGGTACAACCAAGTGCTTTATTAATCAAAATTTTGCTGATGCTTTTTATTACAAGATAAATACATGTATGGACATCACTGCACACGGATGGATGACAACCAGTCCATAGTGACTGTACTGCAGGTGTTACGGTCAAGGTATAAAGGCCATTTACCAACCAGCCTGGTTGGTTCAAATCTCTTAGTCTTGTGGTAAATCGGGCGCTTTGTGGGCTAGAGGTCGACGGTTCGAACCCCGGCTCCCGCACTTATCTTTCCTCCTGTTACATTTGGGAGCTCATCCGATCCTTGGAGTTAGTGGCGTTGTGCATGCTGTGATGAAGCATGGCGGATGTTTCGACCACTCTGGGGTGAGATTCAGATGTGGCGAATCTCAAAAGAAGGGGAGAGTAGTGTAGCGGTCAAGTTATAAAGGACATTTACCAACCAGCCTGGTTGGTCCGGATCTCTTAGTCTCATGGTAAATCGGTCGCTTTGTGTGTTAGAGGTCGACGGTTTGAGTCCCAGCTCCCGCACTTCTCTCTCGATCTGTTCATAGGTAAAGGTTTAAGGTGTATGATTTATTTATTGGTGTTTAAGGTCACATATTTCTGCACAATGTCTAATCATGACCACGACAGTTTTTCGGGTGGAGGAAGCCGGAGTACCCAGAGAGAACCACCGAGCAACGGCGAGCAACTGTCAGCTCCCCAACATACTAACTCCACACAAGCAGGGTTAGCATTGGTTGAAGACAGGTGCACCATCGACGTGCAGTACGCCTCAGTACACGGCGTCACTGTGCCCCCATGTGGGCAATGGGGGTGAAGTGTCTTGCCCAAGGATACAACGCGCTTGCCGCAAGTGGGATTCGAACTGAGGACCTCTCGGCTTGCAGCCTGCACCTCTGCCAACTGAGCCACCGCGTCCCCAAGGTGTATGATAATAAAGCCTTATATCACCACTGTTTCAGTTTATATTATGAAGTCAGTAACAATGGTTGTTAGCAACTATAGGATGAGAAGGGTTGTATAAATAATAACAAAAGAACAAACATTGCAAGCCCGATTTAATCCTTGATTCACTGCATAAATATATATCCAACAAAAAGTGTTAACAAAGCCAACATAAAAAGCATTGATGATTACAAAAATAATCCAGCTTCATATGTTATTGTCATTATTCAAAAGCCCATATAATATAACAAGATTTCCCTGCCCTGAAATATAATACACAAAATTTAAAATATTAACTGGTAGAGTGCTAAATATTTTTACTCACCAAAATTTATTCACATGTCTTTGCCTCATTACAATTTGTGGGAGAGTGCCTATCCGTACTCTCCAACAAATTATAACAAGGCAAAACCATACAGACTAAATAATTTCACTTCAAAGATAATAATAATAAGGGGCACATCCACCAAATATGATGCCTTCATGTTTTGGTACCTGCATTTCAGAATAAAGCCCAAATATGGGCTTCCAGCACTCTACCAGTTAACCCTTTACCCAACATCCGCCCGCGTAATATGCAAATTCAGCAGATGAAAAAATATTATTTTTCAAACAATTTCAACAAAACCATATCATGTGACCACTCGTTGGAACGAGCTCGTCGAGCTCGTTCCAATGAGGGGTCACATGATATGGTTTTGTTTAAATTTTTTTTAAAATTTGAAAAAATGATATTTAAAATAATAAATTTTCATATCGTCTGCGTTGGGTAAAGGGTTAAAGATGAACTATTTGAAATGAAAAGGTCAGAAATGCATATGTCATGTTCATAAAGCTGTTGAAACAGTTTCAGTACCGTACTGACCCAGGTTTAAGCCCACCTCCCAATTGTTCAGATTTCAGTTTCAGAGTCCCCTCCTTGTGAATAAGTATAGTCCCTGCCTTTGTAATAACAACATCAATGACAAAATTATGCTGATACATACATGTATAAGTTGTTAAATTTTAATGTCATGTGCATTGGGTGAGGGGTTCTTCTTCATTGTGTTATTTTACTTATTGTTTCAAAAATTACAACAAACCCATATCATGTAACCCCCTCACTGGAACCATCCATATGAGCTCATTCCAACAAGTGGGTCACAAGATATGGTTTTGTTGAAATTGTCTTAAATTTTGTGGGGGCATGCAGCAAATTCGTTATTTATTTATTGGTGTTTAAGGTCATATACTTATGCACAATGGCTAATCATGACCGTGACAGTTTTACAGGTGGAGGAAGCCGGAGAGAACCACTGAGCAACGACGAGCTGCCAGCTCCCCAACATCGTAACTCCGCACAGCAGCACAGGCAGGGTTAGATTGGTTGAAGACATGTACGCCATTGACATGCAGTATGCCTTAGTACACGGCATCATCATGCCCCCATGTAGACTATCGGGGTTAAGTGCTTTGCCCAAGGACACAACGCGGGAGTCCAAATCGATCACTCAGACGGTCACCCATCCGAGGATTAACCGAGCTCGATGTTGCTTAACTTCGGTAATCTGACGAGAACCGGTTACCGCAACACCACCGCACCCCCCAGCAAATTCGTTAGGAAAAGGGTTAATGCATCTTTGTCATGTAACAGACCCAGTCGCCAAACTTTATGTCCAGATACTCCTTTAGGCTTGACCTCTCGAAAATAAACCTGCATGTATACTTTTGCCCTCTTTTACTTCACACACCTCCTGGGCTTATTCCTGGGTCAGTACGGTACTCCTCAAGACTAATGGTATAGCAGGTGTTTCTTGTCACAGATATACTTTTGCCCTCTGTGGGAAAGGGTACAGGGCACATGCCATTGGGATAATTTGTATCATGAAGGCACCAACATGAGTTTACTTTGGAGAAGAAGAAACATACAAAGAAATGAAGATGTGGAGGATATCTACGCTGTTTTAGTGAATACCGGGAATTATCTCATGAGTGTGGACCTGAAAGTTTTATTTTTCATGAGCGCTTGCGCGAATGAAAAATAATACTTTCAGGTCCACACGAATGAGATAATTCCTGGTATTCACTAAAATAGCATAGATTTTCTTTTTATTGTATGCTATGTGACATTTTACTGAGTAATATTCAAAAAAATCTGCTGATCGTTTCTTCAAGGCGACGTTCATGGTAATGTCATGCACCGAAGCTTGTGGATCTGAAAGTATTATTTTTCACTCGCCCAAGCACTCATGAAAAATAAAACTTTCAGGTCCACACTCATGAGAAAATTCCAGTTCACTAAAATAGCATAGATTTTCTTTTTATTATATGCTACGTGACATTTTATACTGCACAATGTTCAGCCCAATTCGACTGCAAACAGTTTCAAGACAATACCAAAGATCTACTGAATGTTCCCTCAAGGCGACGTTCAAGCGTGACTTCATTTAGGAAGTTATTGAGGGATATTTCTTGATATCTATACAGTCGATGGATATCGAGAAATATCTTTCAGATAATTTGTGATAATTCACAGGCTAGCATACAATAAAAAGAAATATTATCTATTATCTATTATATAATATGTATTTTATTAAGTCTTATTACTGCAGTCATCTGAACCATAACACTATATTTCAATATCAAAGTAAAATTATCCCTCATTTACAATGGTGGTACATGTATTTGCATGATTTTCTAAATTCACAAACTTTCTATGCTGCCTCAGGTTGACAATTAATTATAAATAAAAAATAATAATTTATAAGCCTGCAATCCACAAAAGTGCTCTTTGGCTTTACAGTTGCTAATAGAATGCCTGTTGAGAGAGATGTGTTTTAACGCTTTTCTTAACCCTTTACCTAACATGAAAAACAGACAACACTTGTAAAAAAAAAAATTCTTGAATAACTAATTTTTTTCATTTTTTGTCTCAAAAACATAGGTTATGACCCCTCTTGAGCTCGTTCCAATGAGGGGTCATAACCTATGTTTTTGAGACAAAAAAAATGAAAAAAAATAATGAAAATTATTTGGCTATTTTTGAGAATAGCGCTGGTCGGTTTTGGCCGTTACATTGGGTAAAGGGTTAAAAGAAGTCAGGGACGGCATGATTTTTTTTTTGGGGAGTGAGTTCCACAGAGTGGGTGCAGCCACAGAGAATGCTCTGTCACCTGCAGTCTTCAGTTTCGCCCTTGGCTGTGAAAACAAAATATCTGGACCTTATTGGCTTTCAGAAGGCTTATGAATGCCCACTTCAGGACACTAATAGTGCAATAAATTTTGTTTGAGTGGAGACTCAGATTGGGCAATTTTGGGTTGAGAATTGGGAAAAATCTTGCTCCATTGGGAAAGGGTTCCCATATTCAGTCCCAGTAGACACTTAACTGCAAAGAGCTGGAAGCCCATATTTAGGCTTTATTCTGAAGTGCAGATACCACAATTTAAAGGCTTCATATTCTGTGGATATGCTTCATATTATTTTGTATCGATTTAACCTTGTTACAATTTTTGTCCCCATAAATTGTAATGAGGCACAGACATATGAACAAATTTTGACATCCAAAAATAATTTATTACTCTACAAGCTAACTACTCAGATTTCAAGACTATTTCTGTTCACTATTATCTAGACTATCATTTTCAGAGCACCTGCTGTTTTACATCAGGGTCAAATAGACTTAACTTTAGATTTTTCTGTGTTAACTGGTAAAGTGCTAAATTACTTTTCAATGGTCATTTGTAACATGTGTATTTATTTTCAACTGCAGGTACTGTGAGCAAGCTCACAAAGTGATACCCCCCGTGCCTGAAATGTAAAAGTTAGATTATCTCCCCTTGGAAATATCAGAACGGAATTATATTGCTTCATGCACATTTTCATATGGAGTTCTTCCATCGTGTAAAGTATCATGAAAATTCTTCGAACGGTTTAGGAGGAGTTGTGCTTATAAGGATGGACACACGGACGGACGGATGGATGGACAGACAGGGTGATTCCTATACACCCCCCAAACTTTGTTTGCGGGGGGTATAAAAATATTGCACTACTAGCAAAAGGAGCCTTAGTTTAACATGATGTTGCTTATAAATTATTATTCTATTTCAATTTATTGGAGAGTGCCATTTGGCACTCTCCAATAAATTGTAACAAAACAATTTTATAGTAATAATTTTCTTCCACTTCCAACCACAAATTAGTGCAAACTGTGTAAAGACACCACATCGGCTTTCAGCACTTTTCAGAGAGCCCAGATAGTGGCTTCTAGCACTCAACCTGTTGATGGATTTAGTCAGTACAGGTTTTTTTGCTTGGAATAGACAAAAAGAAGCACAAAAATTTCTACTCTATTTCACAATGTGTACCAGCGTAGACTCCAGCAATCACTCAGGAATCCATGTCATATACTGTGAGTTATTTGTACATGCACGATTTAACCCTGTCACCAAGTGCCAGGGATTGTCATTGTTGGTGTGAAATCAAAACCATAAAATTCAGATAGATATTTATTTATTTATTGGTGTTTAAGGTCACATATTTCTGCACAATGGCTAACCATGACTGTGACAGTTTTACGGGTGGAGGAAGCCAGAGTACCCGGAGAGAACCACCGAGCAGCTGTCAGCTCCCCAACATACCAACTCCACACAAGCAGGGTTAGCATTGGTTGAAGACAGGTGCACCATCGACTTGCAGTACTCCTTAGTACACAAAGTCACCGTGCCCCCACATGGGCAATGGGGGTGAAGTGTCTTGCTCAAGGACACAACACAGTTGCCGCAGGTGGGATTCGAACCGAGGACCTCTCGGCTTGCAGCCTGCACCTCTACCAACTGAGCCACAAATTCAGATAGAAAATAGAATTTAAAAACAAAGCATCTCAAACTTTCACTGGAATGAGCCCAATGTGCTCATTCCAATGAAAGGTCATAAGCTATGTTTCCGTGACAAAAATCATAGTAAAGTTGGAATGATGATTTCTGTGAATTCTGCAGGTCAGTTTTGGTTTGTTGCATTAGGTAAAAGGTTTATAAAGTGCAACAAAACAGAAATATATGTTGAAAACGAAAAGATATCAGCATTTTTGTCTCTCCCACTGAACCGAGGCATGATCAACTTGGTGGGTTTGTGTATATTTCGGAAGAAGAAACAAACAATTCAGAAGGACATTTAACCCTATCCTAATAAATCAGCAGTACCTGTCCACATAATATACAAATTGAGCAGTATTTTTCATCAAAAAAATTCAACAAAAACATATCATTTGACCCTCTCAGTAGAACGAGCTCACCAAGATTGTCCCAATGAGAGGTCACACAATACGGTTTTGTGAATTTTTTGGTAAAAAAAAAGAAAAAATAATATTTAAACTAGAGATAGTCTGTCGCCCGCTATACCCCCACCGTGGCATACCGCCTAGCGTGTGTGACTGAAAAGGGGCATTCAATTTTTCTAAGTAAAAAAAAAAAATCCAATATGGCCACCAGTCGGCCATCTTGAAACTGAATGGGAAAAACATTATGTCACACACCTCCCCTCATTATTTTGATCATTTTTGTGAAGTTTCATGAAAATGCGGCTAAAACTGTGGAAGTAGTTCGCTCCACAAGTTTACATAAAAAAAATTCAATATGGCCGCCAGTCGGCCATCTTGAAACCAAATGGGACAAAAATTATGTCACACACTTCCCTTCATCATGTTCATCATTTTTATGAAGCTTCATGAAAATGCGGCTAAAACTGTGGAATTAGTTCGCTCCATAAATTTACATGAAAAAAATCCAATATGGCCATCAGTCGGCCATCTGAAATTCGATCAGGAAAAAAATTATGTCACACACAGCTCCTCTTCATGTTGATCATTTTTGTGAAGTTTCATGAAAATGTGTCTAAAACTGTGGAAGTGTACAACAAGTTTTACATGTGCAACGGACCGATGACGACAGGCCGACCGACCGACCAACAAGTTGACTCCTATACACCCCTAAAACTTCGTTTTGTGGGGGTATAATTATTAAATTTGATATCGTGTGGATTGGGTAAAGGGTTAAAGCCTAGTATTAATTTTTATGCTTATCACTACTATTTTTACAAAAACACAGCTACAGATCACTCACGTGTGTTTCTTTATCATTGTTGGATGCCTGTAGAGGCAGCCAACAATGATGTAGAAACGCTGCCAAGATAAATGCAGCCTACTGGTTGAATATTTATTTATTTATTTATTTATTTATTTATTTATTTATTTATTTATTTATTTATTGGTATTTAAGGTCACATATTTCTGCACAATGGCTAACCATGACCGTGACAGTTTTATGGTTGGAGGAAGCCGGAGTACCCGGAGAGAACCACCGAGCAACGGCGAGCAACTGTCAGCTCCCCAACATACCAACTCCACACAAGCAGGGTTAGCATTGGTTGAAGACACGTGCATCATCGACGTGCAGTACGCCTTAGTACACAACGTCACCGTGCCCCCACGTGGGCAATGGGGGTGAAGTGTCTTGCCCAAGGACACAGCGTGGTTGCCGCAGGTGGGATTCGAACCGAGGACCTCTCGGCTTGCAGACTGCACCTCTACCAACTGAGCCGCCGCACCCCCTACTGGTTGAAATCTCAAATAAAAATACACTTCGGGTCAACTTTTTCAAAGCAATATAAAAGTGGCTCTAAGGGCTAAAAGTTGTACACTTTTACAGTCCAACTTCTGTGGTTTTGCAGTTGTTTCTCAGCAAGTCAGGGCTGTGTATAAAGGCAGCCAAGCCAAAGTACTAAGAATGTAAAATTGCAAATTTACTTATTTATTTATTGGAGTTTAATAACAATTTAGACAGCCAGGGTCACCTCATGTCAGACAGTTTTAACTCTTTGCATGCTGCTGGCAGATATTCCTGCCCAGGACAGAATTTCTTTTGCCACTAAATTAAGTATAATTTGGGCACATTTAATTAAATTTTACTCCCCTTAACTGAATGAGTTTTCCACCAATGATTTCTTGAGTTAAATTTAGATGAATTTTTCATCAAATCTAGTCATGGCTGCTGTGAAGCAGCCATGACTAGATTCGATAAAAAATATCTGGAAAATATTCACCAGGTTAAGAGTTAAGGGTGGAGGAAGCCGGAGAGGACCACCAAGCAACTGTCAGACTCCCCAACATACTAACTCCACACAAGCAGGCTTACCATTGGATGAAGACAGGTGCACTATCAACATGCAGTATGCCTTAGTACACATCGCCACCGTGCCCCCACGTGGGCAATCGGGATTAAGTGCCTTGCCCAAGGACACAATGCAGTTACCCCTGGCAGAGATTGAGCAGTGGACCTTTCAGTTTGAAGTTCAATGCCGTAACCACTGAGCCACCGCACTCCCTAAAATCGTTAATTTAAGCAACAAGACATGTAATAAAAGCTATATTATAATAATATGAGCATATAGGAATGTAAGCTTTAAGAAAAAAAATAACTGAGACAGTAAATTTGGGATTTGATCCTAGTTCAGCTATTGCTGCAGTGATGTAAAAAAAATTAATTTCTGTTTGAAATAGTTTACTGCCATGGAAGGAACTATTCTGCGATACTATTGTTTCATGATTGTCACAGTCATACCCGTGCTTTTAACAGTTAAAACTAGAAGTCCTGTCACAAACTGTGTGCTTATCTAGGCTTAATTGCGCGTAGGAATTGTGCGTAATTGATATATTGAATGGCATCCAAAGCACAGCAGGTTCTCCTGGTGACTCATAGCAAACACAAGCAATGTTTCTGCCAATGGACTTCCGGGTTACCCGGAGGTCCATTGGCTGAAACATTGCTAGTGCACAGGCCATATGTACAGAATTTGATAGCCTTACTATGGTCATAATGCGTAGATTAACACGCAGATTGACATGCTATTTGTGTGCGCATTTCATGACAGGACTTCTAGTTTTAACTGTATATCTCAGTTCCGAATTGGTGGGTCACAACATTCCTTGTGTTTCAGAATTGGGGAGGTCATCTTTCTGTTTTAAGCACCACCTACAAATGTATAAATGTGTCTATGTTTCTATCCATCTGGAACAGTTTGTGTTAAAGCTCAAGTTGATTGACACTAGAAAGACTAAAAATAGGCCAGAAAAAATTAAAAATATGTTTCTCAAGCCCACCTGCATGGTCCTTTTGGCTGCTGCATGCCCTCTTTTTATAACCAATACAAACTTTAAAAAAAAAAAAAATTTCATGAGTTATGTCTGATATTTTAATAAAGTTAATCAAATTGATAAATTTATCCCTTGAGTGCAAGGCTTTGCAATGCTTTAGCTTCTTGCACTCAAGGGACGAAATACACAACCACCCATGCTATTCTCGAGATTATGAGGCCTAAAACATAAAACAAACCAAGAACATGAATTTTTGATGGCAAAGATATAATTACAAAAATAAAAATAAAATAAACAAGAGCTGGACTTTCGTCTGGTGCATACCCCCACGTGGTGTACTGCCTAGTGTGGGCATACCTATGACCAACAAATATTATTTATGAATATTCTCGTATGGACTGATGGACGGATGCACATACCATAAGCAGTGTTCATGGCAAATTTCATTGCAATAGAACATTCGATACCCAAGATACAGGCTGAACAGACAAAATTTGTCTCGGACGGACACAATTTCTAAGTGAACAAGTAATAAAAAAAAAAATAATAATAAAAAATAACTAGTGTGGGCATACCTATGACCAACAAATATTATAAAAAATAATAATTTACTTAAGTTATGAATATTCTCGGACGGATGGATGCATGTAATCCAGTATACCCCCATTTTCTTCGAAAGTGGGGGTATAAAAACCACCTACCCATATGCAGTTTTACAACAAGTAGCCTGAGAAACAGAAGATCTATTTTGTGGGGCCTTATCTGAGCTCATTCCAATAAGGAGGTCCTAAACTATGTTTCTGAAACAAACATTGAAAAAATAGTGATTTTTGTGAATAGGGCTGCATGGATATGGTTGTAACATTAGGTGAGTGTTAAATAATGAGAACCACTGGTTAGTTGCAAGTAACTATCAGGCTCTCCAACTTATTGACTGAAGATAAGCAGAGTTAGCAGTGGTTGAAGCCAAGCACACCACTAAGGTATGGTATACCTCAGTACACAGCACCACCGTGCCCCTTCAAAGGCAATCATTATAAAAGTGTTTATTTATTAAGGTTTAACGACACTTTAACAGCCAAGGTCATATCATGTCGGTGGCAGTTTAACGGGTGAAGGAATCCAGAGTACCTGGAGAGAACCACTGAGCAATGACGAGCAGCTGCCAGCTCCCCAACATCGTAACTCCACACTGCAGCACAGGTAGGGTTAGATTGGTTGAAGACATGCGCATCATCGACGTGCAGTACACCTTAGCACACAGCGTCACCGTGCCCCCATGTGGACAAACAGGGTTAAATGCCTTGCCCAAGGACACAATGCAGGAGTCCGAATCGATCGCTCAGATGGTCACTCATCTAAGGACTAACCAGGCTCGACATTGCTGAACTTTGGTGATCTGACGAGAACCAGTTACCGCAAGGCCACCGTGCCCCCATCAAGATAAAAGTGTCTTGCTTAACTGGTAGAGTGCTAAGTTATTTTTGGTTATCAAAATTTGTTCATGTGTCTATGCCTTGTTACAATTTATGGGAGAGTGCCAAGAGGCACTCTCCCATAAATTGTAACAAGGCAAACCCGTATAGACTAAGTAATGTTGCTTCTAAGATAATGTGAAGCACATCCACAGAATATGACACCTTCAGGCTGGGGTACCTGCTCTTCATATTAAAGCCCTGATAGTGGCTTCTAGCACTCTACCAGTTAAGGGCACAATGCAGTGGCCACTGGTCAGGATCAAATACATACTCATCTCTTTGGTATGAGTTTCAGAGGCATGCATTACCAGAGAAAGATATACGAACGCCAACTCATGCCCCGACTTGCTCACAGCAACACTGTAACAACACAAACACATTTCATCTGACAAAAAATCCAACATCTATCTCCAAAAGAAAGAAATGAAATCTCAGTAATAAATATAAGATCTTAAAATTATAAATAAATTCACAACATTGGAATGTCAATTATATGTAATTCACATAATGCAAATCTGGCAGGTCAACGCACAACTTCAACAACAATTTATTAATTAAATAATTATGAAAAATATAAATCAATGGAAAATAGTCCATTAAATTTGGTTGGAATGATGTGAGAGGTAAATTGCTTATTCAATTCTTTTTCATAAAAAAAATAACTGGATTTTATATGTTTAGTCATTGTCTCCATGAAATATGCAAAAAATTGATTAGAATTTGATCATCATTTACATGTAGTTGTGAAGACCGTGACGTGTATATTAAATAATTTATTGAACAGTTTAGCAATCTGAATGTAGTGACCATCCACTCATGGATGGTCACTACATTCTGACTGCTAAACAATTTATTTATTTATTTATTTATTGGGGTTTAACGAAACAACAGCCAGGGTCACCTCATTCGGACAGTTTCACGGGTGGAGGAAGTCGGAGTACCTGGAGAGAACCACCGAGCAATGGTGAGCAACTGTTAGGCTCCCCAACATACTAACTCCACACAAGCAGGGTTAGCATTGGCTGAAGACTATTATGATCCCTGATGAGTCTGGAGGTGGGATGGGGAAATCTCACCCAAGGGGCAAGATACTTGAACCAGACCCGAGGCTTGCCGAGGGTCTTATTCAAATATCTTGCCCCGAGGGTGAGATTTCCCCATTCCCACCTTCAGACTCATCGAGGATGATTTTTCTCTCCCCCCCCCCCCCCCCCCCCCATGCAGCGATTACATTAGCCAGAGGTAATCGGGAGTCACATGCTGATTCAATCAACTCATTTTGTATTTGTTGTTTTGAGAAACTGATGACCCCATCGGAAAGAGCATGCACAAGTTATGCCATATATATATATACCATGAAATCGATTAGGAACGGTGGCAGCTTGAGGGTTGAAGAGTTTTAGAGCATCGAACTTTGATCACACTGCAGTCCGATGACGTCAATATGAATTAGTTGGCTGCAAGAAACTGATACGATATGCATAATGTCATAATAACGTTATAAATGTATAGGTGGGGTGGGATACATCTGTCTCTCTCTGCTATCTCCCCTGGGACACACGTATGTTACACATGCAGTGGGGGAGAAAAGTGCATCATCGACATGCAGTATGCCTTAGTACACAATGCCACCATGCCCCCACGTTGGCAATAGGGTGAATTGTCTTGCCCAATGACAAAACGAGGTTGTTGCAGGTGGGAATCAAACCAAGGACTTCTTGACTTGCAGCCTGCACCTCTACCTACTGAGCCACTGTACCCCCCTTGCTAAACAATCATATAAACATTAGAACACCGAGAAGATTTTCTAGAATGATCTATCTGAGAAATTAGTCAGGTGGACAAAGATAAATTCTGTTGAAAAATTTGTAATACAGCAATGTGTTACCTTTCATCAGTTTATGGTAATGCTAAGTGATTTTCAGTGCCGTCGCATTACTGCGATACCATCAAGCCTGAATATAAACAACCTGTCATTTGCAAAATGAGGTCTCAAGAGGGTGAGTTTGCTGATGCTATCCCATACAGTGGGCCATTTTATCCTCTAGGTACATTTTTCTGTTTTGGCTTGAGACCTTGATTCAGACTGAGGTTCACAGAGGGTAAATTTTGTGATGCTACCCAGGTGTGCAGGGTAGCATCACCATATTCACCCTCTGGGGACCTCATTTTGCAGATGCCAGTCTGCTTATTTCAGGCCTGGATACCATTCTTTTCAACTCCTGGTTAAATTGTCAGTTGCATTATGAAAAAGATTTGGATATGTTGATACCAGTGTGCCGAAGGTTAAATTTACAATTACCCTTATAAAATCATAAAAAAACAAATACATGTAAATGGCTTGGTTGTTGATAGTTTATGACCAGACCAACAATGTGTTTTGAGAAGTATTTTCGTGGTCTATGATGAGGCTAGTTTTTCTACAGAACCACTCCTTAATTTATGTTATCCAATTTCAAGAGTTTGGGAAATGCATAGGATACCAAAAATTATTTGAAATTCAAGCTTTGGTTATCTCCCTTGATATGCTATGTAACTGGAAATTTTTCATCGCATTGGCAGGGTTACCATGTCTTAGGATGGGTCGGTGAGCTAGTAAACTGTATCACTGTTTGTAAATTAGATAAATCATGTTTGAATGACTGGTGGGCTTTAAAAAAAAAATATTTATTTACTGGTGTTTAAGATCACATATTTCTGCATAATGGCTAAACATGACTACAACTTGTAGATAAAGTCAAGTTTAACCCTTTACCCAACGCAGATTTTTTCAAAATTTATTATTTTAAATACCATTTTTTAAATTTTTTTCCAAACATTTCAACAAAACCATATCATGTGACCCGTCTTTGGAACGAGCTCAACGAGCTCGTTCCAAAGAGGGGTCACATGGTATGGTTTTGTTGAAATTTTTCGAAAAATAATATTTCTTCAGCTGCTGAATTTGCATATTACGTGAGCAGGCGATTCGTTGGGGAAAGGGTTAGTCAATAATTTATATCCATGTTGCCCATTTTAGTGGACTTCCACCACAAGCATTGGTGACTGGGTCCCATTTTACCAGTGAAAAAGAGCTTGTTTAACACAGTAAACAACCACTACTTTACTTCCCAGGGTTCCCACAGGGGTGGATTTATGAAACATTCAAGAACATACCCTACAGGTTAAGAGTTAACCCTTTATCCAATGCAGACAATATCAAAATTCCTTATTTTAAATATTATTTTTTTTAATTTTTCAAAAAATTTCAACAAAACCATATCATGTGACCTGTCATTGGAACGAGCCCAACAAGCTCGTTCCAGTGGGGGTTACATAACATGGTTTTGTTGAAATTTTTTAAAAAAGAATATAATTTTTTTTTCAACCGTTCTTTGGAATGATCTCAACAAGCTCATTCCAATGAGGGCCACATAATATGGTTTTGTTGAAATTTTTTGGAATTTAAATTTTTTTCTTTCAACTGCTCTGAATTTTTATATTACGTGGGTGGATTATTTATTTATTGGTGTTTAAAGTCACATATTTCTGCACAATGGCTAACCATGACCGTGACAGTTTTATGGGTGGAGGAAGCCGGAGTACCCGGAGAGAACCACCGAGCAACTGTCAGCTCTCCAACATACCAACTCCACACAAACAGGGTTAGCATTGGTTGAAGACAGGTGCACCATCGACGTGCAGTACGCCTTAGTACACAGTGTCACTGTGCCCCCACGTGGGCAATGGGGGTGAAGTGTCTTGCCCAAGGACACAACGTGGTTGCCGCAGGTGGGATTCGAACCGTGGACCTCTCGGCTTGCAGCCTGCACCTCTACCAACTGAGCCAGCGCGCCCCCACGTGGGTGGATGTGGCCACTTCATTAACCCTTTACCTAACTTGAAAAGCAGACGACACTTGCAAAAAAATTCTTGAATAACTATTTTTTTTTCATTTTTTGTCTTAAAAACATAGGTTATGACCCCTCATTGGAACGAGCTCGACGAGCTCGTTCCAACGAGGGGTCATAACCTAAGTTTTTGAGACAAAAAATGAAAAAAATAATGAAAATTAATTGACGATATTTGAGAATAGCGCTGGCCGGTTTTGGCCGTTACGTTGGGTAAAGGGTTAAGTAAAGATTAAACAAAGACTATGGTCGACAAGAAAGAATTTCCTTGTTAGAATGCATAGCTGTAATGTGCAACGATGATGTTGTGAAGATAATGATGATCATGATGCTGTGAAGACGTTTTCAAACTATTTAATTTATGAGCCTGTGTTTACGTACTTCGCGAAAGCATATCATGTGAAAAATAACTGCTTTGTTAGAATATATTGGTGTGTACCTATAGATACCCTCCAATATAAGAATAACAGGATTCTGAAGG
Source organism: Pictodentalium vernedei (assembly GCA_031216915.1). Classification (NCBI taxonomy): domain Eukaryota; kingdom Metazoa; phylum Mollusca; class Scaphopoda; order Dentaliida; family Dentaliidae; genus Pictodentalium; species Pictodentalium vernedei. Next base: position 46,182,284 of record CM062297.1, on the reverse strand, counting down.
GCACTGGGGTTTACTAACAGCCCAACAGAAAGGATCAACATTTTGGATCTCGCGATCCATTTGGATACTCGCAAAAATGATACCGAAAAGCCATACGTGCTAAGAGTGTCCCAAGATCCCTTGAGGCCATCGTGGTTCAACACCTGTTGTAAGATCAGCCAGGTTAACACATGTTAAAAAGTCCGATAGTTTATAAGCAGCCCAATATGCAGTCAAGGACCACTAATAAAGTGGATGGCATTTAATCATTTCTGGTGGGCAGTTTATTAACTACAATGCCAGACAAAGTCATGTTATTACTAATATTACCACTGGTACCAATAAACCACAATAAATAACTGCAAGTGGGTTGAAATAGAATTGTACAGTGGAAATCAGTGATGACAAGGCATTATTTTTAATAACTTTAAATATAAATACAGTGGAATCCTGTTAATATTTATTTATTTATTTATTGGTGTTTAAGGTCACATATTTATGTACAATGGCTAATCATGACCGTGACAGTTTTACGGGTGGAGGAAGCTGGAGTACCCGGAGAGAACCACCAAGCAACTGTCAGCTCCCCAACATACCAACTCCACACAAGCAGGGTTAGTATTGGTTGAAGACAAGTGCACCATCGACGTGCAGTACGCCTTAGTACACAATGCCACCGTGCCCCCACGCAGGCAATGGAGATGAAGTGTCTTGCCCAAGGACACAACGCAGTTGCCGCAGGTGGGATTCGAACCGAGGACCTCTCGGCTTGCAGCCTGCACTTCTACCTACTGAGCCACCACGCCCCAACCCTGTTAATTGAATAGCCACTTTGGAAATTATTCATTTAACGGGAGTATACAATTAACAGGGACTGTGTTACTTTCCAGTATTCTAGAGATAAACTTGGCATTAAATCTATTATATCTTGTTTGACAGAGCTCCATGAGCTCTGTCAAAAAAGATATAATAGATTAACAACCTGTATTGGATGTACTGAGGCCAAATTAGTCTATAAACAAAGGAAAACTCTGGAAAGTCAGGGTAATTTCTCAACAGGTTACAAGAATTTATATTCAATTAACAGTTTACTCAATAACCTATATTCAGTTAACAAGTCAAATTTGTACTGGAGGTATGGTAAACAGTTTTGTGCTGGGAAATTATATTCAATTAACAGGGATATACAATTAAGAGATATCCAATTAAGTGGGCTCCACTGTACCAATTATTAGTTCAGATGTCCGAACGTAGTGGCTGCCCCAGTGGGGCAACCACTATGTTCAGACAGCTGAACTACAACTATCGTCTGCTTGGCTGTCAAACAGAAGTCGAATGGTGACATGTCTATCACATGTCAGGTCTACAGAGATTTTAGACAACTTACAAGTGATCAAACTGTAGTTGGAACACATAGTTTACGAAGCCATAATTTTGTCTATCATAGTCTTTGTGTATCATCTCTTCCGTGACATGATGAAAATACGTCAAAATGAAATTCGTTTGCACAATATCATGGAGAATCAAATTTCGAGCGAAGAGAAATGCTGAGAAACGTCCATCAAACAGATCTAAATCATGTGCCATGTTGGGCTGTTAGTGAAACGATCACTCATTAATGGCCCAACATGATCTATCAAGGTTTATGCAGTTTTAAAGTTTGACAACTAGGAATGTCCTGGAAAGTAATAATAACAGATTTTGTCTCAATATCCCGATAAATTCTGTCTATTGACTGGTCAGAGTGCCTTGGACAAACAGCCATGGCAAAGGGTGCACCCAACATCCAAGGTATGTGAGAGCGTGCAACATCCAGGGTAAAAGCGCATGCAAAACATCGGGGGTATATGGTTTAAATGAAAGCCTTTTGCTTTTGCTCGCCTCAATATAAAAATCGAACCAAAAAACCTGAAAATAGTCACAAATATCAAAAGATTTCCGACAATTTGATCATATTTTGCTGTTATACCGGGTAAATTAAATAAGCTATGTTTTTAAAGCAAAAAAAATTTCAAGTTATTCAAAACTTTTTTGTAAGTGTCAACCTCTCGTCATTTTAGAACAAGCTATTAATCAAAATATAATATATTTTCATTTTTGGAATTCACTGAAAAAAAACTTTTCCACAATCCATTCCAATGAGGGGTCATAAGCAAGTGGTACTCTTAACCTGCTAAGTATTTTAAAATTATTTTTCAACGAATCTAGCCATGGCTGCTTCATAGCAAGCATGACTAGATAGATTTGTTGAAAAATTCATCTAAATTTAACTATAGATACCATTGGTCAAAAAATCCATTCAATGGTAAAGGTCAAGAATAGAGGACCGCGCATTTTTTAAGAAGATAAAACATTTTTTACAACTCTTTTGGAGTTTCTTATTATTCTAAGACATGTTTTACACAAAATTAGCCCAAAATGCCGATACCCACTGACAAATATCACCGCTTTTAACCCTCTTTATACTCCCTTAACTTTATTCTCCAAACAATTTCAACAACAAAACCTGCGGTAAACAGGTACGCGATTCTTCGTTTTTTTCCGCTATAGTGTAAACTCCATCTCATCAGAGTATATGAGGGTGTAATTACAATGGGAGAATGAATTAGGGCCAGTTTGGGATGGATACAGGTTAGCTAACCCGTACCCATCCAAAACTGACCCTAGTACGCAAAGAAGGCAATGATTAGAATACGGCGACCAATGCATTAGGGTCAGTTTAGGATGGGTACAGGTTAGCTAACTCGTACCCATCCTAAACTGATCCTAGGATGCAAACAAGAGGCCCCAAGGGGCCTGAGGGCGCTCACCTGACATGGTAGCCTAAATATCAACCCAGAGAATTGATTTCAACAAGTTGCATCTGCTCCTCCTAAGAAAAGCTTATACCAAATATCCAAAGATTCTGACCAGTGGAGCTAAAAAAAAAAGAAGATTTTTAAAGAATATTCCTCATATTGGACTAAGTTATAATTCGGGCTCCCACAGGGACTTGGCTTTAACAAACTTGAACCTCACCCCCCTAAGGATGCTGCACACCAAATATCAAAACATTCCGACTGCTGGATCTGAAGAAGAAGATTTTTAAAGAAAATTCCTCATTTTGAACTAAGTTATAATTCAAGCTCCTACAGTGAGTCCAAATATGGACCTAGAGACTTGGCTTGAACAAACTTGAATCTCACCCCCCTAAGCATGGTGCATACCCAATGTCAAAAGATTCTGCCTGCTGGATCTTGAGAAGAAGATTTTCAAAGAAATTTGCCTTAAATGCACTAAGTTCGAATTCAAGCTTCTATAGTGAGCCCAAATGTGAACCTAGGGAGCCGATTTGAACAAACTTGAATCAGATCCCCTCCACAATGTTGCACACCAAATATCAAAAGATTCTGCCTGCTGAATCTGGAGAAGAAGATTTTTTTAAGAAATTTGCCTGAAATGCACTAAGTCCGAATTCGAGCTTCTATAGTGAGCCCAAATATGAATCCAGGGGGCCATTTTGAACAAACTTGAATCAGATCCACCCCTCAATGTTGCATACCAAATATCAAAAGATTTTGCCTGCTGGATCTGGAGAAGAAGATTTTTTAAGAAATTTGCCTGAAATGCACTAAGTTTGAATTCGAGCTTCTATACTGAGCCCAAATATAAACCCAGGGGGCCGATTTGAACAAACTTGAATCAGATCCACCCCACAATGTTGCATACCAAATATCAAAAGATTTTGCCTGCTGGATCTGGAGAAGAAGATTTTTGAAGAAATTTGCCTGAAATGCACTAAGTTCGAATTCGAGCTTCTATACTGAGCCCAAATATAAACCCAGGGGGCCGATTTGAACAAACTTGAATCAGATCCACCCCACAATATTGCATGCCGAATATCAAAAGATTCTGCCTGCTCGATCTGGAGAAGAAGATTTTTTAAGAAATTTGCCTGAAATGCACTAAGTTCGAATTCGGGCTTCTATAGTGAGCCCAAATATGAATCCAAGGGGCCAATTTGAACAAACTTGAAACAGATCCAGCCCACAATGTTGCATACCAAATATCAAAAGATTCTGCCTGCTGGATCTGGAGAAGAAGATTTTTTAAGAAATTTGCCTGAAATGCACTAGGTTCGAAATCGGGCTCCTATACTAATCCCAAATATGAACCCAGGGGGCCGATTTGAACAAACTTGAATCAGATCCACCCTACAATGTTGCATACCAAATATCAAAAGATTCTGCCTGCTGGATCTGGAGAAGATTTTTTAATCTTTTTCCCATTGCCTACAGTGTTAAAAAGTGCTGACTCAGCACTTTTTCAAAGTCCTGAAAAAAGTACCTTGTGATCAAACCGATAGGGATTTTTTTTAACCATTCTATTCTACTGGATAAAAGTAAGCTTTATACAAAATAAGAATTCTCTGTGCCATGTAGTTTTGGAGATATGGCAGTTTTAAGGTTTTTCCTATTTTTAGCTCCCGAGGTTCCCAAAGGGCAATGAGAAAATTTTTTTTTATATCAATCAACTACTTATGACCCATTATCATCTCATGTCAAATTTGGTTCAAATCGACCTAACGGTTCGGAAAATAGAAATTTTAGGCGTGGCCAAAATTTTTGCCCCTCCCATAACGAAGGCAAATAATGCCCGACAAACTTCTCTTGAACAAACTTGAGTCTACACCTCAAAAGGAAGCTGCATACCAAATATCAAGTCTCTGCTATTGCTGGTTCTTGAGAAGAAGATTTTTTAAGAATTGGAGCATTTTTGCCCCATCCCTCTGCTCAATATGAGCTGAAACCTAATTTGACAAAAAATCAAAATGCCCTTATATAACCCCTACTCACATGAAATTTCATTAATATGCGGCCAGTGGTTTGGGAGAAAAAGGCCCAAACACCACCTTCACGACGGACGCCGGACGAAAAGTGATCAGAATAGCTCACCCTGACTTTCAGTCAGGTGAGCTAAAAAGGTAATGATTGCTCCCCTGTGACGTCACAACGAAACATCTGCAGCTCCATTTCAAAAAGCGATCAGAAATTCATTTTGTTTCAAAAACCCGTCTCCGAGAAAAGGGTTAAAAGTGATAATTTTTGTGGGTGGGTATCGGTGTTTTGGGCTAATTTTGTGTAAAACATGTCTTAGAATGATAAGAAACTAAAAAAAGTTGTGAAATATGTTTTATTTTCTTAAAAAAATGTGCGGTCCTCTATTCTTGGCCTTTACCCATTCAATTTACATGGGGAGGGGGGGGGGGGGGAATTTGGTTAAATGTGCCAAATTATAGTTATTTCAGTAGCAAGAGATTTTATGTCCAGGCAGGAATATCTGCCAGCAGCATGCAAGGACTTAAATGCATCTTGAGAATATTACTGGATGCTTTTGGCCATTATGTTGGGTAATTTATTTATTTATTAGGGTTTTAACATTTTAACAGCCAAGGTCATATCGTGTCTGTGACAGTTTTATGGGTGGAGGAAGCTGGAGTACCCGGAGAGAACCACCGAGCAGCTGCCAGCTCCCCAACATCGTAACTCCGCACTGCAGCACAGGCAGGGTTATATTGGCTGAAGACATGCGCACCATCGACGTGCAGTATGCCTTAGTACACGGCGCCATCATGCCCCCATGTGGACAATCAGGGTTAAGTGGCTTGCCCAAGGACACAACGTGGGAGTCTGAATCGATCGCTCAGACGGTCACCCATCCAAGGACTAACCGGGGGCGACATTGCTTAACTTCGGTGATCTAACGAGAACCATTATGTTGGGTAAAGAGGTGCTATAGATGAGATTTACACTAAGGCTATACAATAGGCCCCTGCGAATCACATATTTTTGATTTGAATCGAATCTGGAATTGAATTTAAATCAGGTCTATTATTCAAAATGTAATCGAACCTCAAATCAAATCAGGGATGTCTAGAAGGTGACCGATTGGGGAGGGGGGGGGGGGGGGGTGCTGTAAACCTGATTTGTTGTGACTGTGATGTCTGAAGTCCCAAGTGATAAAATATTCCAACTACACCATCAAGGCATGCCTTCATCGAAGGCATGCCTTGATGATGTAGCTGGAATATTACCCAGTAAGGGTTTCGGTTCAAAAACAGAAAAGAGTGTGTGAATTGCCCGTACTATGTATTGCGCTGGACTAGCCGATAGCAACATCACAGAGATTACAAGGAAATTTTAATTTTGCTTCCAGCAGTGGTAGTGACTGGCGAGACTGGAATTAGCATGAGTGTAGATGTTCTTTATGTTAATATAGCAGAAATTACACTCAGTCTTCATTTTCAGCATTATTTCCATCTGAACTTTGAGAGGATGAATACGACTGATGCCAAGCAATATTCCAGTGAAAGGATTCAAAGGGAAACGAACCGGGAAGCTGATTTCGAATCGAACCAAATACAAACTTTATATTCAAAATTTAATTGAATCTCAAAGCTTTGCAGGGCCCTACTGTAAATGCAGTGCAGAGGGTTAGTTACTCCGTTATTTATTATTTATTGGTGTTTAAGGTCACATACTTATGCACAATGGCTAATGATGACCTTGACAGTTTTACGGGTGGAGGAAGCTGAAGTACCCAGAGAGAACTACCGAGCAATGACGAGCAGCTGCCAGCTCCCCAACATCGTAATTCCACACTGCAGCACAGGCAGGGTTAGATTGGTTGAAGACATGCGTACCATCGACGTGCAGTATGCCTTAGTACATGGCGTCATCGTGCCCCTTGAGGACATTCGGGGTTAAGTGCCTTGCCCATGGACACAACATGGGAGTCTGAATCGATCGCTCAGACGGTCACCCATCTAAGGATTAACCGGGCTCGACGTTGCTTAACTTCGGTGATCTGACGAGAACAGGTTACCGAAATGCCACCGCGCCCCCTAGTTACTCAGTTAATATTGAAAACTTTTTACAACCTCAAAGTGTAACAATACCAAGCCTGGATATAAGCAATCTGTCATTTTCAGAATGAGGTCCCCAGAAGTTGAATTTGCTGATGCTAACCATACAGTGGGCTAGAATCCCCCAATTTATCCACTGGGTACCTCTTTCTATTTAGGTCTGAAACCTTGATTCAGACTGAGGTTCACAGAGGGTAAATTTGGTAATGCTACCCTGCTGTGCAGGGTAGCATCACCAAATTGACCCTCTGGGGACCTCATTCTGCAGATGACGGTCTGCTTATTTTCACGGCTTGTGCAATGCACAGGGTTAGTGACATTTTCTGGTTATAAAACATTGGTAACTGCCATGTCACATACTACATGAAAATGTACACTCACTAAGGCTGTGCAATGCACAATGTTAGATAGATAGATCTTTATTTTGCAGTATACTAGTACATTGATTACAAAATAACATTACAACAAACAGGAACATAAGCTAGTATACGGCATGGAAATGGCATAGCCTATAAGGCTGTCTTCCTGCCATTCCCGTAAAAAGAAAGATATCAAGTTTCTTTGGCATCAGTGTATCGAAGCGCTTTCCCCAAGACAGGGTTGTCTGATCTTTTATTTATAATTCAGGGGGGCTAGAATGTATTTGAGAATTAAGGGATGGGGATAGAAGGATGAGATATCAGAAGATTACAGCTGGCAGATGACACAGTCGGGGCATGTTGGGTTGTCACATTTGGAGTTAGGACGCGAATAATTATTCAGGGCTCTATCAATTAAGGACGTTTTAAATCTGGGTCTATTTAATTGCTCAATTTGTGGGTCTATACTATTCCAGGTTCTTGGGAAGGAGTGTAATGGCAGCACAGCAGAGAACTGTGTTCTTGGTTTGCGGGTATCTAATTTACCGGTGTGCCTTGTATTCATTCCTGAGGGGTTTCTATATACTTGAAAAGTATCATCGAATGACATAGGGAGTTTTTTGTTCGTCCAGTCGTGCATAAAAAGGGAGACGTGAAGGCTGTAGAGATCACTGAATTTCAGAATGCCACAATCTCTGAAAAGGTGATCTGTATGGGAGAGATATGATTTTTTTGTTATGACCCAGACAGCTCTTTTTTGTAGTTTTAGAATTCTACTGGTGTAGGTCGAATGGCCCCAGACCTGGATACCATATATAAGATGACACTGAATCAGTGAGAAGTATAAAGTTTTCATTACCTTCGTGGGCAAGAAGCTCTTTGCCCTATTTAGTACAAAAATTGCACTTGCTATTCTTGAGCACACCACAGATATATGCTCTTTAAATTTCATATTTTCATCCATATGTACGCCAAGAAATTTTATATTTGTTTGTTCTTGCTCGTTACCAACTGGCTCAATATTTGTATTGTTTAGAAATAGTTTAATATCGTTTACCTTATACGAATCGTTTTGTGGATGAAGTAGCATATATTTGGTTTTAGTAGGGTTGGGGGCTAGTTTGTTGGCAGAACACCAAGGGTTTAGTTGCATCATAGAGATGGCCTTATTTGTACCAGTAAGGAAAGAGTGGCTAACTCTGTACATCACACAGAATTACTGGCTAACCACTAGGCATTGCACAGGATTAATTGATAGGCTGCCAAATAACACACGACATGAAAATATACAGTTACTAAAGCTTAAAAATGCACAGGGCTAGTTTGTTACGTGTCACATAGGGTACAGGATTCAAGGAAGTAATGGAAATATTTATACTGGATTGTTGAAATGTTTTTAAAGTGAATTCCAAAAATGAAAACATTCTATTTTCAATTCATAGCTTGTTTTAGGTATATTAAAAACTTGACGATAAAGTCTTTTATCTTACAATCAACATGTATTTTGTCTGTATTAACTCCGCAACTTTCATGTATCCGACCCCTTGATACAGATGTTTGTATCCAGGCCTGAAAATAAGCAGTCTAACATTTGCATTATGAGGTTGGAAGAGGGTGAATTTGATGATGCTATCCCATACAATGGGCTAATTTATCCTCTGTGTACTTCTTTCTGTTTAGTTTTGAGACTCTGATTCAGATTGAGGTTCACAGAGGGCAAATTTAGTGATGCTACCCTGCTATGCAGGGTAGCATCACTAAATTCACCCTCTGGGGACCTTATTTTGCAGATGACAGTCTGCTTATTTTCTGACTTGTTTGTATCAGGGGGTCGGATACAAGCATGTTCCTTTCGCGAGAGTTCCATTTTTTTTCTTTTTGTTCATCCGTACGAATAAATAGTTTGTTATATATTCGTCTATATTCTTGACTTATCCCCAATATATTGTAAGATAAAGTGATTATTACCATTATGTGGATGTACAAAATATGTATCCGAGTCTCGCTCCAGGTTCTAAGGATAGATTACAACTCGTCTTCGACTCGTCGTGATCTACCCTTAAAAGCTGTAGCTCGACTCTGATACATACATATTGTGTACATCCACAAAATGGTAATAATCTCTATTTATCCAACAATCATACAGATTTTGGCCTGAAAACTAGGGACCTGCGAATATCAAATTTTGTCTCGAATCGAATCTCGAATCGAATGTGAACGAGGATTTCGAATCGAATCTCGAATATCGAATAGTGGTCGTGTATATGCTAACAATTGTTGTTTCGGGTGCCGTAGGATCATTGGCATTTTTGGATAATAGACTGGCGGTGATAACTGGCGGGAAACGGAAACATACTTGGCCATACTGAACTTTTGTAAACACACGTCACGCGCGAATTAAAATATCGAAAGCTAAATTAAATCATTGAAACTAAACGAAACGCATTCTGCAGCCTGGTATATCATATAAGTTAGCTTGTTCTGGTACATTCATTCAACTTCATTGGGTCATCACATGTATCCACAATAACTGCTGTTACCAACTTCCCCTGATCTTTAATCACGAGTGATTCACGACACATATAAACGCTCATTGACCTCTCCATTTTATATACATTCCGTGTCGGCGTCTTTATATAAACGCGTGACCGCTTCATTGCAAATTGCAATGTAAGGGGGGTAATTCTATTATACTGCACTTTACTGTAAAACATGCTGGTTTCGTCGAACTCCCGTAACACGCAGTGGTGTGCATAATGCATATGCGATGCGATCATGCGAGCATGCCGATTTAAGACCAAGTTGCGAGGTTATATTATAACGGGAATGTTACCGGATGGGGGTGGGTGGGGGTGCTACTCCGATGCACGCACCTAACTAACTGATAAACGAACGTGATTGCAAGCCTATTATCGGAGCAGAAACACACGTATCGGCACAGTGGCGTGAAAAAAGTTTTCCCGACCTAGTCAGACGAGATTCGAAAATTTCGAACCCATGACACCAGCATCGAATCGAATCGAATAGCTGCAAGGATTCGAAACTGAATCGAATAATCGAAGGTTCGCAGGTCCCTACTGAAAACCACGAGAAATGGTACGTATCACATGTGTTCTGATTCTGTATCATATAGACGAGTCGTTTCCGGTAACGCGACAGCGACAGTTATGGGCGATTGGCTACAAATTCTACAATAAATAGAAACTGCACAATTCAATATTACACCAACCCGGTTCCTGAGGATGTGCCCACATCGCAAACTTGTAAATTAAAGCGGATCATCATAGGAAGTGACAATGAGAGTGAATAATTTGACAACACAACTTTGAAAATTGTGGTGACTGCTTTACTCATTGTTTGTCAGAGTGCACAACAATAGAGTTCCATCAAATACAGGTTTTTTGTAAAACTTTTTCTCGCCCAACATTATGTCCCAAAACTGTATTAATAATTTAAGATTTAATCTGTTTATGTGACAGAATTGTTAGATAAATTTAATTATCATGACAATGTGCATGTCATGTGACTTGCATCAAATTCTCGGTGGTGTCCAAAAATTGGATCACAACTTGTAGGCAAGATCCATTTTTGGACACCACCTCGAATCTGATACAAATCACAGGACATGCACATTATCATGATAATCTGTATTGCATGAACTTGTTTAAAATACTTGTCTATTGAAATAATGTTGGGTTTCTGCCAATCTTTTTCATTTTTTTTTTATATTTCGTCGTCTGAGTGCTAGAATGTTCTATGTCCCATACGGGACATAGAACATTCTAGCACCCAGCTGACGATTTGTCTGCAAGTCTTTCGACTATTGAGCTTCTGTCGCCTAAACCAGTTTATTAATCTACTTCTTTCGAAGAGTACTCAAATTCGTTGTACTATGGTATTTGTATTATCAGGTTGCAAATCAGTCGACACATATTGTCAGGGTAATCTGTATTGATATTATGGAATCATTGCAAGTGTCCTTGTAATACATAAGTTGAGATATGAGATTCTTTAGAAACTTTATTCTGGCACAGGTTTAATGACGACAGCCATAGTTTTGGATTCTTCTGGATAAGCTACATTGACTTGTATTGAGAGATTATTACCCCTTGTACATACAAAATTATCTGTTTGTTCCACCTGTATTACTTTTTCTTCTGGGTTATATATAATAACGGTAGCTTGTACATGAGCTTCTCCACCAATCATGGCAGATTCATGGCAGTAAATCTGTAGAGACCAGGTGTCCATGTTTTTTCTATATGTAATCTTCCAATCACCTTCTTTCGATATTGAAGGCACTGGACCTACATATGTGCGAACGTCTACCTGAATTCCAAATCTCAGCGTGTTTTGCATACGAACCGTATCAACGACTAGATGGGTGTAATTTCGGGGCAAGTAAAAAGCTTCCTGAAATGAGACATTGACAGAACTCTGTGCCGGACAAAGAGAGCGAAATCGGTAGGCTTTTCCTATAAGTTCATGAATCAGTGATTTACATTCCTTCCTTTCTGCAAATTCACTGCACTCTATTTCATACAGCTGTGTGACCATGAGCTGAGGAAATCGTATCAGTGGCAACAGTCGTTGAGCATTACTGGCAAAATTTCCTTTGTGTGAATCATGAGTTAACCAATCAACAACAGAACAGTAAAGCTGGTACTCGTTCTGAAGAACCAGATCCGAATTATTGAGAATATCAAAAACAAAATCAATATCCATTTGTAACCATTCTGTCGACTGAAGTATCCCTTCTGCATTCCATGATATAGTCATGGCACACTGTTCTATAAGATCGGCTAAGTTTAACACTTTAGCCCATGAGTACCAATTGAGAGCATTGTGCACTTTCGGAGACCTAGTATGCTCCACCATATATTGAGTGCACAAGTTCTTCAATGATATCACATTGTATTTGTCTGCAAGACACAAAACTCCCACTGCGATTTCCACGTTGATGTTTATTTCTGCCGTATACAAAAAACGTAAGAATTTATCAAATACCAGAAAAGACTCGGGCGATTCGTTTAACTCAAGAACTCCGGAGTTAGTACTCTGAACAAACCGACTGTCATATAGCATAGTACGAAACACTTCACTGGATTTTGCGAGCACAAATTTATGTGCAAAGTACGAGTGTTCACCAACTTTCAATAAGATATCACTTAATGCTTCCTGATTATAAAACTGAGATACGTTTTGTATAAAGTCTCCTTGATCTCTAAGGATTTGACTCTGACCTTCTGGACTTGTTGGTGAGGTTGGCGATTGCACCTGTGGCTGATTTTCCATCACCTGAAAGAGAAGATACCGGGTAAAACAAATCTATGTATTCCAATATTTTTCTAGGTTCAATTTTAGACTTCATGTACAAGTTCTGCTGAAAAAGTGCTGATTGCTTTCAGCAAAGACCTGCACTGCAGTTATGCTCATTTATCATTTGGAAGCAATAAATTTAGTCCACTCACTTTCGATATTTAAATCATTGCATGCTGCTGGTGCAAATTCCCATCCCGACAGGATTTCTCTTGCTACTGATGAAATTAGGGTTTGGGCACATTTAATAAAATTTTCCCCTGAAAACTGCATGGATTTGTTTATCATACCATAGATTTTTTTAGTTAAATTTAGATGAATGTTTCATCAAATCTAGTCATGGCTGCTTTTGATGAAAAATATCTTGAAAATACTTAATACAGATTAGGCCTAAAAAAATAAAAAAAATGTTTCTCAGGCCCTCCCACATGGTCCTTTTGGCTGCCGCATGCTCTCTTTTTATAACCAATTTAAACTTAAAAAAAATAAAAATTAAATGGTTTATGTCTGATATTTTACCCAAGTTAAAAAAATTGATGAATTTGTCCCTTTAGTGCAAGAAGGCTTTGCAATGCTTTAGCATTGCAAAGCCTTCTTGCACTCAAGGGATGAAATACACCACCACCCATGCTATTCTGTAGATTATGAGGCCTAAAACTTGAAGTAAGAACATAAACTTTTGATGGCAAAGAAGTAATTATCGAAAGAAAAAATAAAATAAAAAAACGCTCGCCCGCATGTAATTTTACAAATAATGGCCTGAGAAACAGAAGATCTACTTTGTGTGACCTTATCACCACGGTGTGTGTCTCCGGGAATTCAGATCAAGTCGAGTTGTAGGAACAGAACAGTATTTCGATGAGCCCGTTAGGGTGAGTCAAAATGCGTTTCTGTGCCTACAACGAGACTTGATCAGAATTTCCGGAGACACACACTGTGGTGATGATAAATTTATCTCACAATATTGACCACAAAATGTGTTATAAAACTATTTTAAGAGGAACGTTTTCATTTGCCTTATCGATGGAAAGACACAAGTTGAAAAAATAGAATAGCGTTCATTGATCTCCATATTGAGGTCAGTGATGACGTTACACTTCAGAGAAAATTACATCACTGGGATTTCCTTTACTGAATACTGTCTTACAAAGTGGAGCAACTGTGTGTTTCGTCAACGTGAATTTGGTTGTAACTTTTGCAACAATTACTGGTGAATTAAATATCCCTCTTGGTGTAAAGGTTTATTATATTTTAAAGTATGCCGTTCATCGTTTGCTGAGGTGGAGTTTTCCACATTTCATAGCGAAAGCTAATCCTTTAACTTCAAGAGAGAAGCCTCGACTCGAGCGTTCAGGAAAATCCCAGTAATAGGCTACAAACCAGCCCAAGGTGCCGAAAAGTGTGCATAATTTAACTATTCGTTGAGTTAACTTCCAGAGTGACATTTTAGCATGCCGTGCATAATAAATACGTCACAGGGCGTCTAGTTGGAAGACACAGCCTACGGTTCAGAGAAAACAATATTAGGTTCCGCTTCGCCTCACCTAATATTGTTTTCTTTGACGGGAAAAACGCAAAGCGATCGAAAAATGATATTAATGCCGTTGTTGCCAACAGCAAAATCACGAGCTTGTATCAGGAGCCCTTGATATGGATTCGGAACAAGGGCCCAGATACATTAAACTTTAATTGCGTAACAGTGCAAAAACGCCGCGATTGTGAGATAAGAGTTAATTGCAGGTGCATCCAGGGGCATAAATCCAAATATCCAGATTTTCTGTTCGCAGGGCAGCAAGTAGGGCAGGTTACCCGTTTACCATGGTCCTTGGCCCACGCAACTACTGCCCTGCCAAGGAATTATTTGCCAGGATGTTACCCTGTCTAACAGAATAGAGCTGAACAGCTCGGGTATGCTAGGCACCTCATATATCTTGGTCTTGTATAACTTCCATCTCAGTTCATATGCCCTACTGCCCATGCAAAAGGAGGTCAGGGTGTCCTTGTAAATTCAACAAGTCTGTTTACAATACATTCATTTATCTTCCTGTGTGGAGTGTTCTACCCTACAGGGCACCTCATATCATATGATATGTACTGCTAAAAGCAGTTGAAAAGGTGATATATATGCAGGGCAGTATTATTATTTATTTATTTATTGGTGTTTAAGGTCACATTCTTATGCACAATGGCTAATCATGACCGTGACAGTTTTACGGGTGGAGGAAGCTGGAGTACCCGGAGAGAACCACCGAGCAACGACGAGCAGCTGTCAGCTCTCCAACATCGTAACTCTGAACTCTGCACCGCAGCACAGGCAGGGTTAGATTGGTTGAAGACATGCGCACCATCGACGTGCAGTACGCCTCAGTACACAGCGTCATCGTGCCCCCATGTAGGCAATCGGGGTGAAGTGTCTTGCCCAAGGACACAACACGGTTGCCGCAGGTGGGATTCGAACCAAGGACCTCTCGGCTTGCAGCCTACACCTCTACCAACTGAGCCACCGCGCTCCCTTGCAGGGCAGTATGCACTGACAGTAGGGCAGAATGATGATCCCCCCCCACCCCATCCCACCCCCTCCCCCCAATATTTTTCGGTAGTTACGGGCCTGGGTGCATCGAAACTGCCAACTCACATTATGATGAGTAGAATAAGTATTGTAAACTGAAAAGGTATTTCCAGTCAAATGTTGTCGGCCTAAATAGGGAGACGATGCTTGACTAGAAACAACTACTACCAGACTACCTTAAATATTATTTCTTACATTCAATAAACTCACTACTGTTTTCCTCAGGGTTCTTGAAATTAAGTTATGAGATGATATTGGTAACTACACAAAAATGTCTTACTAATATGGACTTTTGATAAGCATTTACAGAGTGCTTTTCAGAAATTAAAAAAACACAAAACGCAGACAAAAGTTAGCAGATGTGATACATTCAACCCTCAACACTGACTTCTACAGCTAAAAACTTTATAACCAATATTCAAAAGCCAATAACTTTTGACCACTGAAATATGCTTGGCAGATATTTGGATCATCTCTTGTTTTTCTCTTGTTGAATTTAACCAATTATATCTTGTTTGACAGAGCTCAGGGTTGACAGAGCTTCCTCTATATAAGGTATATTTTGTTAAATATCAAACTGCATTGTGGGAAATATTTGCTGCTGAAAACTCTGCCATTTTGATATCAGCGTGCAGAGGGTTAACTGACCTCAATGAGTTCTGACAAACAAGCTTTAAGACGATAATAAATTCTCAACTTGACTACAAAATGGTTCTTTGTTGTTTTTAAATGGGTTTAAGATCATTTTCAGCAAACTATGGCTATATCATGACCGCAACATAGATAGGAAGTCAAGTTTAGTCAGTCATTTGTAGCAATGCTGCCAACTTTAGAAGGTTTCCACCCCTGGAGTTGGTTCTGCATCCTATTTTACAAATAAAGAAGAACTGGTTTACCACAGTAAACAAGCACTACTCTACTTCCTGGGGTTCCCATGGAGGTAACAGAATGTTGGAAATATACCAAATTCTGGTTAACCCTCATCACACTGGTGTCAAAATTGACTAATGTCAAAATTATTAAATTTTAACTGGCGGACAGCTACATTATTTTTGATAGTCTGAATATGTTCATCAAAATTTGTTTTATTACAAATTATTGAAGAGTGCCCATAGGCACTCTTCAATAATTTGTGATAAAACAAATTTATATAAACAAAATATTATTTCCGTTTGACAAAATATGAAACATGAGCAAGGAAAATGGCTTTTGCTCTGGTACCTCATAATTTTTTGGAAAGCCCTGATAGTGGCTTCTTGCAATCAGCCAGTTAAACAGCAAGTTTTTCCCATAATGCAACCAGGAATTTAACCCTTTACCCAATGCAGACGATATGAAAATTTATTATTTTTATTATTGATTTCTAAAATGTTTAAAAAAATTGAATAAAATCACATCATGTGACCCCTCATTGGAACGAGTTTGTTGAGCTCGTTCCAATGAGGGGTCACATGATGAGGTTTGGTTGAACACTTGTGTCTAGAAATCAAGATTTTTCAACTTTGGTGTGCGAATGGGTTAAATATCCCTATTAGTTGAATATTTTTACTGACAAAGTGGCAATATCACAGTTCAATTAGCAGGGTTCTAAAGCAGTAGTAACTATTGGGGCAGTTTACGAAATATAATCTGCTCTCATAATGATGTAAACAAATGCAATATATTCATCAAATCACACACATAAAGTGTATATTCTATTCAGTTCAGAGAAAGGATAAAAATCTCTTCATAAAATCGTGTCCATCTGTATATTTCTCACAACAAAGATCTCATTGAGATGACGATACACCATGGAAATTGTAATAATATTAATAAATAATATACCTTGCTCTTATTTTGAACCTGAAAAGAGCTGGTAATCTTTTCACAGACAGAGTTTTTTTCAAAATCATAGACTCTCCCTAAAAATAAATACAACGGCCAGGTACCAAACAGCTGTGAATGTTCTCTGGTGTCTGTAACATGTTATCTAAAAGCTAACATTTACATGTATTTACACCCATTTGAGTCATGCTATATTTGCTCTGCAAATCTTTCATCAATGTCATCCACCCTGGCAGGTGAGAACGTGAATTTAATAAAATAGTTTATTTTTATTACCCAACAATGTTTTTTTCAAATTTTACAATGCTGATTAAAATTTGAATATTTGATTTACAATTCATAACATACGGTAATCTTTTCCTTTTCAAAACAGAAGGTTTTTTCAATTGATTTATTATACTTAATTTATCCCAGAAAAAAAAAATAAATACAAAAAAAAACCAACAAGAAGTACCAGCTTGCAAACGTTCCATTAACTGGTAGAGTGCTAAATTATTTTTGGCCACCAAAATTTGTTCACATGTCTTTGCCTCATTACAATTTATAGGAGAGTGCCTGGGCACTCTCCTATAAATTGTAACAAGGCAAAACCTATCAGAGTAAATAATATTACTATTTATTTATTTATTGGTGTTTAAGGTCACATACTTTTATGCACAATGGCTAATCATGACCGTGACAGTTTTACGGGTGGGGGAAGCCGAGGTATCTGGAGAGAACCACCGAGCAACGACGAGCAGCTGCCAGCTCCCCAACATCGTAAATCTGCTCTGCAGAACAGGCAGGGTTAGATTGGTTGAAGACATGCGCACCATCGACATATGTACTTAGTACGCCTTAGTACACGGCATCATCGTGCCCCCATGTGGACAATCGGGGTTAAGTGCCTTGCCCAAGGACACAACGCGGGAGTCCAAATCGATCGCTCAAACGGTCACCCATCCGAGGATTAACCGGGCTCGACGTTGCTTAACGTCGGTGAACTGACGAGAACTGGTTACCGCAACGCCACCGCACCCCCCCCCCCCCCCCCCCCCCCCCCCAATAAGTTCACTTCAAAGATAATATGAAGAACAGCCACTGAATTTGAAGCCTTTAAGTTGCAGTTCCTGGCGCCCAGCACTCTACCAGTTAACTCTTTAACCCTTTACCTAACGCAGACGATATCAAAATTTATTATTTTAAATATCATTTCTTCAAATATTTTTTCAACTGCTGAATTTGCATATTACGCGGCAGATGTGGGCGATTCGTTGGGTAAAGGGTTAACTCACCGAGTATTTTCAAGATATTTTTCATCAAATCTAGTCATGGCTGCTGTATAGGTATGATGAAAAATTCATCTAACTTTAACTCCAGGAATCACTGAAGAAATAAACAATTCAATTTACAGTGAGAAAATATTTGATTAAATGTGCCCAATTTATACTTATTTCAGTGGCAAGAGAAACCCTGTCCAGGTGCAAAAACTATGAAACTTTTACATTTGTATTTTTTAGAATGATATTTTCTACCTATTAATATAACTGACTAAAATGAATCATTCGCATTTTAAAAGATATGGCAATTTGCCAACTGGCAAATTGCCAGATCTTTGAAAATGATAATGGTCCATTTTAACTCATTTAAAGACATAACTAGAAAATACAATTCTAGAAAATACAACTGTAAAAGTTTGATAGTATTGGCCCCTGGGCTGGAATATCCACCAGCAACATGCAAGGAGTTATCACTATAACAATAACATGATTTTGGAGGGCATTATGGTTCATTAACGGCCCTGCAGCAATGATAAACAGCCCGAGGGTTTATTAAAGGCCTGAGACGAAGTCGAGGGCCATTAATAAGCCCAAGGGCTGTTCATCATTGCTGCAGGGCCGTTAATGAATCATGATGCCTGACAACAATCATGTTATTGCTATTATTACCACTCCCTGTTACAGCTAACCGCATGAGGGAATTGCTGGAAGTCATTTGGATTTGGGCATTAAAACACAGAAGAAAATTAGTACAAAGGGACGTCATCCGAAAGGGAGTAATTCATTAGACCATGGAATCTAAAAATAGGCGGGCCGATAATGGCTATTTATACCATAAAAGCTCAAGGCCGGGCTCCATCGAATGACGTCACTGAAATTATGGATTTTTAACGGGCATCCAAACTTATGTTAATCGACTAGTAACTTATAGATTTAGTGGTAATAATGGTGGTTAACAAAAAACTGAAAGTACTTTCTTTTTTCCCCCAGAAATTGTAAAAAGCTCTGGCACTGCTGAATGACTTAATCTCTTGAAGGTAACAAAAAGAAGTATGGGAGGGAAAATGCATCTGCAGCCAGTATGCACCATCTTGAATAACAACAAAAGGATATTGTCAGCATTCAAATTTTAATACTCATTTGTTGTAAAAGAGATTTTGAAAGTATTTTCTCATTAAGAGTATTACTCATTTGATACTTTCATCATTAACATCTGTGACTGTATCATGAGCACAACACAGATATGAATGACATCAAGTATAGCCAATCATTTATATTTGTTCTGACCATTTTACAGGACTTTACCCTTTGTGTAAGTGATGGGATCCTATTTTACCAGTAAAGTGGAACTTATTTACCACAGTAAAGAATAGAGCTGAAGAATTTTGCCTCGGTTTTGGTGTCAAATCATTTTTTCACAGAAGACTTGGGTTGTGGTTTTGTTTTTTTTAACTAGAAGAAAAATTTAATAATGGCCGCTAACCAGACTGGTATATGCCCTGGAAAAATCCTGGCAATTCAGTGTAGTTGGCTGTCTCCTGGCAATCTCGGAATCAGGGGCAATATAATCCATCAAAATAAGTCAAATATTCGTGTTTTGAGATGTTGCATCAGTCCTTCAAAGGTCTGATTTAAATAAATAAAATAAAATAAATATATGGATACAAGTGATATCTGAACTTCATGGTCAAATTTATGAGTGTTGGAATAAAATAAGGTGACTTAAATTAACCCTTTACCCAATGAATCAGCCACATCCAGGCCACCCACGTAAATTTCAAATTTAGCAGTTGAAGAAACATATTTTTCAAAAGGTATCAACAAAACCATATCATGTGACCACCTCACTGGAACGAGATCATTGACTTCATTTAAATGAGGGTTCACATGATATGGTTTTGTTGAATTTTTTTAAAAATTATGATTATTTATTTATTTATTTATTGATGTTTAAGGTCACATATTTATGCACAATGGCTAATCATGACCGTGACAGTTTTATGGGTGGAGGAAGCCGGAGTACCCGGAGAGAACCACCGAGCAACGACGAGCAGCTGCCAGCTCCCCAACATCGTAACTCCGCACTGCAGCACAGGCAGGGTTAGATTGGTTGAAGACATGCGTATCATCGATGTGCTGTACGCCTTAGTACACGGCGTCATCGTGCCCCCACACGGGCAATGGAGATGAAGTGTCTTGCCCAAGGACGCAACGCGGTTGCCACAGGTGGGATTCGAACCGAGGACCTCTCGGCTTGCAGCCTGCATCTCTACCTACTGAGCCACCGCACTCCCCAAACTATGATTAAAATAATAAATTTTGATATTCTGTGTATCGAGTACACAACAAATTTTATTTGATTTGATAAATTAAAGTTATTGGTTGGAATCTAAAAAAGAAAATAGAGTTTTCAAAGTCCAAAAGGAGGCATAACTCTGGCAAAAATTGTCAGACTGCACCGCGATTTGAACTTGACCTGTATTTTATGTTGATACACCTACATACCAAATTTCATTCGATTTGGTCAAGTATAACTAAAGTTATCATCGGGAAACCAAAGTGCGACCGATGGATGGATGGACACCGGGTATTTTACTGTATTTACTCTATGTATTGGGACACTCTATGATTTGGGACACACATTTTTTTCCAGAAAACTATATTTTTTTTATGCTCCAAAGTTTGGGACATTCAGGAGATTTGTTTCCAGTTGGCCCGTCGCTAGTAGCAGACGACACTCATAAAAAAAAATTCTTGAGTAACTAAAAATTTTCATTTTTTGCTTCCAAAACATAGCTTATGATCCCTCATTGAAACGAGCGCATTCATAGCTTATGATCCCTCATTGAAACGAGCGCAATGCGCTCGTTTCAATGAGGGATCATAAGCTATGTTTTGGAAGCAAAAAATGAAAATATAAAAAAAAAAATTGGTCGCGATTTTCATATATTGTGATGGAAAACGAATCACACACAACTTTATTCAGCATCAAATCAAGACCAGGCTGTGTTCTTTCCCCATTTTCTAAGAATTGGGACACCTGTGAAAATAATTATTTTTAACTGTCCCACTACATAGAGTAAATACGATAACAGTCCTCCGAAAATGTTTTTTCGGGAATAAAAATAATTACAATAGAAATGTCAAAGACAAGAGAGATTACAACAGCAATAAGTAACAAGATAAGAGAAGTGAATAACTTATAAATCAACCTGCGGAATTGAGACTTGAAGAATCTAATTTGAAAGTATAAAAACAGTTTTAAAATGTATTAAAAAGGCTGATTACTTTCAGAAGTGGTAGAATTTGCCACCTTCATTTAATAGTGTTTCCTTATGAATAAAACATATGATTAAACAATATACCGGTACATTGATTTATTCAGTTCAAATATTGGCTTGCTTTTACATTCTGATCTCAAATCGATGCATTACCCACTGCAACTTAGCAGAAGAAAACTTATAATTTGTAGACATTAATTCAGAATGCTTCTGTGAGATTCTGAAAATTTATAACCTAAAATCTGTATTTTCAAACAGTCATTAATACTACATCTTATTCTATTGTCTGATTCACAAATGGGGCCTGTATTCCCAGAAAGTTCTGTATTGAATTAACCATCTACCCAACAAATTCGCCACATCTGCCCGCGTAATATGCAAATTCAGCAGCTGAAGAAATATTATTTTTCAAAAAATTTCAACAAAACCATATCATGTGACCCCTTTTTGAAATGAGCATGTCAAGCTCAAGGGGTCACATGATGTGGTTTTGTTGAAATTTTTTTTGAAATTTAAAAAAATGATATTTAAAATGATAAATTTTGATACAGTCTGCATTGGGTAAAGGGTTAACTGGGCGAGTGCTGGAAGCCCATATTTGGGTTTTATTCTGATGTGTCGGTATCACAACTCAAAGGCTTCATATTCATTGGATATACCACTTATCACCTCTGAAGTGAAATTATTTAGTCTGTTACGATTTGCCTTGATACAATTTATGGGAGAGTGCTAGTGGCACTCTCCCATAAATTGTAACAAGGCAAAGATGTGTGGACAAATTTTGATGACCAAAAATAATTCAGCACTCTACCAGTTAAAACAGGTGGAAAAAATGAGGCTTCACTGATAGAGCACCCAAAGCCATAGGCCATAACATTGCCTTTATGAAATCAGTGTAAAACCACCATCCAAAAGAATTAAAAAACTTGGTCAAAATTGACAAGTCATTAAAAAGGAAATTACAGTGTATTGTCCACTCCAGGGAAGGGAGTGTCATTTCATGTGAAGTATTCCCACACAGGACTTGGAACTGTATATTTCTCAGCCATTGATAAAGGTGTGAACTCTCTCTTTCCAACAACCCAGTGTGACAGTTTATCAGCAACTGTTCAGTTGTGACAAAGGACTTACAATACATGTGTATATTTTTCAGATCCGAGTTGGAATCTTCTTCCTACATATTACAGTAGCCATGGACTGGTCGCAATCCATTTGTGGATCTGGATGTCCATTCATGCATTTACCAGGTAATAAAAATCATCATCAGCAAAATTTTAATTGATGAAGCACCGGGTTGTACCAATCCACTGCAGCCAGACCTGGCATTTTCAGGAGAGCAATTTATTCGCTTGCCTACTGCTCGCTGTAAAAAAATTAAGGGGGGGGGGGGGGGGGGGGGGGGGGGGGGGGGGGGTGGTGTGTGTGAAAACTAGCCCTCTTGACCGTAGAAAATAATGATAACCATAACAGCATATTCCTTAATTCCACATCTTTTCAGATCTCAGCTATGTTATTGGCCTCTGTAAGATGGCCACACTGCCCGTCCCACATCTCTGGGCCTTGCCGAGGCCCAGAGGTGTGGGAGGGGCAGTGTAGCCATCTCTCTGAGACTAACTTGTTAGCAGCACCAAATAAAATGTACAGAGCCCACATGGCAGAATTCATTAATAGTAAAACTTTATTTTGCCACTTTGAGCCTTTGCAAGCAAATGGGGAGAGCTAATCGGTCCCTTAGGCCATGTGGGGGAAGCGACTTGTAGACCTCCTGCATTTTTAAGAATGCCAGGCCTATGCAGCCGTACTGTACTGCAATATGCAACAAGTGGCTAACGATCTTCTTGTTCAGCTGGGGGTTGAAAACTTCTCCATGCACCTATCACAGTGTAATATAAAGCATGTGGTTAGTGGATTACCAACCGAAACACCCATAGGGGTGGATTTTCCACCCAAATGGAACCTCATGTTCTGCGTCAATTCATAGATTGCACAAGCAAATTTTCAGTCAACAGACCTCGAGGAAGAGCCATGCGGACCACAGACCACTGGAAGAAACTTTACATGTTGATGTTCTAGCAACTTTTTCATGGTATTTGAGATTTAATCACAACATGGATATAAATTAAGTCCAGCCAATTGTTTATACCCAAGTTGCACATTTTTGAGGACTTCCACACCAGATATTGTTAACCAGGTCCTCTTTTACCAGTTACTTATTTACTGGTGTTTATTATTTATTTATTTATTTATTGAGATTTAAGGTCACATACTTATGCACAATGGCTAATCGTGACCGCGACAGTTTTACGGGTGGAGGAAGCCTGAGTACCCGGAGAGAACCACCGAGCATCGACGAGCAACTGTCAGCTCCTCAACATTCTAACTCTGTTCAAGCTCCACCCAAGCAGGGTTACAGCGGTTGAAGACATGTGCACCATCGACGTGCAGTATGCCTTAGTACACGGCATCATCTTGCCCCCATGAAGACAACCGAGATAAAGTGCCTCACCCAAGGACGCAACGCGGGTCGTCCCGGACGAGGATCGAACTCGGGACCTCTAGCATAGAAGTCCAACAGTCTACCACTGAGCCACCGCGCACCCGTATTGGTATTTAAGGTCACATATTTCTGCAAAATGGCTAATTGGGATTGCAACATGGATATAAAGTAGAGTCCAGCCAAATTGTTTAACCCTTTGAGACTTTAATTATCCTGACGTTCAAACGTCACTGGGAATTCAGTTTTTTCAACGTTTTTCAAAATGCGACATCAAACGTTGGAAAGTACAAATAACAAGATATTTTTCACATTAATGATTAACTGGTTGTGGGGTAGATTATTTTTGGTGGTCTGAATTTTTTATTCAAAACTTGATTTATTACAAATTATTGGAGAGTGCCCAGAGGCACTCTCCAATAATTTGTAATAAAACAAATTTATATAAACAAAATATTATTTGTGTTTGACAGAATATGAAATATAAGCAAGGAAAGTGCCGGCTTTTGCTCTGGTATCCTCATTTTCTGAAAGCACTGATAGTGGCTTCTAGCACTCAACCAGTTAAGAAGTCTTGACAGCAGGATTATATTAGTATTTTAAGCTGCAATAGCATTTGGCTCAACGATTGTCACTGAGCACTATTCGGGAGAAAATAGGAATTGAGGTTAAAACTTTAAGAAATCGAAAAATAATAACAAAACAAATGACCACAAAGTATCAACGCGCTGCTTGATTTCGAACGTCATAAGACATACAAAAGTATCAAAGGGTTAATATATTCATGTTGCCCATTTTATAGGACTTCCACCACTGGGTTTGGTTACCAGGTCTTATTTATGTATTTAGTGGTGTTTAAGGTCACATATTTCTTGGGTCCTATTTTATCAGTAAAACAGAGCTTATATACCACAGTAAATAAGCACTACTTCACCTCAATGGATTTCCAGAGGAATCATGTGCGGTGGGTAAAAGTTAAATTCAGAATATTCAGGAATTTCCTTGAACTCAAGTCTTGTGTACAGATGGGCAGTATTGGTATCAAGTCAGTTTATTTGTTATTTATTAACCCTTTACCTAACATGAAAAGCAGACGACACTTGCAAACAAAATTCTTGAATAACTAATTTTTTTAAATTTTTGTCTCCAAAACATAGGCTATGACCTCTCTTTGGAACGAGCTCATTCCAAAGAGGGGTCCTAACCTATGTTTTGGAGGATAACAAATGAAAAAAATAATGAAAATTTATTGGCAATTTTGGTGAATAGTGCTGGCCGGTTTTGGCCATTATGTTGGGTAAAGGGTTGAGGTTTAACGACATATTAACAGCCAAGGTCATATTGTGTCGGTGACAGGTTACTGGTGAGGAAGCTACAGTGTTAGGAGAGAACCACCGAGCAGCTGTCAGCTCTCCAACATCGTAACTCCGCACTGCAGCACAGGCAGGGTTAGACTGGTTGAAGACATGCGCACCATCGACGTGCAGTACGCTTTAGTACACAGCATCATTGTGCTCCCATGTGGACAATCAGGGTTAAGTGCCTTGCCCAAGGACACAATACGGGAGTCCGAATCGATCGCTCAGATAGTCACCCATCCAAGGACTAACCGGGCCTGATGTTGCTTAACTTCGGTGATCTGATGAGAACTGGTTACCGCAATGCCACTGCACCCCGGTATCAAGTCAACAGACGATTTACCATACCAAGGGAATCTCAAATTAAATAATTATTCATTTTGTTTGTGTTGGGTAAAGGTTTAATATGCAAATAATTAGGCATCTTGTTAATTATTTAAAAATAGGCTGATGAAATCGTCAGACGTGTACCCATACGCGCAACTAGTAGAAAGCTGTATGACAGAGGGCCACCACAGATGCCGACATTATGTACACCATACATGGTATGGGTACATATAGAAATGGATTGAAGGAGTTTCTAATTTGATGGATAAAGGGTTAATATCAGGATTAAATTATCAGATTTATACCAAAAACTATACAGCTCGGTACATCAGTAACCTGAACATAAATATAAAGCAACTTGACAATCCAAGCAATATTTTTCAAGTTATCGAATGCCAAAAGGATTGGAGGAATTTTCAATTTGAAGGATAAAGGTTAATATCTCAGGATCAAAATAACAGATTTTACACCAAAAACTATACAGCTCGGCAACATCAGTAATCTGAACACAAATATAAAGTAACTTGACAATCCAAGCAATATTTTTCAAGTTATTGAATGCCAAAGGGATTAGAGGAATTTTCAATTTGAAGGATAAAGGGTTAATATATCGGGAGCAAATCATCAGATTTACACCAAAAACTATACAGCTCGGCACATCAGTAACCTGAACACAAATATAAAGTAACTTGACAATCCAAGCAATATTTTTCAAGTTATCGAATGCCAAAGGGATTGGAGGAATTTTCAATTTGAAGGACAAAGGGTTAATATCTCGGGATCAAATCATCAGATTTACACCAAAAACTATACAGCTTGGCAAATCAGTAACCTGAACACAAATATAAATTAACTAGACAATCCAAACAATATTTTTCAAGTTATCGAATGCCAAAGGGATTGGAGGAATTTTCAATTTGAAGGATAAAGGGTTAATATCTCAGGATCAAAATAACAGATTTACACCAAAACTATACAGCTTGGCACATAAGTAACCTGAACACAAATATTTTTCAAGTTATCGAATGCCAAAGGGATTGGAGGAATTTTCAATTTGAAGGATAAAGGGTTAATATCTCAGGATCAAATTATCAGATTTACACCAAAAACTATACAGCTTGGCACATCAGTAACTTGAACACAAATTTAAAGTAACTTGACAATCCAAGCAATATTTTTCAAGTTATCGAATGACAAAGAAATGGATACGGATGCCGGACGGACAAAGGATGGACGAACGACGGATGGCCACCCCGTATGCCGGCATTATGTGTACCATACATAGTATGGTTACACATAAAAATGCAAAAATTTATTCAGCTTATTCAGCTGTTGGAATAATGTCAATATAATAATGCCAATATGAGGGACTGCTAAGAATTTTTTCACGTTTGCCCTATATATGTTATAATAAAACAGAATGAATATTTTATGATGTTACTTCAAAAACTTATGTTTATGGCGGCAAAAGTGA
This sequence comes from Pictodentalium vernedei, assembly GCA_031216915.1. NCBI lineage: Eukaryota > Metazoa > Mollusca > Scaphopoda > Dentaliida > Dentaliidae > Pictodentalium > Pictodentalium vernedei. The sequence continues at coordinate 46,155,137 of CM062297.1, read as the reverse complement.
CTGTTTATTAAATTTTATTCAGGTTATGAAGACTGGCAAACAGGTTTTATGTTTTAAATTAACCTATTATTAAACCAATGTCCATCTTTTCCCTAACATTATTTTTAAACCCACATCCAAAACATTGTCTGGTTAATATTTTATTATCTATGTCCCAAATTTAGTTTACAAACCATTTGTAAAACGGGCCCAGTGAGAGTGTTCCAAGGAAATGTTATAATATTCTATTTTGGGAGAAAAAATAAAGTTACTTCATATTCTTAAACCCTCTGCACTCTGATGTTGAGCCAAATGTTATCGCTGCTTAAAATACTAATATAATCCTGCTGTCAAGACTTCGTAACTGGTTGCGTGCTAGAAGCCACTATCAGGGCTTTAAAAAGATGAGGATACCAGAGCAAAAGCCAACACTTTCCTTGCTTATATTTCATATTCAGTCAAACACAAATAATATTTTGTTTATATAAATTTGTTTTATTACAAATTATTTGTAATAAAACAAGTTTTGAATAACAAATTCAGACCACCAAAAATAATCTAGCCCTCAACCAGATAATCACTAATGTGAAAAAATATCTTGTTATTTGTACTTTCCGACGTTTGACGTTGCATTTTAACCCTTTACCCAAGGAATCGACCACATCCGCCCGCGTAATATGCAAATTCAGTAGTTGAAAAAATATTATTTTTCAAAAAATTTCAACAAAACCATATTATGTGACCCCTCGTTGGAACGAGCTCATTGAGCTCATTCCAACGAGGAGTCACATGATATGGTTTTGTTAAAAAATTTGGAAAAATTTGAAAAAATTATATTTAAAATAATAAATTGTGATATCGTCTGCGTTGGGTAAAGGGTTAAAAAATGTTGAAGAAACTGAATTTCCAGTGACGTTTGAAAGTCAGAATAATTAAAGTCTCAAAGGGTTAAACAGAGAAAAACAAAGTGATGGGGAAAATTCTTATGTACCACCAAAGTGCCAGGGGTTAACCCTTTACCCAACGAATCGCCCACATCCACCCGCATAATATGCCAATTCAGCAGTTGAAAAAATATTATTTTTCAAAAATTTTTAACAAAACCATATCATGTGACCCCTTGTTGGAACGAGCTTGTTGAGCTCGTTCCAACGAGGGGTCACATGATATGGTTTTGTTGAAATTTTTTGAAAAATTTGAAAAAATTGTATTTAAAATAATAAATTTTGATATCCTCTGCGTTGGATAAAGGGTTAACGGTAGACAGTTGCTCTGACTATCAAATATTTACAAAGCTATCCCTATTTAAATGGGACAACAATGATAAAATTCAGGGAATGTGATGCTGACTGGTTAGTACAAAAGACTCATGATCGAAAGGTCAACAATTTGATCAGTTGATCCCGATCTTTGTAAAATGCATTGTGTCCTTGGGCAAGATACTTCAACCCAATTGCTGATATTATAGCGCAATGGCATTGTGTACTGTGATGTAATGACAGCACAACGATGGCACACTTAGGGGCGACTGAGGCTAATACTGCTCATGCCGGGTTAGTAAGTTGGAGAGTCTAATAATCACTTGCCATTACTCAATGGTTCTTTCAGAGTATTCCAACTTTCTCCATCCATAATACTGTCTGACATGATATGGACATGGCAGTTGAAAGACTCACTAACTCTTAATCCGTTGAGTAATTTAAAGATATTTTTCATCAAATCAAGTCATGGCTGCTGTGAAGAATCAGGGCCTACATTTCGACGAGAATCCGAGAATCGATTCACGCAAAAATATTCGCGCAACAAAACCAGCGAGAATCCATGCAGATTCTCTCTGCACCCTCTGTTTGGAATTTGGATTCGCGTGAACAGAACAGCGGCAGCATATTAACCAATACAAGGCTAACATAACCTGAAATATTGTGATACTTTGTCAATAAAATTGTACGAATATGGATGTCATTGGAACCGGCTCAATGAGCCGGTTCCAATGACTGCCATATTTGTAAGGTTTTGTTGGTAAATATTGTTTATTTTTTTAAAAATAATCAAATTTAATTTTGGTTTTAAAAATTAAAGAGCTGGTTGCGTAAACATATGTTGTCAGTATACAACAGGGGTTCAGTCACAGGGATCTCATGGCTTCCTGGGAGACTCATAGCAGATATGGATTCTCGTAACCATTTTCGCGAGAATCCAAATGGATTCTCCCAAATTTAGATGAAATATAAGACCTGAGAATGAAAAATTCATGTAAATTTCATTCAAGAAATACTAGTCAATACAATTTGCATGGGAAAATGCACTAAAATTTTTCTTATTCTAGTGGAAAGTTGGTCATACAAGACTGACACATTCATTTTTGTTGGAGGGTAATATGTGACCAGAAAGTGTTCTCTGCCAGCAGGTGTTGTCAGTGGAACACATTCTTTTATATTGTACATGTACTGATTTTAATCATGTCAGAGGGTCGTATTTCAATGTAGGATCTCTGACAGATCCTTTTTATCATACGAGCCCGCAAAAGATTCTCTCATTTCTGAGAGCAATCAACCTTTTTAGTAAATTTTAAAATTGTTTTTCTTCTTTTAAATTGGTCTCTTCAAATCTCAAACTCAACAGGTTGATTTAAAAAATATTTATATTTAAATGCTTTATCAAGTTATCAAGTTATGTGGGTGAGTGCAGCCGATTCATTAGATATATGGAATCAACGTTTAGTATTTTCAAATAAAAAATTCATTCTACGAGGGGTCACATGGCTTTGTTGAAATTTTTCGAAAAGTTTTTAAAAATGTTATTTAAAATAATAAATTATAATATACCGTATTTACTCTATGTATTGGGACAGGTAAAAATAATTATTTTCACAGGTGTCCCAATTCTTAGAAAATGGGGAAAGAACACAGCCTGGTCTTGATTTGATGCTGAATAAAGTTGTGTGTGATTCGTTTTCCATAACTATATACTAAAATTGCCGTCCAATTTTTTTTATATTTTCATTTTTTGCTTCCAGAACATAGCTTATGATCCCTCATTGGAACAAGCGCATTGCGATCGTTCCAATGAGGGATCACAAGCTATGTTTTGGAAGCAAAAAATGAAAATTTTTAGTTACTCAAGATTTTTTTTTTATGAGTGTCGTCTGCTACTAGCGACGGGCCAAGTGGAAACAAATCTCCTGAATGTCTCAAACTTTGGAGCATAAAAAAAAATATAGTTTTCTGGAAAAAATGTGTGTCCTAAATCATAGAGTGTCCCAATACATAGAGTCAATACGGTAGTCTGCACTGGGTAAAGGGTTAAATAAAATGAACCTGAAAAGTGAGATTTTTACACAATCTCAATATAAAGTCAATGCATATTCCTCTTTGAGCCATACAAATATCAACTGGTTGAGGGCTAGATTTTATATACACAAAATATTATTTGCGTTTGACTTCTTAGTATTTATTTATTGGTGTTTAAGGTCACATACTTATGCACAATGGCTAATCATGACTGTGACAGTTTTACGGGTGGAGGAAGCCGAAGTACCCAGAGAGAATCACCGAGCATCGACGAGCAACTGTCAGCTCCTCAACATTCTAACTCTGTTCAAGCTCCACTCAAGCAGGGTTACAGAGGTTGAATACATGTGTACCACCGACGTGCTGTACGCCTTAGTACGCGGCGTCATTGTGCTCCCATGTAGGCAATCGGGATATAAAGTGCCTTGCCCAAGGACACAATGCAGGTCGTCCCGGCTGGGGATCGAACTCGGGACCTATAGCATAGAAGTCCAACAGTCTACCACTGAGCCACCACGCTCCTGAGTTCTTAGCACAGTGGAGCCCACTAAATTGGATATCTCTTAATTGTATATCCCTGTTAATTGAATATAATTTTCAAACACAAAACAATTTACCATACCTTCAGTACAAATTTGATCTGTTTATTGCATATGGGTTGTAGAGTAAACTCCTGTTAATTGTATATAAATTTTTGTAATATGTCAAAAAAATTACTGTGACACGCACCAAATTCCCCTTATTTATCAACCTATTAGGCCTCACTACATCCAATACAGGCATTTATTCTATTATATCTTGTTTGACAGAGCTCTATGAGCTCTGTCAAACAAGATATAATAGAATAAATGCTCAGTTTACCTCCAGAACACAGGAAACTGACCAAATCCTTGTTAATTGTATACTCCTGTTAATTGAATAATTTTCACTGGCAAAATGGATATTCAATTAAGAGGATTCTACTGTATTAAACTTTAACAAGTAAAATGTTGGCTTTTGCTCAGGTACCCTCTTGTTTTTAAAAGTCCTGATAGTGGCTTCTAGCACTCAACCAGCCAGAATCTCACTCTTTTTGCTCAGAAATCTCACTATTTTTCAATTCATCAGCTTAACCCTTTACCCAACGCAGACGATATCAAAATTTATTATTTTAAAAATCATTTTTTGAAATTTTAAAAAAAATTTCAACAAAACCATATCATGTGACCCCTCGTTGGAACGAGCTCGTCGAGCTCGTTCCAACGAGGGGTCACATGATATGGTTTTGTTGAAATTTTTTGAAAAATAATATTTTTTCAACTGCTGAATTTGCATATTACCGGGCGGATGCGGCCGATTCATTGGGTAAAGGGTTAACATGTCTGATTCCTAGTTGCATTATGAGAAAAAATTTGCTGCATGAAATTTTGATATTTTGACATCAGTGTGCCGAGGGTTAACCCTGAAAGGCCTATTTCTGACTTTTAAGATGCCATCATGCGGAGGTCCAGCTGTGAATAGATAAATGACCTAGGCAGTGGTTTCTACTCACGTTTTGGCTATCTTACAGTTAAAACTAGAAGTCCTGTCACAAACTGTGCGCTTATCTAGGCTTAATTGCGCGTATGAACTGCGCGCAATTGCCACATCAAATGGCATCCAAAGACTGATAGGTTCTGCTGGTTACTGATAGCAAACACAGGCAATGTTTCTGCCAATGGACCTCCGGGTTAACTGGAGGTCCATTGGCTGAAACATTGCTTTTGCACAGGCCATATGCACAGAATTTGATAACCTTACTATGGTCATAACACGTAGAATAACGTGCAAATCGACGTGCTATTTGCATGCATTTTATGACAGGACTTCTAGCCTTAACTGTAACTGCCAGTCAAGACTTATCTAAAAATCACTGCTGAGCCACTGGACATATAGAGGCTGTGGGGTGGTGGGAATTCAGGACACTTGTGCATGCTCTTGGGGGGGGGGGGGGGGGAGGGTAAACTTGCAACCTTCCCAAATGGCTCCCACATACCATTAGCAGTCGAATGATAATGCAATTAATCTTGTAAGAAAACTGCTTGAACATAAATAAAAACGTGTAATGTTCATATCTTTTCTACTATTACAGACTGCTAAACAAACCCAACCACTTAAATTTTTTGTACCCCTTTAGAAGAGCTTATCTGATCTTGAATCTCTTAAAAGCTTGACTGAGTAAGCAGAAGGTATTTGTGTGGTATAACCTGCAGATAGTTTTTTACCTGTATAGACACTTGCTCACAACACCTACACCACATATCGTACTTTATTCAAACACACTCATAAAACACTGAGATGCATTAAGTATTCAAATGAAAATAAAACCCCTTGAAAACTTTATGTTTTTTTTTAAGACACTTAACTTGTAGAGTGCTAAATTATTTTTGATTCTTAACCCTTTACCCAACGAATCGGCCGCATCCGCCCACGTAATATGCAAATTCAGCAGTTGAAAAAATATTATTTTTTCAAAACATTTCAACAAAACCATATCATGTGACCCCTCGTTGGATCGAGCTCGTCGAGCTCGTTCCAATGAGGGGTCACATGATATGGTTTTGTTGAAATGTTTTGAAAAATTTGAAAAAATGATATTTAAAATAATAAATTTTGATATCGTCTGCGTTGGGTAAAGGGTTAAAATTTCTTTGTGTATCTTTGCCTTGTTACAATTTATGGCAGAGTGCCATCAGTACTCTCCCATAAATAGTAATAAGGCAAATCCTAACAGATATAGAGGATATGGAATGAGTGTTTTTCTCATATAATATTTATGAAACGAGTCTAAGAATTTTCCGTTTTGAGCCTCTGGCGAGCCCAAACGGAAAATTCGGACGAGTTTCATAAATATTATATGAGAAAAACACTCATTTCATATTCTATTTATCATATGACAGACACACGCACAAATTAGCCACTTAGTATGACTTTTTAACCCATCACCTAACTTGAGTTACAGATGGCACTTGGAAAAAACATCCTCGTGTAACTAAAAATTTTCATTTTTGCTCCCAAAACATAGGTTATGACCCCTCATTGGAACGAGCTCGTCGATGAGGGGTCATAACCAATGAGGGGGTCATAACCTATGTTTTGGAAGCAAAAAGTTAAAATATAAAAAAAAATGAATGGCGTTTATCTTGTAGGTAAACGATTAATACAATATAACCCACCCTAAATAGGACAGATAATGTAAATTCTCCCGACTGAAATCACGCAAATGTGCCCCAGTTGTATTTTGTTTAGCCAATCAAATTGTACAGTTTTGAAATTGCCCAATGAAATTGACGGAAGTCTTTATTTATCACTGAATAATATGAAAACAAAATATCAAATGTTTTAAAGTGAACAAAACGGAAGAGTCATATGATAAAAAATAATATCACTTCAAAGATAATATGAAGCACATTCACAGAATATGAAGCCTTTAAATTGCGGTAACAGTACTAAAGAATAAAGCCCAAATATGGGCTTCCAGCACTCTACCAGTTAAAGCTGCATACACATCTGTACATTGTGAGTTAGACAGCTAGAAATGACTGAGAGAGATATTTTTAACCCTTTGCTAACCCTTTGAACTCTAGTGGTATATTCCATGCCAGCTCAACAGCAGCAATTAGAAGAGTCCATATTCATTATTTGGGGTACACCAATCAATATTGGGGATGCACATTGAAAATATTGATCTCCCCCACACATTTACTGAACAGCCATCCTATCTAATGACATTATGATGTATTTATTGCTCCTGGCCGGAAAAGTGGCCGCTTGGGTTGAAGGGTTAACTCTTTCTCTTAGCCCCACAAAGCACATCTTCCATTTTTCTAGCCATTTTTTGTAAAATTGCATATGGGTGGGCGATTTTTTATTTTATTTTTTTACTTTTGTAATTATTGCTTTGCCAGCAAAAGTTCATCTTCTTGGTTTGTTTTATGTTTCAGGCCTCATAATCTACAAAATAGCATGGGTGGTGGTGTATTTTGTCCCTTGAGTTCTAAAGCACTGCAATGCCTTGTTGCACTCAAGGGACAAATTTATCAATTTTATGAACTTGGATAAAATATCAGACACAAACCATTTAATTTTCATTTTTTTAAGTTTCCATTGGCAAAAAAAAGAGAGCATATGGCAGCCGAAAGGACCATGCTGGAGGGCCTGAGAAACAGATTTCTAACTTTTTTAGGCCTTACAATAAATGTGTATTGAGTCCATAATTACCCAAATACATTGTGTATCAAGGGCCCTTGATACAAATTCTGTATTCTGCAACTACAGTATACAAGTGCAATGCGAAGTTACAATTTGTTTTTTACCTAACTATTTATTCAACGTAAGAAGCTTTTCAAATGGCATTTGCAGGAGATAGTGTATGTTTTTATATATTAACCCTTTACCCATTGTAACAGCCAAAACCGGCCAGCGCTATTCTATTCATTATTTTTTCATTTTTTGTCTCAAAAACATAGGTTATGACCCTTCATTGGAACAAGCCTGTTGAGCTCGTTCCACTGAGAGGTCATAACCTATGTTTTTGATACAAAAAAATGAAAAAAATTAGTTGTTCAAGAATTTTGTTTGCAAGTGTCGTCTGCTTTTCATGTTAGGTAAAGGGTTAAAGACAAAAAACAAACTTCTCAAAAGTATAATTAAATCATGCACTCAACAAAGCTGAATTGATTTATAGTTATCGTTAGTCGTCTTTGTTCAGGTTTTATTTCATTTTTTGGCATCAAGACATTTGTTTGGGTACTTTCACCTCTCCAATTGTCACAAAATTTGGCACACTTACAGACCTTTGTCTTTATCCAAAACAGAACCAAATTTAGGCATTTTTCTTGAATTTTTAATATCAAATCTATTATTAAACTTCCATTTTCCAAATTTGGGAAATTTAGACTCCAACAAAAACGATATCTAAAAATGTGGTACCGTCCTGGGAAATTCTCAATAGTCATGGTCGTATTTTCGGATGATATTATTGACGTCAACGTCACAAAGAATTGAAGTATATTTGATTTTCCTGAAATTTGAGTATGTTGTGGAGCTCAAAACATAAAAAGATTTTATGATATAAAGTCACTTTCAATGTTTTAATGTCACTACATATTTTTACACCATCGTTCCTTCTAGGGGACATCCCAACCTCTAGAACCAATATACAGTTAAAACTAGAAGTCCTGTCATGAAATGCGCACAAATAATACGTCAATCTATTGCTTTAATATATGCGTTATGACCATAGTAAGGCTGTCAAATTATGTACAAGCAATGTTTCAGCCAATGGACCTCCGGGTAACCCGGAGGTCCAATGGCACAGACATTAACTGTGTTTCCTATGAGTAACCAGGAGAATCTGCCGTGCTTTGGATGCCATTCGATACGGCAATTGCACGCAATTCCTTCATGGAAATAAGCCTAGATAAGCGCACCGTTGGTGACAGGACTTCTAGTTTTAACTGTAGATACACCTGTAACAAAAGACACTTTAATGGAATATTATTTTTGTTGTTGTTGTTTTCACTTATAAAATCTTAGGCTTAATGCCTATTCGAAAATTTAAAAGATGGGTTATTAATTATAATATTTATTCATTTCTGATAACTTTATTTGGATGTTTCCGCCTCAGTGGGATGTATGGGCCTCGAGTATTCAAGTATTTACGGTTTCGAAATAGACTTATTGCGAGATCGAAACCAGCTATTTTGGAACAGCTTTATTCAACATATCAATAAGGAATACTTATATTGGGTGTTTAGGTTGGAAAGGCAAACTGCTGCCATGCTCTCAGTATTCAGGTAGCTTTATTTCTTTCTAACTTTAAAATTCCGATAATGTTTTGCATGCTGTAGAGGTATACAATAGAGCTGTAGGTTAAACAAAACCGAACCGAGGTTTTTAGTTTTTTTAAAAACCGAAACCGTCGACATCACGTAATGTAAGGTTTTTCGTTTTTTATTAAATACTCTCTTGCTGCAGAAATTCACAGAATGTTGCCATCACAGAGTAGTGAGAGTACCCAGACACTGCCAATGGCAGTGTCTGGGTACTCTCACTACTCTGGGAAGGCTACATTCTGTGAATTTCCGACATTTCAGTTCAGTTGTGTTTGCAGCTTTCCTCAAGTTGCGTGTAGGTGTCAGACCTCGAAAAATGGCCAAGCGCAATAAAAGTTCTGTATATTTAGGTAATTATTATATTGGCCTTCCTGATTCTTCATGTATTATAGCTTATTTCGGGCATTCATTGAATTTCACTCAATTTCACTGCCATTCAGTTATGACTCCGGACATAAAAATGAGTTTTATTGAATTTTATTTGGCCTCATGAACAAACCGAAAACCGAACCAAACCGAGGTTTTACTCCACCTGAAAAACCAAAACCGAAACCGAACAAGAAATTTAAAAACCTACAGCTCTAGTATACAGTGTTGTTTGATTACATGAAGTGTAATCGATTACATTGTAAGTTATTGTGATGAATTGACAGTAACATGGTCTGAGGTTTGCGGCTCGGAGCTTATGTTCAACTGAGACGCAAAGCGTCGAGGTTGAACATACGCTCCGAGCTGCAAACCTCAGACCATGTTACCGTCAATTTATCACAATAACGTATATGTTCCAAAATGACACTACCCATAGCCCAAAACCTACAACGTGAAACACGAGAGGTTTATTTACTAAACATGTAATCGTTAAAAGTTGTCTTGTTCAAGGCAACTTTTAACGATAACAGGTTTAGTAAATAAACCTTTCGTATAGACTATCCACCGATGGCACTGGATAAATAATCAATAAACCAGATAAACTCATTCCATCTCAGTTCAAATCGTAAATCGGTTTGTAATTTAAACAACACTTCAACCGGAACACCGTCTGCTGCACGAGTGAAAAATCAAGAAAAATGAAGCGGCTTGCTAGTCACTCCGCTGGTGAAGCAATTACAAAACGGGCAACATCATTTCAAATATTTCACGTGTTGACGTCAGACGGTAACATTTGCCATTTGAGCCGTAAACAAAGAATATACTAAACGAGCTCTCGTTCAATCAGAGCAGGAGGATTTTAGTCTTATTGGAACATATGAAAATGTGCGGAAGTGTCTCTCATGGATACTGGTTTAATTGTCATCTGAATGTGATAAATTCTGAAAGATGTATTCGATACGAGATAGAAAGTCAGGAAGTACTTGTAAAATATTTGTGTAAGAGAATCGTTGACTCGGTTAAAATCACACAAGCACTTACGAGGTCATGTGCCCTCACAGCCACTGCAGAATAAGGAATGTTACCATCAAAACACCCGCCTGGATCTGTCTGGAGCGACTTGTGAATTTCAGGTTTTCTGTACAAACACACACAGCTCCTGCCTTCACAGGAACCATTTACTCTCTGCATTTATTGGGATCAGACTTGGACTTATTTGGTGAGCATTTAGTTGTGACAGAAAATATGTTTATTTCTTTGGCATTTAATTTACTAAAATTCTTAGAATGTGGACTGGATGGTCCCTGTGAAGTGTAAAGGGGTGCAGGCATTTTATTTCTACTGCTATTCTGTGCCTACAGGCATTCTGAAGCCAACAGCTGCTGTTATTTTTATGAGCTCTTTCCTGTAAAGTGTACTGAAAGTATTTTTCAAATTATATCTGATGTGTTCTTTCACTCAAAAGTTGTGATTCGACTGAGAGTGATAATTTTTCATCTAAAATCATTTTTAGTTTTATGAGCTCTTTCCAGTAAAGTGTACTGAAAGTATTTTTCAAATTTTATCTGATGAGTTCTTTCACTTAAAAGTTGGGATTTGACTAAGAGTGATAATTTTTCATCTAAAATAGTTTGGATTTTTATGAGCTCAATCCAGTGAAGTGTAATAAATGTAATTTTCATATTATATCTGGTGAGTTCTTTCACTCAAAAGTTGTGATTTGACTAAAAGTGATTACTTTCATCTCAGATAGTTTGTATTGTCATGTGCTCTTTCCAGCAAAGTGAAAAGAAAGTAATTTTCAAATTATATCTGATGAGTTCATTCATCCAAAAGTTGCATTAGTTAAGAGCCCTTTCCAGAGAAGTGTGACAAGAGTATTTTTCAAATTATATGTGATGTGTTATTTCACTCAATTGTTGTGATTTAACCCATTACCCAACGCAGATGATTTCAAAATTTATTACTTTAAATATCATTTTTTAAATTTTTTCAAAAAATTTCAACAAAACCATATCATGTTCCCCTCTTTGGAACGAGCTCGACGAGCTCGTCCAAAGAGGGGTCACATGATATGGTTTTGTTGAACTTTTTTGAAAAATAATATTTCTTCAGCTGCTGAATTTGCATATTACGTGGACGGATGCAGGCAATTCGCTGGGTAAAGGGTTAACTGGAGTGATTATTTTGTGAGATTGAGAAAGTAATCTTGTATTTGTTGCTTAGAGATTTTCGCTTGTTGTGGAAAATACAGGTAGAAGTTTTTAAGTCAGTTCAGACTAAAGACAGAACGCGATGTGTGTTTAAATCGGTGGGTGTTTTACGTAACTCGTTGGAATGGCGTAGTCATATTTCGCAAGAGCCATTCCTACTCATTATGTAAAACACCCACCAATTGAAACACACATTGCATTCTGTCTATTTATTTTACATACACCTAAAGAAATAGTTGATGTCAAGCATTGTGCAGTTTCATACAGACTGGTGAAAACTGTTCAACGTTGTGATGAAACACCTACCGAGGACTGCAAACATCAAAATTAAATTTTATAACAGCATGTTGAAATCACAGCATCTTTTAGTATTCATGGTCCCAAAAACAAAGTTAAAACAATCTTGAAAAATCTGATGTCACACACTAGAGATTTCACAAAAACAATGTTGGGGGTGCCAATTTAATATGTTTTATGTTTTCATTCCATTTTCCACCTCATTTTTAACATTTGCCTTTTGTATTTTTCTAAATGTAATCACAATACACATTAAACTTTGCTGCCAAAATGGCACTGGTTGCCGAAATGACATTGTCAAATGATTTCTGAAAATTTGCTTTCCAATTTCAAAACCACCCACTCAGTAATTAACCATTTACCCAAAGCAGACTAGATAAAAATTTATTATTTTAAATATCATTTTTAAAATTTTTTCAAAAAATTTCAACAAAACCATATCATGTGAACCCTCTTTGGAATGAACTCGATGAGAAAATAAGCAGACTATCATCTGAAAATTTTTCGAAAAATAATATTTTCTCAGCTGCTGAATTTGCATATTACGCGGATGGATGCAGGCGATTCATTGGGTAAAGGGATAAACTATATTTATGTTTCTGTATGGGAATCGCTTGACGCTTTTATTTTGAAACAAATGCAACTTTAGATGACTTCCCGAGGCATTGGTGACTGGGTTCTACATTACCAGTAAAACATAGTCTGTCTACCATGGTAAACAAGCACTGCTCTACTTCTTGGGATTCCAATAGGGAAGGCTAATTCATAAAGAGTAAATAATGTAACTTCACAGATAACATGAAGTACATCTACAGGAAATAAAACATTTAAATTGCGGTTAGGGTTGAACGGTATATCGATAAACCGATATATACTGGTATTCAAACCAATATCGATCGAATACTGGTGTAATTACAAAAATATCGGTTTATCGTCATTATTTATTTACCCAGAATTTAATTTTCAAGATGTCTTGAGTTTTTTAACTGTATACCCAAATGAATAATGTTATCCCTTTATCCAATGAATCGTCTGCTTGTGCCCTCGTAACATACAAATTCAGCCATTAAAAAAATAATTTTCAAAAATTTCAACAAAACCATATCATGTGAACCCTCTTTGGAATGAACTCGATGAGAAAATAAGCAGACTATCATCTGAAAATTTTTCGAAAAATAATATTTTCTCAGCTGCTGAATTTGCATATTACGCGGATGGATGCGGGCGATTCATTGGGTAAAGGGATAAACTATATTTATGTTTCTGTATGGGAATCGCTTGACGCTTTTATTTTCAAACAAATGCAATTTTAGATGACTTCCCGAGGCATTGGTGACTGGGTTCTACATTACCAGTAAAACATAGTCTGTCTACCATGGTAAACAAGCACTGCTCTACTTCTTGGGATTCCAATAGGGAAGGCTAATTCATAAAGAGTAAATAATGTAACTTCACAGATAACATGAAGTACATCTACAGGAAATAAAACATTTAAATTGCGGTTAGGGTTGAACGGTATATCGATAAACCGATATATACTGGTATTCAAACCAATATCGATCGAATACTGGTGTAATTACAAAAATATCGGTTTATCGTCATTATTTATTTACCCAGAATTTAATTTTCAAGATGTCTTGAGTTTTTTAACTGTATACCCAAATGAATAATGTTATCCCTTTATCCAATGAATCGTCTGCTTGTGCCCTCGTAACATACAAATTCAGCCATTAAAAAAATAATTTTCAAAAATTTCAACAAAACCATATCATGTGAACCCTCTTTGGAATGAACTCGATGAGAAAATAAGCAGACTATCATCTGAAAATTTTTCGAAAAATAATATTTTCTCAGCTGCTGAATTTGCATATTACGCGGATGGATGCGGGCGATTCATTGGGTAAAGGGATAAACTATATTTATGTTTCTGTATGGGAATCGCTTGACGCTTTTATTTTCAAACAAATGCAATTTTAGATGACTTCCCGAGGCATTGGTGACTGGGTTCTACATTACCAGTAAAACGTAGTCTGTCTACCATGGTAAACAAGCACTGCTCTACTTCTTGGGATTCCAATAGGGAAGGCTAATTCATAAAGAGTAAATAATGTAACTTCACAGATAACATGAAGTACATCTACAGGAAATAAAACATTTAAATTGCGGTTAGGGTTGAACGGTATATCGATAAACCAATATATACTGGTATTCAAACCAATATCGATCGAATACTGGTGTAATTACAAAAATATCGGTTTATCGTCATTATTTATTTACCCAGAATTTAATTTTCAAGATGTCTTGAGTTTTTTAACTGTGTACCCAAATGAATAATGTTATCCCTTTATCCAATGAATCGTCTGCTTGTGCCCTCGTAACATACAAATTCAGCCATTAAAAAAATAATTTTCAAAAATTTCAACAAAACCATATCATGTGACCCCTCATTGGAACGAGCTCGTTGAGCTTGTTCCAATGAGGGGTCACATGATATAGTTTTGTTGAAATCTTTGGGGAAAATCTGATAAACTAATTTTGAAAATAATAAATTTTGTTATTGTCTGTGTTGGGTAAAAGTGTTTCGAACCGCATCATCGGGGCATGCTAATTCGTTCCGACTGTGATGCATGAAGCCTCGATTGTGGTACTTATGTTCCTTTTTTCTGAACAGTTTTCGATATACCGGTATACCGCGATATTTTTTTGAAATCTGATACCTGTATTCAGTTTTGAATATCGTGCAGCCCTAGTTGCAGTACCTGCTCTTCAGAATAAAGTCGAAATACATGTATATCCTTCCAGCAGTTAATTTAAGGTTGAATTTGTTCTGAAGCTAGTGGTAAATGGACTCAGGTGTATTCAGTAACAATGCTCTTGTATTAACATGTTTGTGATTAAGTCACAGTCACAAAATCTACATAAATGTGGAACAATCATGCAGGTATTGTTTACAGACATGGAGCTGGATAGGATAAAATAAAATACCTGACAGACAAGGGTGACAAGTGACTTTAATACAGTACTCAAGTACTAACAGGTCACGAACGAACAATTTTTTTAAAACCTGGTTTAGATTTCCAACAAAATAGGTCATAGGTACGAAATGATCCTTCTTGTACCAAAATTACTCTTAAATTAATTCAACACTGAATACACTGATGGTAAATATATTCCTACTGACCTCAATACAAAGAAATTTTAAATTTGAAATGAAAACAATATTTGCATAATTAATGCACACAAGCCTAACCGTCACTGTTATTAAAAACATATTCATAGCACGTCTGTATGCTAATCTGAAATATGCAAATCACACAAGTCTGACTCACAAATTATTTTACAGTCTTTGTTTGCCGAAAAATATTCAAATTTTTAATTGCTCCTTAGACTTCCCACTCAAATTTACCCTTTCCCTAACATGACAACCAAATCTGGGTAACATAATTATAATTCACAAAAACTGCCATTAACCACTAGCATGCTGGTGGTGCAACAGAATTTCCTCCAATCACTCGGCTTTTCTCTTGTTTAACTATAAATTTACCCAATTATATCTTGTTTGACAGAGCTCATTGAGCTCTGTCAATTTATTTATTTATTGATGTTTAAGGTCACATATTTATGCACAATGGCTAATCATGACCGTGACAGTTTTACGGGTGGAGGAAGCCGGATTACCCGGAGAGAACCACCGAGCAACGACGAGCAGCTGCCAGCTCCCCAACATCGGAGCTCTGTCAAACAAGGTATATCTGGTTAAAAATCAAACTGCATTATGGGAAATATTTGCTGCTGAAAACTGTGCCATTTTGACATCACAGTGCAGAGGGTTAATTGTTTAATACATTATCATGAATATAACCTATGACTCCTCTGGTAAATGAGGTCATTCCCCTGGGGGGGGGGGGGGGGTCATAAACTATGTTACTGGTGAGTGGATTCAGGTGCTGTCCAATACAATTGTAATGAGACAAATTCCTGTGAACAAATTATTTTTTAATCAAACTGAAAATTATAATATGAAACTAGAAGTATTTTAATTGCAATTACCGGGAATGCGGTGGCTCAGTGGTAGACTGTTGGACTTCTATGCTGGAGGTCCCAGATTCGATCCCTGTCCAGGACACCCTGCATTGTGTCCTTGGGTAAGGCACTTTATCCTGGTTCAACCGGTTGCCTACATGGGGGCCTACATGGGGGCATAATGATGTTGTGTACTAAGGCGCACTGCACCTCGATGGTGCACTTCTTCAACCAATGCTAGCCATGCTTGAGCAGAGCTAGAACAGAGTTAGAATGTTGAGGAGCTGACAGTTGCTCGTCGATGTTCGGTGGTTATCTCCAGGTACTCCGGCTTCCTCCACCCATAAAACTGTCACGGTCACAATTAGCCATTGTGCATAAGTATGTGATCTTAAACACCAATAAATAAATATAAATAAATAATTGCAACTACTGTTCTTCTCAGTACAGTCCAATTTGAAGGCCTATTTTAGACTCTGACATGTTTTATTGCCTCGGCATGGGTCTCCAAAATACGCTAATAAAACATTCAAGACAAAAGTAAAATGACCAATGTAGTGGTTTTAAATCAAGTCTTGGCTGTCTGTTAGAAAATGATGCTTGGCTGCTCAACTAAAGTCGACTTGTAACTGGCTTTGTGGAAATTCTGAAAAAAAAGGTCTAAACCCTTCTGGGCAGTTGAAAGTTGAAATGAGAACCAACAAGATGCTCAAAGGGTCCTGAAGCATTCACCTGACAAAAGCTATTGATTCTGCACAAAACAGCTTAAAATTCCTTTTAGAAATAATCAGTCGCTCATAACTACTAATTGAATAGCCACTTTGCAAACAAAATTATTTAATTAACAGGAGTATTCAATTAACAGGAATTTCATCACTTCCTTACTCTAGCGGTAAACTGAGCATTTGGTCTATTATATCTTGTTTTACAGAGCTCAAAGAAAGAGCTCTGTCAAACAAGGTATAATAGATACAATGCCTGTATTGGCCATGGATGTATTAAGGCTAAATAGGTCTTTAATTAAGGAGAATCTAGTGACTTTCAGAGTAATTTCTCAAAATATTACATAAATTTTAATTCAATTAACAGGAGTTTACTCTTAACCTAAATGAAATTAACATGTCAAGTTTGTACTGAAGATACCCTTATAAAAAAGTACCATGGTAAATCTCAAAATACCCTGATTTACCATGGTTTACCATGGTACTTTTTTATAAGGGTATGGCAAATGGTTTTGTGTTTGGAAGCTGTGTTCAATTAACAGGCAGGGCCCTGCAAATGCTATTTGAATTTTGAATTGTTTGTCTGATTCAATTCGATTCGATTTTCAAATACCTGACTGCCAAATACTGAAATTGATATCCTGATGACAATTACAGAAACTTATGTCCTTTCTTTTGCGTATATCATTATATGTGGTCATCATTTCTCACCAATTACATTAATATCAAGAATATTACAAATAACAGGTCAGTCAGAGTTATTATTTTAAAAGTCAGTAGCCGGGCATGAAAAAAATCATTTCGGGCAACTGAAGAGACGTTGTGCATGTGCATGTACCAGTTGTACAGACAGC
The DNA here is from genome assembly GCA_031216915.1 of Pictodentalium vernedei. Taxonomy (NCBI): domain Eukaryota; kingdom Metazoa; phylum Mollusca; class Scaphopoda; order Dentaliida; family Dentaliidae; genus Pictodentalium; species Pictodentalium vernedei. The sequence continues at coordinate 46,137,535 of CM062297.1, read as the reverse complement.
TCAACAATACGTGAACTTGAAAGGGCAGAAGCATGAGAGACATGTCACCTGTGATCTACGCAGTCACCATATATACTATTCGATTTGATTCAAATTCAACTCAAAATGGGAACTGTAAACACGTGATTTGATTCGTATTTGATTCAAACAGAAAAAGTCTGACTCACAGGGTCCTAGTAACAAAGTTATTCAATTAAGAAATAGCAATTAAGTGTGCTCCATTTTATTTACCAGATAATTCGATGTCAACCTCCTACGATTTGGAAGGAGAAAATTTATATATCATACGACGATTGCAGTGCATATTCATTGTCACCCGATGGAATACACATTGAGAAATATGCTACATACACCACACGTGGAATCCAGCCAACATGTAAGAACTTTATTATAAGTTATCTCTGCCAACATGTATGGTATATGGAGATTTAATACCCGGATGTCGGTTTTTAAACACCGAGCCGCAGGCAAGGTGTTTAAATGAGACATCCAGGTATTAAATCTCCATATACCATACATGTTGGAAGGGATAACGTTTTTGTCCCGTTTGAAACATAATTCAAACATAGTGGAAATAATTTGTGGTGCATTTCTCAGCTCCACTATCACTTGGACCAAATTCGTGATAATTATTTTGTTTTTATAATCACAGAAGACAACAGATAGTTACATCCCTTGGGTCATTAAGGAAACGAGTAAACAGTATTTTGTTGACACGTCCCCTGAGTTCCAATGTGTTCTATGTGCCTACTGGCATGTAGAACACATTGGTACTCAGAGGACAAATTATTTGCTTTTATATTATTTTTATGATTGAATTGTCGGAAATCTGATGATATTTGTGATTGGACTGCACGGTATATCGATAAACCGATATATACCGGTATTCAAACCAATATCGATTGAACACCGGTGTAATTACAAAAATATCGGTTTATCGTCATTATTTATTTACCCTAAATTTAATTTTCAAGATGTCTTGAGTTTTTTAACTGTAGCTCCGAATGATAATATTATCCCTTTATCCAAGAAATCGTCTGCTTGAGACCTCGTAATATACAAATTCAGCAGTTGAAAAAATAATTTTCAAAAGTTTCAACAAAACTATATCATGTGACCCCTCACTGGAACGAGCTCATTGATATAGTTTTGTTGAAATCTTTGGTTAAAATCTGATAAACTAATTTTGAAAATAATAAATTTTGATATCGTCTGCATTGGGTAAAGGTTTTTCGAAATGCATCAATAAGGCGTGCTAATTCGTTCCTACGGTGATGCCTCGAGGCTCGATTGTGGTACTTGTGTTCATATATCTGCACAGTTTTCGATATACCGGTATACCAAGGTATTTTTTGAATACCGATACTGGTATTCAGTTTTGAAAATCGTGCAGCCCTAATTTGTGACTATTTTCGGGTTTTTTGGTTTGATTTTTATTTCGAGGCGATCAAAAGCAGAAAGCTCTCATATACCTTGGATGTTGGGTGCATGCTTTGCCATGGCTATTTGTCCAAGGCATTCTGACCAATCAAAAGACTGAATTTATCGGGATATAGGGACAAGGAAGAAAGCACCTGTTGGTCATTACACATCTGCATAATGTTATGATGTGAATGAAATGCTTTGACACAAAACTGTAGTGTCAAGCAATTACTGTCACGGTCACGATTAGCCATTGTGCATAAGTATGTGACCTTAAACACCAATAAATATATAAATAAATAACCCAGTTCTTCATTAATTAAAATTTTGCTAATGATGATTTTTATTACCTGGTAAATGCATGCATGGACATCACTGTCCATGCGTGTATTACGGAAATTCCATGCTGACTGTCTTGTTCCAGTAAAGCAGAACTAAGTGTTTGCTGCAGTACTACTTCACTTCCTGGGGTTCCAGTCAGATGAGCAAATGAAAACTTGGAACACATGTATATTACCTTCAACCACGTAATATTTCATATTCATATACAATTTATCACATTTTGAATATTAGTTTTCTTTCGGAACTGCATGAAAAGAGAAAATAATCTATATTACTTGCCAAAAATCGACTGCTTTCCAATCAGAATCACATGTATTGAGGCGCATTTTCAAACAGTGAGTAAAAAGCCAATGAAGATCGAACATGACAAAAAACTAACTATTAAAAGCTAATACTTTTTTAGACTGCTTAATGTTTTCTGCTATTCACTTAAAAGGATCTCATCACCTTGGAACCATTTGCGCTTAGAACCAATCAATACTTTATACTACTGTGGTCTGTAATGGTGAAGCCAATCCGATTCTATTAACTCCTAGCACTCTGGTAGTGCAACAGAGTTTTTTTCAACTACGAATTTAACCAATTATATCTTGCTTGACAGAGCTCAATGAGCTCTGTCAAACAAGATATGTTTGTTAAATATCAAACAGCATTGATAAACCGAAATGCTGAAAAAATGTGAAAGTTCTAAAGTTAAAAAGGGGAATAACTTTGGAAAGAATTTTCCAACCAAAATTATAATCACAGGTGCACAGGTTCCCATGTGACCATGCATACCAAGTTTCGAAAGAATCGGTCCAAAAACCTCTGAGAAACCCTCCGGACAAAATTCAGACTTATACTGCAGATTATTTCAAGACAAAAAGGGGCATCATAATTCTAGAAAAAAATAATCCAATCAGAACTATAATCGCAGGTGCAAGGGTTCCCATGGCATACCAAGTTTCGAATGAATTAGTCTATAAACCTCCGGGGGAATCTCCGGATAAAATTTGACCAATGCGGTAAATTACGAAAATTATTCTAAGTCGAAAAGGGGCATAACACTGGCAAAAATAGTCTGACTGGAATTACAATTGCAGGTTTACATGGTTGTAAACATGCATACCAAGTTTCAAAAGAATTGGTCCATAAACCTCCAGGATAATCCCTAGACAAAATTTAGACCATTGAGGCAAATTATTCTTAGACAAAAAGGGGCATAACTGTGGCAAAAATATCCCATCATAACTATAATCGTACATGCAGAGGTTCCCATGGTGGTGAACATGCATACCAAGTTTCAAAAGAAATGGTCCATAAACCTCCAAGAAAATCTACTGATAAAATTCAGACCGGTGGAGCAAATTATTTGAAGTCATAAAGGGGCATAAAGAGGAGAAGTCCAAATTTTTTTCCCCTACATGAATTCAAAAGCAAAATAGTCCCACCAGAACTTTAATCGCACATGCACAGGTTCCCATGGTGGTGAATGTGCGTACCAGGTTTTGAAGGAAACGGCCCACAAACAGCTAAGAAAATCTCTGGACAATTTAACAGATGGATAGATGGATGGACAACCCATTTACATAATACAACAGTTTTCTTCAAACGGGTGTAGAAAAAACTAGAGCGCACTATCATAGTGCCGAAGCTGCAATGATTCGTGCAATGCCAATGATGTTTTAAAATTCATTGGTGACAAAAAAACTTGTTGGTGACAAGTCCATAAATGTGACAGAAATTATCCGAATGACATGCATTATTGAGAGGGTGTAGACATCACGAAGATACACTTGCATACCAAGTATGGTGTATTCCATCAAGTATTTTAGGAGTTATGGTGTTTTTTAAACCCATTGATGACAGACCGACCAACCGACTGACACTTGACATTGCCACGTACAGAGCTGCTCGTCGCAGCCAAAAAAAATAAATAAAAGGCAAGAAACTGATATGTTTAACTGGTAGAGTGCTGGAAGCCCATATTTGGGCTTTACTCTGAGGTGAAGGTACTGCAATTTGAAGGCTTCATACTCAGTGGATGTGGTTCATATTATCTTTGAAGTGATATCATTTAGTCTGTAGGGACTTGTCTTGTTACAATTTATGGGAGAGTGCCTTTGGGCACTCTCCCATAAATTGTAACAAGGCAAAGACCTGTGTACAAACTTTGATGGCCAAAAATAATTCAGCACTCTACCAGTTAATAGAGGCAGGGTAGAGCTAAATGTCTAACTGCAAATGTTATTACTTGTAGCAATGATTTGTTGGAGCCTATATAAAACAATAGAGAATTTGTTGACAATAAAAAATTTCAAAGCTTTTCGGCTCCTCAGTTGTTTCAAGATAAAAGCAATCTGTTTTAATAACATTTTATCAAACGTGATGGCCATATCTGACCAGTACTTTTCATAAAAATTCTCCAATTCAAATTTTATTTTTTTAATTTTTGCCTGGTGATTGGGTCCTATTTTACCAGTAAAACAGATCTTGTTTAATAGGGTTCCCACAAGGAATAAAAAAAACTTAGTTTAGGCCACACAAAGTAGATCTTCTGTTTCTCAGGCCATTATTTGTGAAATTGCATGCGGGCGAGCAGTTTTTTATTTTATTTTTTATTTCAGTAATTTCTTCTTTGCCATCAAAAGTTCATGTTCTTGGTTCAAGTTTTAGGCCTCATAATCTACAGAATACCATGGGTGGTGGTGTATTTCATCTCTTGAGTGCAAGAAGGCTTTGCAATGCTAAAGCATTGCAAAGCCTTCTTGCACTCAAGGGACAAATTCATCAATATTTTTAACTTGGGTAAAATATCAGATATAAACCATTTAATTTTTATTTTTTTAAAGTTTAAATTGGTTATAAAAAGAGAGCATGCGGCAGCCAAAAGGACCATGCAGGAGGGCCTGAGAAACAGATTTTTTATTTTTTTAGGCCTTATGAACTCTCACTTGAATGAGCTCAAAGACCTCATTCAACTTAGAGTTCATAAGCTTAGTTTTGGAAGAAAAAAAATTACTTCAGCTGTGCAAAAGTTTTTTTACAAGTGTTGTGACTTACTATTTATGTTAGTTAACCCTTTACCCAATGCAGACGATATCAAAATTTATTATTTTAAATATCATTTTTTTTAATTTTTCAAAAAATTTCAACCAAACCATATCATGTGACCCCACGATTGAACGAGCTCAACGAGCTCATTCCAACGGGGGGTCACATGATATGGTTTTGTTGAAATTTTTTTTAAAATAATATTTTTTCAACTGCTGAATTTGCATATTATGCGGGTGGATGCGGCCGATTCGTTGGATAAGGGTTAAAGTCATATATTTTATACATCAGAAAATATTTAAATGAAAGAGAAATTTTAAAAATGATCTGTGGAAAACAATCATTGCTCAATTTGACATATCTGACACATAGCTCTGACAGTGAAATAGTTAAAGAAATTGCAGTTATAATTGTAGCTGAAGTTTAAAAAATATGTACCATATGTCTTGCAGTTACCTTTTTTTGTCAAAAATTTAAAATTCCAAATTTTTCTCCCCTACATGAATTCAAAAGCAAACAAAGAAACAGGAAATCCACAGACGACTGTTTACATCTACAGCTCAGTGACAAATGCATTAAAACACGAAGAGATTGTTATGATATGAATATTAACAATGGTGTGTGGGCAGGACAAAAAGTCGTCACAAACTGGTGTTAAGTCAAGATAAAAAAAAATCAATGCCAGAATGAAGCACTGTCAAACCAAGGTTCAGAGAGGAGATTGTCTTACAACAGCCTGTGACAAAAGACTATATATGTCAACATGATATATAATGAAGTATTTGGAAGGTGCAAAGAGGTTTAACCCTCCAAGTGTCAGATTAATTTTACAACAATAAATACACAAACATAACAACAAATGATTTAACTGGTAGAGTGCTGGAATGCAATATTTGGGCTTTATATTGAAGTGCATGTACAGTGGAACCTGTCTTGAGAGACCGCCCTTTGGGCCACACAAAAGTGGTCTCACAAGACAGGTGGTCTTTCATAACAGGTTTCAGGTTTTCTCAAGTCAGTGAATAACCAACCACAAAATTCAGAAATGGAGTAGAGTGGATTCTTGTAATTACTTTGTAGTTGTTCTTTTTTATGAAGTTTTTGTAACAAATTGAAATGGACTGTTATAAAAATTATAAAAATAAATTAGTGTTGAAAATCTTCATTGAAGATTTTCAACACTAATTTATTTCTATAATTTTTATAACAGTCCATTTCAATTTGTTACAAAAAGATTTTCAACACAAATTTATTTTTATTCCTGTCTTGTCACATTTCAGGTTTGTATGAAATTGTTTATTCAGCAATAATCCTAATCTTTTCACAGGGGTCTTATAAAAACACCTCAATCTTTAATGAGTTAGCAATTGAAACCCAATTAAAAGCTTTTAATACTTTTAATTATGTTAGTATAAACACAATGGATTTTCCAATTTCAGAACAGGTAAAAAGTTTTTGTCATGGTTTCAGTCTTTAGGGGTGGTCTCTCAAGACAGATCCATTATGGCATAAAAATACAAGTTGGTACCAGGTCACAGTGGTCTCTCAAGACAGGTGGTCTCCCATAGCAGGTCCATTACAGAGTAAAACCAATCGGTGCCTGGTAGATGTGGTCTCTCAAGACACGTGGTCTCTCAAGACAGTGGTCTCTCAAGACAGGTTTTACTGTACAACAATTGAAAGGCTTCATACTCTGTGGGTGTGCTTCATATTATCTTTGAAGTGAAATTATTTCAACTGTATGGATTTGACGTGTTGCAATTTATGGGAGAGTGCCGTTTGGAACTCTCTCATAAATTGCAACATGCCAAAGGCTAGTGAATACATTTTGATGACCGAAAATAATATAGCACTCACCCCCACCCTCCCCACCCCACCCCACCCCACCCCACCCCAGTTAACAGTGTTTCTGCATCATTGTTGGCTGTCTGTACAGCATCACATTAATTTTATAATAGATACACAGACACTACAGTAGATGATGTAACAGTGTTTCTACATCATTGTTGGCTGTCTGTACAGCATCACATTAATTTTATAATAGATACACAGACACTACAGTAGATAATGTAACAGTGTTTCTACATCATTGTTGGCTGTCTGTACAGCATCACATTAATTTTATAATAGATACACAGACACTACAGAAGTTGATGTAACAGTGTTTCTACATCATTGTTGGCTGTCTGTACAGCATCACATTAATTTTATAATAGATACACAGACACTACAGCAGTGGATGTAACAGTGTTTCTACATCATTGCTGGTAGTCTGTACAGCATCACATTAATTTTATACCGGGTAATAGATACACAGACACTACAGCAGATGATTTAACAGTATTTCTACATCATTGTTGGCTGTCTGTACAGCATCACATTAATTTTATACCGGGTAATAGATACACAGACACTACAGTAGATGATTTAACAGTATTTCTACATCATTGTTGGCTGTCTGTACAGCATCACATTAATTTTATAATAGATACACAGACACTACAGTCGATAATGTAACAGTGTTTCTACATCATTGTTGACTGTCTGTACAGCATCACATTAATTTTATAATAGATACACAGACACTACAGCAGTTGATGTAACAGTGTTTCTACATCATTGTTGGCTGTCTGTACAGCATCACATTAATTTTATACCGGGTAATAGATACACAGACACTACAGTAGATGATTTAACAGTATTTCTACATCATTGTTGGCTGTCTGTACAGCATCACATTAATTTTATAATAGATACACAGACACTACAGTCGATAATGTAACAGTGTTTCTACATCATTGTTGACTGTCTGTACAGCATCACATTAATTTTATAATAGATACACAGACACTACAGCAGTTGATGTAACAGTTTTTCTACATCATTGTTGGCTGCCTGTACAGCATCACATTAATTTTATAATAGATACACAGACACTACAGCAGTTGATGTAACAGTGTTTCTACATCATTGTTGGCTGTCTGTACAGCATCACATTAATTTTATACCGGGTAATAGATACACAGACACTACAGTAGATGATGTAACAGTTTTTTTACATCATTGTTGGCTGCCTGTACAGCATCACATTAATTTTATAATAGATACACAGACACTACAGCAGTTGATGTAACAGTGTTTCTACATCATTGTTGGCTGTCTGTACAGCATCACATTAATTTTATAATAGATACACAGACACTACAGTAGATGATGTAACAGTGTTTCTACATCATTGTTGGCTGTCTGTACAGCATCACATTAATTTTATACCGGGTAATAGATACACAGACACTACAGTAGATGATGTAACAGTGTTTCTACATCATTGTTGGCTGTCTGTACAGCATCACATTAATTTTATAATAGATACACAGACACTACAGTAGATGATTTAACAGTGTTTCTACATCATTGTTGGCTGTCTGTACAGCATCACATTAATTTTATAATAGATACACAGACACTGCAGTAGTTGATGTAACAGTTTTTCTACATCATTGTTGGCTGTCTGTACAGCATCACATTAATTTTATAATAGATACACAGACACTACAGTAGATGATTTAACAGTGTTTCTACATCATTGTTGGCTGTCTGTACAGCATCACAGTAATTTTATAATAGATACACAGACACTGCAGTAGATAATGTAACAGTTTTTCTACATCATTGTTGGCTGTCTGTACAGCATCACATTAATTTTATAATAGATACAGACACTACAGTAGATGATTTAACAGTGTTTCTACATCATTGTTGGCTGTCTGTACAGCATCACATTAATTTTATAATAAATACACAGACACTATAGCAGCTGATTTAACAGTGTTTCTACACCATCATCATATGCCACCCCCATATCCCCGTACATACTATGGGGGGGGGGGGGGGGCCAGGGCATGAGCAGATGCTGTAGGCAAATGTACCTCCAATGTACCTTTTTCATCAAAGTCAGACCCCTTTTGAAAAATCCTGGCGGCGCCCATGTTGACCCACTATTTAGCCTTATTTATTCTACAAAAGAACAGGAATCAATAACATAAATCAAAACTCAATTCCCATGTGACAATCAATGAAACTGATTGAATAATAAGGTAAGGATAATATATTTAAAACACCATTGACAAAATAGTGACCCACGCAAATACACTGACTGAATATCAATGACAAATATGCCTAAGGAATGTTTGACACAAACACAGTTTTACTGACGTGCATACATACTCAGAATAAAGTTACATTACCAGCAAAAGAAGACACGCATCATTTGCCTTTTGAATTTTTCCAACAGTCAACAGTCAGCTTTCAAATTCATCCAATTAATTTAAAATCTTTTAGAAAGTTGTCCACACCCAATAAATGGGGAACCAAAATGAATTTATAACAAAAATTGTGTTTTAACCCTTTACCTAACATGAAAAGCAGACGACACTTGCCAAAAAAATTCTTGAATCACTAATTTTTTTCATTTTTTGTCTCAAAAACATAGGTTATGACCCCTCGTTGGAACGAGCTCGACGAGCTCGTTCCAACGAGGGGTCATAACCTATGTTTTTGAGACAAAAAATGAAAATATTTTGAAAATTAATTGGCGATTTTTGAGAATAGCGCTGGCCAGTTTTGGCCGTTACGTTGGGTAAAGGGTTAACCCTTTATGTAATAACAGCTACTACGGCTTGATTTTCAACATATTTTTTAAAAAGAATATCACTTCATGGATTACTTTAACCCTTAAAGGCCTATTTCCAAGTTTTAAGACCTCAGAATAGGTGCCCTCAACATGCCATCATGAGGAAACCCTTCTAACAAAAGACAAATTACCTAGGCATGGTTTCTTTCTTAACAGGCAGCCAAGATTTGATAAGAAATCACTGCTAATCCACTAGATGGGCACAGGCTGTGGTCAGGTGTGAATTCAGGAATTGATCAGGTCCTTAAGGGTTAACCCTTTACCCAACGCAGACGATATCAAAATTTATTATTTTAAATATCATTTTTTCAAATTTTTCAAAAAATTTCAACAAAACCATATCATGTGACCCCTCGTTGGAATGAGCTCGACGAGCTCGTTCCAACGATGGGTCACATGATATGGTTTTGTTAAAATTCTTTTAAAAATAATATTTTTTCAACTGCTGAATTTGCATATTACGCGGGTGGATGTGGCCAATTCGTTGGGTAAAGGGTTAAATGGAATTTGAAAGATAAAATTATGATAATTTCTATTCTAGGTTAACCCTTTACCTAACGTAATGGCCAAAAACGGCCAGCGCTATTCTAAAAAATCGCCAATTAATTTTCATTATATTCTCATTTTTTGTCTCAAAAACATAGGTTATGACCCCTCTTTGGAACGAGCTCATTGAGACAAAAAATGAAAAAAATTAGTTATTCAAGAATTTTATTTGCAAGTGTCGTCTGCTTTTCATGTTAGGTAAAAGGTTAAAAAATGAAAAGTAGAACCCTGTTAATTAAACGCCAACTTTGTCAGTAAAAAGTATTCAATATTCTGGCCTGCCATTTTCAAAATGGGAGGAGAGCAATGGTGGCACGCCTTAAATGAAGCCATTTTTGGTCGACCCTAATTTGACACAAGGTGAGCCACTAGGGTCGAATCTTGAGAATGGTAATTTTACCATGCCTTTGCATCTTATTGTTTGATTTGTGCATATAGTACAGTGGAACCCTGTTAATTGAATAGCCACTTTGCCGTTGAGAATTATTCAATTAACAGGAGTATTCAATTAACAGGGATTGTGTCACTTTCCTGTATTCTATAGATAAACTTGGCATTTACTCTATTATATCTTGTTTGACAGAGCTCCATGAGCTCTGTCAAAGATATAATAGATTAAATGCCTGTATTGGATGTACTAAGGCCAAATAGGTCTGCAATCAAAGGAAAACTGCGGAGAGTCAGGGTAATTTCTCAACAGGTTACAAGATTTTTTATTCTTTTATTCAATTAACAGGAGTTTACTCTATAACCTATATTCAATTAATAGGTCAAATTTGTAATGGAGGTATGGTAAATGGTTTTGTGTTGGGAAATTATATTCAATTAACAGGGATACAGTCAAAACTAAAAGTCCAGTCGTCATGAAATGCGTGCAAAGAGCACATCGATCTGAATGTTAATCTACGTGTTATGAGCATAGTAAGGCTATCCAATTCTGCACATATGGCCTGTGCACAAGCAATGTTTCAGCCAATGGACCTCCGGGTAACATTGCCTGTTTTTGCTCATTTCTCTCTTTTTACTGCCTCTAATCCACTCTTAATGGAGTTTTTTCCATATTTCTGTACTGAGTTCTCATGAGTGGTCTCAGAACTAAAATGTAACACAAGTTTATGTGAATTGAAAGCCATTTCATGCTTGTTTGTGGCAAAAAAGCAGTTGAGATTGAGTTTTTTCTTCAAATTTTGTGCTCTCGTGGGGAGCCCCAACACAGATAACTGAACTTATAGGTTCCAAATATCATTCAAACTATTTATTCCACCTAATAGCAGTGACTTACATCATATTCTGTTGAAATATGGCATTCAAATATGCAGATAAGGACCTAGTGTATGATGGTATTTTTCATAAATCATATGTGCAACATTCAAGCCCCACCCCTATAACCCTAGGAGCCCCTTACAAGACTGAAATATGGTTAAAAATATGTAGTAACACCCATAGCAATTTAATTTACATCATATTGCAATATATTATTTATTTATTTATTGGTGTTTAAGGTCACATACTTATGCACAATGGCTAATCGTGACCATGACAGTTTTACTGGTGGAGGAAGCCGGAGTACCCGGAGAGAACCACCGAGCAACGACGAGCAGCTGTCAGCTCTCCAACATCGTAACTCTGAACTCTGAACCGCAGCACAGGCAGGGTTAGATTGGTTGAAGACATGCGCACCATCGACGTGCAGTACGCCTCAGTACACAGCGTCATCGTGCCCCCATGTAGGCAATCGGGGTGAAGTGTCTTGCCCAAGGACACAAAGCGGTTGCCGCAGGTGGGATTTGAACCGAGGACCTCTCGGCTTGCAGCCTGCACCTCTACCAACTGAGCCACCGCGCCCCTCATATTGCAATAAGCAATCAAGTTAAATAAATTTAAAGCTAATACTACAGATACTACCATATTGTGTGGAACATGTGATCCATAACCCCTATTTGGGGTTCCCCTGAGGTCTTTAATGATCAAATTGTGATGTTATTGTAACCAACCTATGCCAAAGACACCAATAATACATAAACCACATCAAATGTTTTGAGAATTGCCATTTATATGAGAATTATAAAACATAATATACAAAAACTCCAAAATTGGGAGTCAGGCCCCTAAAATCCTAATTTGGGCACCTTTTTTTCAATTTTCTGACTGCATCATCAGATTCCTCATCGAAAATTACTCTAGAAACCATTTTCAACATACAGTGAACACCATTTCCCTGATGTGCACAATTCTGAGACCGACTAAATGTTTTTGAGGCAAGAATTGAAAAGAAATGAAAAATTATAAAATTTAGTCATCAAATTTATTCATTAAAGGGCCATTAGTCTATGTCTGATACCGTAACACCATAACAATACTGAGCCAGACTGAGGTAATACTCTAATATCCTAACTAAACCTTAACCCTTTACCCAACAGGGGGTGTGATGGCTCAGTTGGTAGAGGTGTGGACTGCAATACGTGAGGTCCTTGGTTCGAATCCCATCTGCGGCAACCACGTTGTGTCCTTGACACTTCACCCCATTGCCCATGTGGGGGTTTGGTGACGTCGTGTACTAAGGTGTACTGCACGTTGATGGTGCTTTTGTCTTCAACCAATGCTAACCCTGCTTGTGTGGAGTTAGTATGTTGGGGAGCTGACAGTTACTCGCTGTTGCTTGGTAGTCTCCGGGTACTCCGGCTTCCTCCACCCATAAAACTGTCATGGTCATGATTAGCTATGCCATTGTGCAGAAATATGTGACCTCAAACCCCAATAAATAAATAAATACTTTACCCAATGCAGACGATACCAAAATTTATTTTTTGTAAATATCATTTTTTTAAAAATTCCAACAAAACCATATCATGTGACCCCTCATTGGAACGAGCTCGAGGAGCTCGTTCCAATGAGGGGTCACATGATATGGTTTTGTTGAAAGTTTTTGAAAAATAATATTTTTTCAACGACTGAATTTGCATATTACGCGGGCGGATGCGGCCGATTCATTGGGTAAAGGGTTAATGTTCACTTAACAGCTATGGTGATATTATTTATTTCTTTCGTCAGCAGTTTTACTACCAAGTAAAAATAAATTTTCCTCAGCTTTTGCCTTGGCACTGCCGATAGCTAACGCTAATTAACAAGGTTGCAAGAACATTTTTTACAATAGTTCATTTACAGTCTGCTACATATAATTGGATTAGGTAAAGGTAGAGCTGCACGGTATATCGATAAACCGATATATACCGGAATTCAAACCAATATCGATTGAATACCAGTGTAATTACAAAAATATCGGTTTATCGTCATTATTCATTATTTATTTACCCACAATTTAATTTTCAAGATGACTTGAGTTTTTTAACTGTAGCCCCGAATGAATAATATTGTCCCTTTACCCAAGGAATCGTCTGCATGTGCCCACATAATATACAAATTCCCCAGCTGAAAAAATAATTTTTAAAATTTCAAAAAAACTATATCATGTGACCCCCTCATTGGAACAAGCTCCTTGAGCTCGTTCCAATGAGGGTCACATGATATTGTTTTGTAGAAGTTTTGGGGAAAAATCTGATAAACTGATTTTTAAAATAATAAATTTTGATATCATCTGCTTTGGGTAAATGTTTTTCGAACTGAATCATCAAGGCATGCTGATTCATTCTGACTGTTATGCCTCAAGTCTCGATTGTGGTACCTATGTCCATATGAGCAGTTTTCGATATAAGAGTATACCGAGGTATGTTTTTGAATACCGATTCGATCCGGTATTCATTTTTTAATATTGTGCAGCCCTGGGTAAAGGGTTAAAAAAATTCTTAAAGTCATAAATAAAGTCATAAAATTCTTAACCCTTTACCCAATGCAGACGATTTCAAAATTTATTATTTTAAATAACATTTTTTTTTAATTTTCAAAAAATTTCAACAAAACCATATCATGTGACCCCTCGTTGGAACGAGCTCGACGAGCTTGTTCCAACGAGGGGTCACATGATATGGTTTTGTTGAATTATTTTGAAAAATAATATTTTTTCAACTGCTGAATTTGCATATTACGCAGGCGGATGCGGGCGATTCGTTGGGTAAAGGGTTAAAGTCATAATGATAACTATCCTGTCCAGTTTATTTCAAATCTACAAGTCAAAAAAAAATTAGAACACTTCAAAGAACTATTGAGCAGTAAAAAATAAAATTTACAAGATTGTGTTCTTCTATCAACAGTCTGGACTGAGTACATGAAAAAAAAACAAAACAATAATTTTTAATCAGTGTGCTTACCTGCAATGGTCCCAAGCAGAAAGAGCTGGTTTCCACTGGGAGGACAAATCTTCGAGTTGACATCATCACGTAATTAAAATCAAGTGGAGTAATTTTTCAAAGTATGTTGAGAGCCATCCCCCACAATTATGAATTCAGAACATAACCACAAGTAATGTGTCCTTTTATGCAATGCATGACTCATGTTGACTTACACCTATTCTCATCACTGCATTTGTCACTGATAAAGATATACTTGACATGGAAAGATCTACTCAATTCTTAACCACGATTCTCTTTCAACTAATTGAAAATAAAAAGATTAACCCTCCTCGTCAAACTCTTCAGCCACCAGTCTAATTCAGTATTAACCCTCCTAGGCAAGCTCTCAAGCCACCAGTCTAATTCAGTATTATAACCCTCCTGGGCAAGCTCTCAAGCCACCAGTCTAATTCAGTATTAACCCTCCTGGGCAAGCTCTCAAGCCACCAGTCTAATTCAGTATTATAACCCTCCTGGGCAAGCTCTCAAGCCACCAGTATAATTCAGTATTAACCCTCCTAGGCAAGCTCTCAAGCCACCAGTATAATTCAGTATTAACCCTCCTAGGCAAGCTCTCAAGCCACCAGTATAATTCAGTATTAACCCTCCTAGGCAAGCTCTCAAGCCACCAGTATAATTCAGTATTATAACCCTCCTAGGCAAGCTCTCAAGCCACCAGTCTAATTCAGTATTATAACCCTCCTGGGCAAGCTCTCAAGCCACCAGTCTAATTCAGTATTAACCCTCCTGGGCAAGCTCTCAAGCCACCAGTCTAATTCAGTATTATAACCCTCCTAGGCAAGCTCTCAAGCCACCAGTATAATTCAGTATTATAACCCTCCTAGGCAAGCTCTCAAGCCACCAGTCTAATTCAGTATTATAACCCTCCTGGGCAAGCTCTCAAGCCACCAGTCTAATTCAGTATTAACCCTCCTGGGCAAGCTCTCAAGCCACCAGTCTAATTCAGTATTATAACCCTCCTGGGCAAGCTCTCAAGCCACCAGTCTAATTCAGTATTAACCCTCCTGGGCAAGCTCTCAAGCCACCAGTCTAATTCAGTATTATAACCCTCCTGGGCAAGCTCTCAAGCCACCAGCCTAATTCAGTAGGGAATTCAATACTATAATGGGCAGTTTGTTCACACACTTATCATTGTGTGCAGACTACTCTTGATGTAATATGATTTATCATACGACTTCTCTATTTTCTTGGCTTATTACTGTTTCATATTTTCAATAAGTATTAATTAGTGCTCCATAACACCTTCAGTTGATTTGATTGGTCAAGTTCCAAAGAATGCTTTCTGAATGGTTATCAACGAAAAGATCTTGTGTCAAATTAATGCCGTTTTGGATGTATGGCTGCGTGCAGTTGTGATGCATCACAGTCAAATGCATGATGTTCAAGGTGAAATTCTATTATTTAATCCTTTTTTTCTATCCCAAAGACGTGTTTTCGGTAAATGTGGTGTCATGTGATAAAAAGAACATGAAATTCGTGTTTTGGTCACACAATATTTATGAAACTCGTCAAAAAATTGTCTGTTTTACCACGCCTCTGGCGAGGGCAAAACGGAAAATTCTTAAGACTAGCTTCAAAAATATCGTATTACCAAAACACTCATTCCAAATCCTCTGTCTTTTTACAAAAGATATTTTTTCATGCTCTAGTTGTAGATATTCTTTTCATTAAGTAATTAATTTGCCTTGAAAACATCAAGATATTACCACAATTGGTGGAACTACATTGCCAAATTGTAAAACTATGGCTCTGGTGTGTCAATTCTAATGCTAACGCCATCAAACATTTGGACAAATCATTTATCTAACAATCATCTAGATTTTGGCCTGAAAACCACGAGAAACGGGACTTATCACATAATGTGTTCCGATTCCGTATCATATAGACGACTCATTCTGATTCCGTATCACATAGATTCAACTTCCGGTAAACACCGCGTTATGACAAATAATAACATTATATGTATTGTTATTACACATTAAAATATGAAATTCAAAATTTTGACCAATTCCAACCCAATTTAAACTGAAAAACGTAAACACAGGCTTCATGTAACGGGATTGTTAGATAAATGTAATATCACGACCAAATGCATGTCCTGTAATTTCTCGGTCGTGTTTATAATCGGATCACAACTCGCCCTGACGGGGTCGTTCCGATCTGATTGTAAACACGACCTCGATCTGATACAAATTACAGGACATGCATATGGTCATGATAACGTATATGTCTCAACTGAGTAACATTTCTAGCTCTGATTCAAAGAAAATTAATCTTTTTTTTTAGATTCAATCATCTGGAATATATTAGTTATTCCGAAAAGTGACCAACTGAAATATTTCAGACGAGTGAATCGAACCATAGGTGATGGGCTATTTAATGGCTAGACTGGTTCCATGTCATAACAGCATCAAATTCTGGACAAAATTAGCCTGGTGGTTTGTGAGCTTGCCTCTGACCCTGTGTTTCTGACTTCTATTTTCCTTAATTCCTTGCCTGCTGTCCTGGACAGGAAGGTTGTTTCATGTCACTTAATTAACTCTTTCAACATGAGAGACCGCTCTTCCGGTCCATCAACACGATACATCATAATTTTATTAAGTGGGATGGCTACCAAGTGAACATATGTGGTAGAACAATTAATATTTTCAACGTGCAGCCTGAAGGCTGCACGTTGAAAATATTAATTGCCCTATCCCCCAAATAATAGATATGGACTCCTCCAATTTCTGCCATTTAACTGGCAGGGAAGATACCACCAGTGTTCGAAGGGTTAAGTAAATATTGGAGCATATTTAACCCTTTACCCAACGAATCGGCCGCATCCGCCCGCGTAATATGCAAATTTATCAGTTGAAAAAATATTATTTTTTGAAAAAATTTAAACAAAACCATATCATGTGACCCCTCGTTGGAACGAGCTCGTTCCAATGAGGGGTCACATGATATGGTTTTGTTGAAATTTTTTTTAAATTTGAAAAAATGATATTTAAAATAATGAATTTTGATATCGTCTGCGTTGGGTAAAGGGTTAACCAAAATTTCTCCTGTACGATACATCGACTGTTTGACCAGAAATTTCTTTAGTCAAATGTTCATGATTTTTTCATGAAAACTAGTCATGCCTGCCGGGAAGCAGTCTTGACTGGACTTGATGAAAAATATTCAAAAAGTACTCCGAGGGTTAACCCTTAGAGGGTCTGGAGGTATTTCTACATTTTTGATTTAATTCGACAGTCTACATTCTGCGGCTTTGCACCTGCTTCCAGGTAAGTCTTGGCTGCTGTAACAGGCAACAACGATTAGCCTAGACACAACTGCCAAGGTACATAGAATGTAATTTACTAGTTTATCTGAAGGGGGCGCGGAGGTGTCGCGGTAACCGGTTCTCGGTTAAGATCACCGAAGTTAAGCAACGTCGAGCGCGGGTTTGTAGTTCGATGGGTGACCATATCAGCGACTGATTTGCGCTCCCACGTTGTGTTCTTGGGCAAGGAACTTAACCCCGATTGCCTACATGGGGGCATGATGACGCTGTGTACTAAGGCGTACTGTACATCGAAGGTGCATGTCATCAACTAATCTAACCCTGCCTGTGCCGTGGTGCCGAGTTCAGAGTTATGATGTTGGAGAGCTGACAGCTGCTTGTTGTTGCTCGGTGGTTCTTTCTGGGTACTTGGCTTCCTCCACCCGTAAAACTGTCACCAACATGATATGACCCCTGGCTGTTAATTTGAAAGGAAAAGAAAAAAAAAGTCTATCTGAAGATTGCATGTTGGCATACCTATTTTGTTGCAGTGATCAGTCACACAAATTGGCTTAGTGGAGATATTTTAAAATTTATTTTTTAAACTACACAATTTGTTTATTACGCAGATGAATGTGGTTGATTTGTAAGTTAAAGGGTTAAACCCATTACCCAACACACAGGATATCAAAATTTATTATTTTAATTATTGTTTATTCAAATTTTTCAAAAAGTTTCTACAAAACCATATCATGTGACCCCCTCATCAGAGTGAGCTTGAAGAGATCATTCCAATGAGGGGGTCTCGTGATATGGTTTTGCTGAAATTTTAAAAAAAATTTCTGTTTTCATCTGCTTAATTTGTTTATTACAGGAAAAAGGTATGGTATGGGTCGGTTTATTATGTAAAGGGTTAAAGAATTACAGTGGAATCCTGTTAATTGAATAGCCACTGTGCCTATGAAAATGATTCATTTAACAGGGGTATTCAATTAAAAGGGATTGTGCCACTTTCCTGTATTCTACAGATAAACTTAGCATTTATTCTATTACATCATATTTGACAGAGCTCCATGAGCTCTGTCAAACAGGATATAATAGATTAAACGCCTGTATTGGATGTACTGAGGCCAAATAGGTTTATAAACAAAGGAAAACTGGGGAGAGTCAGGGTAATTTCTCGACAGGTTACAAGAATTTTTTATTCAGTTAACAGGGGTTTACTCTATAACCCATATTCAATTAACAGGTCAAATTTGTAGTGGAGGTATGGTAAATGGTTTTGTGTTGGGAAATTATATTCAATTATCAGGGTTATTCAGTTAAGAGATATACAATTAAGTGAAAAGGTATGGTCGGGTTTATTATGTAAAGGGTTAAAGAATTACAGTGGAACCCTGTTAATTGAATAGCCACTGTATTTTTGCAAGTGCTCTCTCTTCTCGTTCAGGTAAAGAGTTAAAAAAATTCACACCACAATAGTTGTGTTAATCGAAGTAAGATTGGAAAGCTATTGACAGACAGCAACACATACATAATCAATTGAACTGATAAATAAATTATAGAACCGAAGAAAATTTCTCTTCATTGTTGACAATTAAAGAAATACATTTCTTAAAGCAGTGTTCTTTATTACTCCCAGTTCTTCTCAGAAGAAACAATCATGCAATTCAATTCAAAAGTGTACACATATGCATGATATTGTGATAAAAACAATGGAAGTTTAGTCTTGAAAACGTAAGCTATGTTAATAGCTTCATCGTGAGAAAGAAAACCTGTAGAAGTTCAAGTACATACATACCCAGTGAGTTACACCCCAAAGTCTTTAACACATTTTCAGTACATAGTTGGGTCTACTGTTTACAGGTATGCACAGTGGTGCCCACTTAACTGTATATCTCTCAACTGAATAACTTTGATAACTGAATATAATTTCCCAACACAAAACCATTTACCACACCTCCAGTACAAATTTGACCTGTTAATTGAATATAGGTTATAGAGAAAACTCCTGCAAATTGAATAAAAAATCTTGTAACCTATCGCGAAATTACCCTGACTCTCCCCAGTTTTTCTTTGTTATAGACCTATTTGGCCTTAGTACATCCAATACAGGCATTTAATCTTATTATATCTTGTTTGACAGAGCTCATGGAGCTCTGTCAAACAAGATGTAATAGAATAAATGCTAAGTTTATCTCCAGAATACAGGAAAGTGACACAATTCATGTTAATTGAATTCTTCTGTTAATTGAATAATGTTCATAGGCACAGTAGCTATTCAATTAACAGGGTTCCCACTGTACAGGGATTGTGTGTGTGTAAAAAGTGTGTAGCATTTGGTTAATACAGTGTATCCCATTTAATTAGATATCTCTTATTTGAATAACCCTGTTAATTGAATAAAATAAATCCCACCTGCTGCAACCGCGTTGTGTCCTCGGACAAGACAGTTCACCCCCATTGCCCATTTGTGTACTAAGGCATAATGCACGTCGACGGTGCACATGTCTTCAACCAAAGCTAACCCT